>JBCFYV010009882.1:73085905-73240905 GCA_039000515.1 Timema cristinae | reverse complement strand
AAATATCTTCAAGAGCCCTACCGGATTGAGCCAGGGTCCCTTGATAAGGCAATCCAAAGACTTAACAAAAAGAATTGGTTTATTATTAAACAAAAGTGATTAAAAAGGCCTAGTAATACAGTTTGGAGAATTTCTGGTCGAACCAAATTCATACAAGCTTGAGTAAAAATAACATATTTATATACTTACTGTTAAGTAGGTTTACTCAATTATTATGTATTTAATGTTGCACTAGATGAGTAGGCCTACCTTCCTTCTTGTAGTTTGATTTCACTGACACTTAATTGTTTCCCCTGCAAATACACATCTAAGAATTAGATTTTGAATCTCACTTCAATCGCTAAAGTGAACTATTTTAGCGCTGACCTTTGCGTTGGTTATTTCGTAACGTTCAAACTGGCGGCTCAGGTTTGTGGTCGTGCTCGACTGGAACTCGCGGTCTGGATCTTAAGAGAGAGCAAGCGCTCAGACTAGCCGCGAGGTTCAACTTGGACTGACAAACTTTTAACTCACGGTCCAAGGAATGAAACTCTGGTAGAGAAATTAACATGTGAACTTCTTCTGTGGAGCCCCCCTACCCCCCCGACACCCCTCTTCTCCTCGTGCCTAGTCCTCCTCCACTTTGTCCATTTCGAAAGGTTTCTTCACTTGATCTCAGTGTTGCTTAATCAGGGAGGCTCATGGGAACCCAACTTGTTACCTGCAGACTCGACGGAACGTGCTTATCTTTTACCTATAGGTTGAGGTTCGATCCTGACTGCCTACTAACAATAATGTGAGGGTTTGTGTCCTCTCACCAGACTAGCATTCTGGTGCGGTTTCTGGCAAATATATATTTTCACCGTCTTCTCTAATAACAGAATTCGTATGTGCCACCTTAGACTGGACGATCATACCAATAGCTTCTGAATCAGAAATTTTTAGTGTGACTTAGAACCATAAGCTTAGACCAATATATTTTCCTCTTCCTTTTCCTTTTCACTTACATATTGCATTTGCCTTATAAAAGTAAGGGTAGAATGTGCAAAAGAAATGGATGGGGAATAGAAGGGGGGAAATACTACTCTCAAGGATTACGGCTCTTGCCATTTGTTACGAGAATTCACCAATCTGATCCTAGATATGGCTTATTCAATTACAGATTAAACTAACGGGATAAATTAGGGTGGCCAAGTTTTTCTTGGAATTAACTTTAACATGTCACTAAAAGCCAGTAGGCCCCCCCCTACACTCGCATTAAATCATTTAAAACAAATATACTTTATAATGAATTATTTAAAATAGGTGAGATTGAAAAAAATATGTAACTTATTGCTGTAAGTAGATATATAATAAATTATCTTAATTGATCTCGATTCAAACTGAAATAAATATTGTTTCTTTAAACTAGAAGACCGGTGGATGCAACCTGAAATACCATCATCCCTATACTCACGTGTGTGTGTGTGTGTGTGTGTGTGTGTGTGTGTGTGTGTGTATGTGTATGCGCGCGCATCTTCCCTGATATTTTTGAATTTATTGACGAGTTTCAACCAAACGTGGAACATCCTAATATATATGTTTACGGTATCCGTGCTTTAAATAAAAAAATAATATATATATTTATTACTTATTTTTATCGAAGTGAGATGAGTGATAGAAAAAACCTAGTTTTAACTGAAGAAGAAAAATTTAAATATGACATCCAATAAACATTCTAATAGAGACTAGAAACACGAGTTTTAACTGGATCTGACAAAAGCTAGCAAACCATATAAGTCAAAGTCACTCCTCACAACTTAAATGTTACATAATTATTTGTTTCCTGTGGACTAAGCTAACCCATCAAAGAGTGCCCAAAATAAAATATGCATGCTTTATTACGTTTAGCACTTAAAAGATAGCAAGAAGGTCTTGATGGAATTTTTTTTTGCCTTACAATAAAATAGTTGCTTGGCTATATAACTAAAATGCCGGTATTTTAATACAGTATTGTAAAAATAATGTCTGGAATAAGTAATTTATTAAAACATTAACTACTCAATATTTTGTAATCCAAACAAATATTTTATTTATATTTTTTTTCAATTTCTCTTAATATATGTAATTTTCTTTTCGTTATATTCGCTCAAATGTGTGTGCTAAAGTGTAATTACTATTTTTTATTCTAATTCGTTTCTAACAAGGCATGTTTGTATGACAATTTCTTACCAAGATTTGTTTTAAATGCTCTGATCTCCAATATAAATTCAGAATAACTTAACCTAGGTACCACATGTTAAATATAATCATTAATAAACGATAATATGGACGAAGTGTAAACCGAAAAATGTACGGCAACTCAGTTGACCAACAACTCTGCTAATGTAATGCCATATTTGTAAGGGTTTCATTTTTAAAATAACCGACAAATCTGTATATGGTGTCCTTTCCTCACATGCAGACTTATCATAGTTAAAAGAGATTACAACTAATGTGTTCCATCACGCAACATCACTTTCACATTGTGAGTATTTTTTATTTTAAGTGAGAACACGTAGACTTTGACCACGTCATTTATATGATGGCATTAAATAAATCTTTACCATCGGCTGTTTTAATAGGATCTTTACGACTATTTAAATTGAGACCAGTTCAGGTTTTCCAGGTACACCGCCTTCTAAATTAGGGAGACACACTCCTCAACAAATTATCATGTTTCGGTCAGTGTTTAGTGTATTGTGCATGGGGCTAGATTAAATAAGTGTTATCAAACAACTTGGGACTAGGTATTCTGATTTTTACCTATTTTAAATTTACCGGGAGTCATAGAGAGCTTTTGGTCACTTTCCTGGTTCCATGAATTTAAAAAAAAATATATCTATTTTTATTACCGTTAGATTAATGTGTTTCAAACTCTAAATTTCAGAATTAAAAAATAGATTAATATATTTAATTATAAATTTGTTTAAATTAGTCCTGTGTGGCAATGAAATTTGGTCTTCTGAAAATTTTCGGACAGTAAATAACGAATTCCCGCGGGAATGGAGCGGGAAAAAGAAAACAAATTAAAAGTTATTTTCCACTTTAGGATTATATTTATTTTTCGTATTTATTATTCTATTCCAAGCCAAGCCTTCCCATTCATTCCAATAATATTTTTTTAAATATAAGTTTCAATAAGTTAAAATGTAGTGGTAAATGTCAAAAATATGTTTTAATAAAGTAAGGAAATTGGACAATAACTTTGATTATGTTGCAGCTGTAGGTATTAAAAATACATTTAAATTATGTAATTTGTAAAAAAAATTAAAGGAAATAAATATGAAACTCAGGATATTTATTATAATTTATATTTTTTAATTTGTAACTTTTCCAAATAAAAACCAAAGAAAGTTTTGTTTGGCAAGTTTTGAGTAAGGTTTTGGATGTAATGTAAAATTTTTTTAAAACTAAGCCTAATGCAACTATTATAATTGTGTGTTTTTAACTAAGCATTTTTGGTATGAATATAAATACATTCTAAAAATAGATTTTAAGATTGATAAAAAAGTTCTTAAATAAAAACTCATGGCACATATTTTAGTAAATACTTACACAATCAAATATCAAAATATTCAAAATAATTTGTAGTTACTATATTCATCACAAAAAAGTTGTTGGATTCCAAAAATTTAAGTTTGTACAATTATTATTATCTATGACACAAAAGCAAATGGATGCTATTCAAAATAATATATTTGCGTAATAGATCTATATTTATGCAAATATGTGTGGTGAAAGTGTATTTTGTGCATACTTGGATACTAAACTCCACTTAAATAGTTATTTTGAGCAAAAAATATGTTTTCTGGCTTTAAATCTATTGAGGGATAGATGTTTCCCTCAATTTTGAGTATTGCGGTTATTTAATTTATAATTACTTAACTGAATATAGGGTTAATTTAAATTTTCTAAATAATAATATTTTCAATTAAAATTAAATACAGACGGTGATGGATGGTCCTTGAATATATTTTTAAAAATAGTTTTACCCGAAAAATCCAGGGGAATATTATTTTTCCGCCTGAGTTTCGGGAACAACCAATTACCGAAATTTTTTCACGATGTTAGGGATCCAGCACAGCCCTAGATTTAATCCAATATATACTATAATTAATTTTTAAAAACCATCAAATCATTTTATTTTATTTTATTTTTAACTTTTGGCTAATCTTGTATTCTTGAAAATTTATTTATACGTGTATTTATTTTTTCATAAAACTTTTAGGAAGACTAGGGAATATATGGATCAAATAGAACGTCTGTTAAGAATTCAAAATTCTGAGTTAGTGAAAAAATCATTTCATTTTACATCGAAGTAGGTTTTATAATTAATATTTCTTCAAAAATTATCAGTTTGCTTCCCGGTGGCTGAATACTTTTTAACCTTTTCTCAATTATTTTAATTGACTCATGTTTTCTGATAGTTTTTATTATTAATTTTTAGTCCTAAGTTTAATTCATCTGAAATTTTCACAAGAAATTGACGGTTTTTAAATTTCCTTTTAACAATTTATTACTTATACGTACTGTACATTAAGGTATACATAATTACCTAGCACTTATCACAAACAATTTTTTTTATCATCACGCTTTACTACCCATTCGGTTTGTATGCCTATGTTCTAATTAAACTAATATGTTAGGGATTAAGGAGGTTTTCTTACCAACATGTCTTACTACCTGTACGTGTTATAAGCTTATGTACTAGGCCTAATTATGTTAATGGTTTTAGGCATATTGAAGGTTATATTTAGATAAAGTAGGCCCAAATTTTCGTGGAGGGAGAGTGAAACGCCATTTTGGAAACACCACCCTCAGTACACCCGACCTATATTCGAACCTCGGTATCTTCGTTATCAGCAGTCTAGTCTACTGCGAGAGTATCACGTTTGACCATGTGGCCACAGAAGTTGTATTTACTTATTAGAAGTACGAAATCACAACAATTCAATCCATACTTTCATGAATAATATCTTATGATAAACAGTACACTGGTATTTGTACATTTATTAGAACTAAAAAGCACAAAATTATCAGAAAATACCAATCGCTATTTTTGTACCCGAACTCACCCGAGCTTCGCCGGTTATTATCAGTGAATTGGTTTGTTTTTACCATGAATCACCCACAGGCCTGTAGGCGTATCTTTCGACAGTAGTAAAATAACAAGAAATTAAGTTAGTTTCATAACTCTATTTAATCATATAATTTTTATTAATACAAAATATTTAGAAATGAATTCTTACTCATCATTAACACATTACACTGGATACGATCTTTGAGGGAACTGCTTGGCCACTATTGGTAAATAGCGTTGTCATTCTCTGGTTTTCTTGTGTTCACACTTCGCTCAAATATATGATAAATTTTGCAACGCTGGTTTGTCGATTTTGCCAGTAGCTTCTTCATACCCCAGCATACCACCTTCTGACATAACTGAAAGCGAGATTTGGCAACAGTTAACAATGAGAGAAAGACAGCAATGATACATATTTTCTCCATAAGACGTGCAGTTATCTCAGCGGTGGAATTAGGTGTAATGTAATTAGTGTATATGGGAACAGCTCAAACGGGTCATAATACGCGGTGATAAAAAAATAATAATGATTAAATTACTTAAACTTGGGCATATACCGTATGTTGGATACTAATTAATATACCTCTCTTAATCGCTTTTTAAAGTGGATATAATCATACACACACAAAATACTAAGCTCCTTAGTAGAGTTAAAAGTGTCACGAGAGTTGAATTGTATTCCTTTCTCTTTTACTGCCCTTTTATTGGCCAAGCGGAAAACATTTGGGAGGTAAAAAAGGTGTTATGTAAAGGAGAGTGGGTGGGAAGAGGATTTTTGTCAGGTCAATCATTCCTGCTACTTTACATTCAAACCAGAGTGGCTCATATACACAGAGAAGAATAAATTAAGCATGTCGAAATGCCATAACTGTAGGACTAGAAGTAATATCACAAGGAAGTAAGCCACTTTTCGGCAAAAAAAAAATAAAAAATGTATTGAGATATGAGGGACCAGCTTCATTACCATAAAAAGTTATTAAAACCACTCTCCTCAGTGGTCGAATGATCTAAACCAGTGATGGGCAAACCTTTCGTGGAGTGGGCCAAAAGAAAAAAGAAAGACGTCATGCAGGTTAAAACCGTTTATTAAAAAGTCACAATGGTACAGTTTACAATTAGATCCTATTAATTATTAAATGGATTTCTATTATAATGATATGTAATTCTAATGCAATGTGAGTTGTCTACATTATTTAAAAATACTTGGATAAAACATTCTTATCACTACTTGAATTACTCTCAACCAAACGTTAACATTCCAATTTCGTGGATAGTTTGCGTATTAATTAATCTCTGGACACTATTCACTACACTATACAATATAAATAAAAACAAACTAGTGCAAATCTTTTTCTTGTTTTCCCTCGTTTTTTAACACATTTTTTCATCGGAATTTGGAATCCTTTGACGAGCTGCATTAAACCTGTCCGTGGGCCGAATCTGGCCCGCGGTCCGTACTTTGTTCATCAATGATCTAAACTCTAAGGCGTCACTCTCGTAATATACTGGATTTCCGATGACGGAGAGATCGGAGTTCTAATCCCAGTAGGGTGTACTGAGGGTGCCTTTTTCTAACTGGTTTTACACATGGTCTCTTCATGCAAATGTGGGTGCATTTACTCTAAACGTAACTTTCCTCAACCCCAACCCATTAGCTTAATTAATACTTATGAGTATAACATCAACGGTTAGTGTATCGCGGTGCTAAAAAGGTAAAAAAATAAAATAAAGTTACCTACTGCACAAACGGGCATAATAAACGCGTTGAACTAAAAACGGGGTTAATATTATAGATTATTTTATAAATGAGTTTTAATTTCACAGCTTTAATTACTAAGTTTTTTGATGATGAGTTATTTACTTACATAATTTTCCAAAGTTTGCCCCTAATATTCACACAATCTACTTGTTATTTTTTTTATAAAGATTTTGGCTCAAATATACGTTGAATAAATGGCAGATAGAAAAAAGAATCTAACTTTTTGCTTAGTGCTCCAATTCTTTATCATTGAGATTTTAAGTTATTTTTTCTGTGCCAAGGGCACTTTAAGGTGTAGTCTGCGATGGACGTGTACAGCCACGAGTACTCTGGTTGTCGCATTCGAGCGTGTTCTAATGCTTTCAGAAGGGAAGCAAGAGAACCAATTAAAATCATTTACCGTCACATTGGACACACCATGATTTTTTATATTTAGCACCGCGTTTTACTACCCGTTCGGTTTATACGCTTAATTACTGATTACGCTGATGGGATAGGAGTTGGGAAGCTTTAATTTAGAGGAAGTGAACCCACATTTGCGTGTAGGGAGAGTGTAAAACAATTTAGGAAACCCCCCTCCCCCCGCCCCCAGTTCACCCGACCGAGATACGAACCTCAATCTCCTCGTCTTCAGCAGTCTAGCTAAACACGCCTAGCGCGTTAGCTAACTACGGGGTGACCTGGTGGTCTAGGGGTAAGGTGTCAGACTTCTATGCTGGCGGCCGGGGTTCAATCCTTGGTCCCGGCAAAGATTTATCTGATTTCCAAACCCTTCCTTCACCTCTGACAAGACGTCTTGTAAATGTGGGGAATGCCAGGCCGCCACCGTTGTTCGGATTCCACGTTAAACTGTAGGTCCTTCATTTCATCTCACAATCACCCTACCATTACACATTAGCGTAAGTGCGTATAACCCGAACGGGTAGTAAGACGCGGTGCTAATAATAATAATAAATAATAATAATAATAATAATAATAATAATAATAATAATAATAATAATAAAAACTACGCCACCAAGGCACGTCACATCATGTTATTGTATTTACTGGAAGGGACATGTCGCATTGCATGAAGTTTTCTGAAAAAAAAAGGAAAAACATATTACTATTAGAAGGGAAATTTGAAGTTGCAAACCTAATAATGGTTCTTAAATATATGCGTGGAGACTGTGGTTGGCTTCTATGCTGTATAATTGTTAAAGTTTTAACTGTACACAGTTTGGGCTGGCATTCAATATATTGAAACAAACATATATTTGAATTAATACAATTATGTAAACGGTGGTTATTCTTAACAAATGCTATTTTCAGTTTATTGTTAACATATTTGTATACACTATACCACATGTTATTCTTATATATACAGTAAAGCGTCGATAATTCAGACGTCAAAAATCCGGTTCATCAATAATCCGGTTCAATATGAAAAAATATTGTTTATGAAAATAGCCACAATGATATCAATATCGGAGATATGGCTCCCAAAAAACGCACCTCAACCCTTGCTCAAAAACAAAAATTGAGACTTTTTTCGTTGTTCAATGTTGACCTTAATTTATTCCTTCAGCATTTGTGATATTTAGCACAAAAAAAAATAATAATGTGTAAATCCGTTGTTAAAGTAAAGTGAAAATGTTTCTACCTTAACACTGAGTTTTCGTAAGTATCCCTTCTATGATTATTTTTTAAATTTTGGTATAGGTACATTATTTTTGAAAATCCGGACAAATTGATAATCCGAACTGAGTTGATCCCCAATTAGTCCAAATTATCGACGCTATACTGTGTCACTATTATTATTTCATAAGTGTGCACAGCACAGCTCATTAGGGTGTGCGTAATACGTAATGCCATCAGGGTAGAGGTAGAGGGTCCAAGGTCGTAGGTATGACTTATTTAAAAGGGTGTGGAGTAAGGAGAAAAAATGTAATGCATAACAAACATTGTTTGTGTTTATATAAGTATATATTGTCGATACATTGTAATGGTGGCCGTAGACCTATGGGAAGGAGGGGATGGGGGGGGGGGGGGGCAGCGAAGTGTTGTACACAATTTAGAAATGTAATTGATTTATCAATTTAAAAAAACTTCAAAATAGCCACCATTTTTTAATTAGAACTGCGTTTTAAACATTTTATTGATGTTTTTGTCCTTACTAATAAACCAAAGAGTAGTGTATAATTAAGTATACATCCGATGATTTTTAATTACCCATTATACATTACCAAAAAAATAGATATTTAAAACAGGTACACTATTTTAAAATCCGTCCTTAGATACCATATAAAAGAATAATGGTTTATGAAGGCATTTAAAATTAATATATTTTCTAGGATTCAATTGCTTGGAAGTCTGTGCCCTACAAGCACCCTACAAACCCCCACACCTCAAACCCTCGAATCATTCTCATGGTTACGACCTTAATTTTGTATCCCACCCCTCTGTCTTTCCCAAACCAAGAGTGTGATACATCTGGGCGCACCACTGTCTCTCTTCTTTCTATATACACACATTATTTCAATTTAACCTTAATAAAAAAATAGCTTTTACCACCTATATCATAATAATAATAATTGATTATCCTCACTTTCTAAGTTAATCACGTATTTAAACAGGGTTTCAAAATCGGTATGGTTAGAAATAAACTTGAAGGTAATTAAAACTTTAATAGCATCTAAAATCAAATAATAAAAAGTCATGAAAGCGTTAAGTACGGTGGTAGCTGTTGCTGGATGGATTTTTAGCTAATAGCTAAATCATTTCGAAATGCGTGATTCACTCGCTATATAGCCTTCAACAGGAGTTACCAAAGGTTATGAACAATAATATAATTCTAAAAATAACATAGTTGATGTGTAATATGTCATATACACACACAACTATTTTTTTGGTAAGTAGGCCTGAATAACCCTTTAGAAAAGCTGTAAAGTGTAGTAATAAAAATTGAATCCCTCATTTTATATAGGGTTATATTTTTTTTAAAATAGATATTGCCATTCCTGGGTTAATATAACGTAGACGTACGTTTCTGTATAGAAAGGGATTCATTCCAACTATTCATATGGGAGTAGTGGCGCTGCTATTTCAAATAGCAGATAAGAAAGGGCTTTATTCCTATTGTTACAAACATTTGTTTGATATTATTATAATATTGAGTGTACGACATATGTTATTATTTACGGTTTTTTTAGTAATGATATGCATCTCTCAATGTTCAGCAAATAGACTATAAGTCAAGTAGCAGTGATGGTTAATGATTGTTACAATGCTGTGTAAAATAAGCTCTAATATATAATATTGTTTTGTTTAATCATATATAACAATGATAAAAAAAAATTATTAGTTTTTCGAAGTTCTGCAATGAAAATATTAGTTGTATACTCCTTTGGAAGATTTCATGCTTTAGGTTAAACCTGAAAAAACTTTGATCGTATTATAAAGGGCATTATTCCATATTTTATATATTTCTTATAATAAAAGAGATACACTAATCCAAAGAAACACATGTTCTATAACATCAGAGTTGCTGTAGTCTTAGTCATTGTGGCATTAGAAATTATTCGGGTTATACGGGTTCGGGCTATACGCACTTACGCTAATGTGTAATGGTAGGGTGATTGTGAGATGAAATGGAGGACCTACAGTTTAACGTGGAATCCGAACCACGGTGGAGGCCTGGCATTCCCCACATTCACAAGTTGTGATTAACCATAAGAAATTCATTATATGTTTCTACTAATGCTACAAAAAAAGTTAACTCCTGAAAAACGTAGATTTTGGAGTAATGTCCTTTCTATAATGAGCGATTCATTATTAAGTTTAGTGGTTAATATTATTGCAACATTTAATTTATAGCCTACTTGGACTTCTTTATAATACCAACCATATATCTCATTTTCCCCTCTCTATTATAAAATATTCTAAAACCAAAACTGCCTCAGGTCGCATGAAAGGAGCTCGAGAACCACACTTTGGGAACCCCATAAATACCGGTTTATAACTGAGCCTTAATCATATGCGGTTAATGACGAGGCAAATATTTTGCAAACATTATGTCACGATGACTTGAACAAATAGTTTGTCAGATAAATGTGTGTATACAGTTAAATGTGTATGTTTTGTGAAAGAAAATGATGGAAAGATATTTCTTCTTTTAATTTTACTAAATTGAAAGAAGAAACCACAACAGTGACGTAGCCATTATTTAAAGGTTTCGGGGGGAGAGGGGACTTGAATATTAATTAATAACACTAGCCATCTTACCAAGAATAAAAATTGCTCAGGTCAACTTTTTTTTTGGCTTGTCCAAATCACAGGGTTTGTAGAAATTTTGAGTTTGTTATTTTTGTGCAAATCTAGAGCGCAATACCTTTATAAAGATACCTCGAACCCCTTTTTAAAACTTCGAGAACCCTGAAATAATATATTCCGTATTTTCATCGATGAAAGTATATATATATATATATATATATATATATATATATATATATATATATATATATTTAGTAAAGCGGACCCGTGGGGTGGTGGTCAGTGCACGTAATAATGAACCAAGTAGTCCCGGGCTCGATTCCCGGCTGGTACGTTGGGGTTTTTTGTCTGTTTTTTTTACCGAAAGGGGGATTAACCCAACGGCTACCAACTAAGCTTTGGTTAGTTAAGCTTAAGTTAGGTTTAAGAGTATCTACTGGTTCCACACCCTCATATTCTTTATTACCAACACCTCATCTCTTAGGGACATGGATAAAGATTTCACGAAAAGGATGTACGATTAGTATATTTGGGGATCCCCTGGGCAACGGTGCAATATTACTAGCTAATATTTCCTCAAACTGGTTTACGAGGGATGTAGCCTAGAGTCCCAGGTGCTTAACATTATTATTATGGTTACGTTACGTAGGAAGACTAGGCCTGTACATGGAGGAGTTTGGGGGCTTCACCTACGAACTCAAAGGAAGTTCCACTTGATATTTTGTCTGTAATGGATGCTTTTAAAAACCATTTAGAGGCATTTCTAGAAGTAGTGGGAAGCCTTTTGGTGATATGTTCATAATTATTTTTGCCATTCTTTAGTAACGCGGTGTCTCACAGAAGTGGTTATAAAACAGTTAATACTTGTATCCTTTAACTAAGACAAGTTTTTTATATTTCAGTTGCCGAAGCATTGCCAATTGACTTGTCTAGGCCCTTCAAACCTTTCACCAAACAAATAGATGAAAAAAATTCTTACACAAATATGGTAGGGTGGTCGATTCTGTTTTTGAGGTTGCCCCCCCCCCCCCCTTCCCCACCAGTTCATCCCATGTACACGCTAATGCATCACTAGACTAAAAGCCGGCATTCCATAAAATTTTATAACATGAAGCAAAGACGTAGACCTATGAATCATAATTTATATTAATGAAATTTAATTTTAAAAGTCCAAACTAGCCCATCATATAAATGTAAATTATTACTGTATTATTATTTATAAAGGTTCTTTTAAAGTTTTAGCATTGGTAATGCGTTAGCTAAAATAAACAACTAAGCTACTTATTAGCCTTGTTATAGGACCCACATCAGAATTAGCTGGTCAACCTGAAAAAACCATAAGAAACTAAACGAAAGCCGTATCAATTTTATATATTTTCCTCTTTGAAAGGAATTAAGGCCCTGGCTAATTCGAGAGGTAGATAGGTTTTTTTTCTTTGTTTCTTTAAATAAATCAAACATTGTTTCACTGCAAAAATAGAGTAATTTTATTTACACGGTGATATCAACAGTTTTTGAATATCTGTCAAAGATGTCCTAAAATCTAATGATATCTTTTTCTCTTAATTTAAAAAGCATATCATCTAATGTCGAAATGTTCATGACAGATATTCAACAACTGTTGATATCACAATGTGAATAAAATTAAAATCTGCGTTTGTGTTGAAACTTTTTTTATTTTGGTCAAAAAAATGTTGCTACCAAAAACTGCAAAAACCCTGTCTTTTTTTTTTTTTTTTGTCGCGTTCCCTACATCCCCACCTTATCGACTGACCGATGGTGTCGGACCTATTTTTCGAGTGATTGATGGTGTCGGACATATTTCAATAGTCACCTGTGGTGTGGGACTTAATTCACAAGTGACCCAGCGTTTTGGACTTGTTTCACAAGCGACTAAGCGTGTTGGACTTGTTTCACAAGTGACTCATCGTGTTGGACTTTTTTCACAATCGACTCAGCGTGTTGGACTTATTTCACATGTGACCCAGAATGTTTAACTTGTTTCACATGTGACCCGCCATGTTAGACTTGTTTCACGTGTGACCCAGGGTATTGGACTTATTTCACATGTGACCCAGCGTGTTGGACTTAATCCACATGTGACCCAGGGTATTGAACTTATTTCACATGTGACCCGCCGTGTTGGACTTGTTTCACATGTGACCCGCCGTGTTAGACTAGTTTCACATGTGACCCAACGTATTGGACTTGTTTCACATGTGACCCGCCGTGTTAGATTAGTTTCACATGTGACCCAACGTATTGGACTTGTTTCTCATGTGACCCGCCGTGTTAGACTAGTTTCACGTGTGACCCAGCGTGTTGGACTTAATCCACATGGGACCCAGCGTAGTGGACTTGTTTCACATGTGACCCGCCGTGTTAGACTTTACACAATACACACACACACACACATATACACACACAGACAAATAGCATCGCGAAAACAACTTTTTTGGTTTAAGGGTACCATGAGACATTTATCGAAATCTTGTGTTATATTTTTTGACGATGACAATACTTCCCTTTTCGAGGGGTCAGGAGGAGGTAAGGAATATAGGTCCAAACTTAGGGCAGTTATGTTAGTGATTAATACTTAATTATTACAACCCGTTCTTTGCACAGTTAAGCAGTATCAAAACTATATCAAATTGGAGCTTTCAGCATCCGGCTGCCCCACATTTTTATAGTCCCTCGCTGTACAGTTCTGAGATAACTATAGCAACTACAAACCAATCATGGTAATTATTATATTAAAATAAATTAAATATTTGAAACTAATAGGCCTATTATATTGTCAACACACTGAGTGCACAAGCAATCCATTAAAAACGCAAGCTTTATCTAAGCACGATCTTAAATAAAACAAACGAAATAAAATACATTGTTACAGAAGTAATTATGTTGGGAAAAAGAGAATCATAGTTCAACAAAGAGAATGAATAAATAAATAAATTATATACTCTGTTACAGAAACATATTGAATAATAAACTATGTCACAAGAATGTGTTCAGTTTAATTGTTAATTGCTAAATAGGCGCTAATTTATCCTTAGATTCTTAGATCTGGCTATCGCAACGCTAATGGATCCTCCTTAAGATAGATACTATTTAGTTTTTGTAGACCTATTCGTTTATTTTTAGAATTATTTTTCCATCTGCCTGTACAGAATTCAGATTTTATACCATATCCAGCAGTTTTTTTTCTAATGGCAATTTCCTGCCTCCTATGTTTAAATTCCAAACTTTCCGGCTTTTATATTTATTTTGGGGTGGTCCTTTTACAAACTTGGGCAGATTAAAATTTTTATTCCATGCTGAAATGAAGACTTTATAATAATTTAGGAAATATTTGGTGCTTCTACTCTGATTTCCCACTCTTTTTCAGTTTCCACATTGCCAATTTGAAATTTTAAGATTTGTTTTATTATCTTATATAATTTATTTACGTGCTTACCAAATTTCCATTTTAAACCCCACCGAGAAGTATTGTTTCATATTAAATATACAAATTTCGAGCTCTTTTATTCTTTGGGCTTCAATTTTAAAATTCGATAAAATCAGACGTCATGAGGCTCTCCGGTAATGTCTATTGACTTACATGTCGAACTTACATTAATATCACACCAAAAAAAGTTTTTTTAATTAGTTCTAGGAATCTTAAAACACTGAAAATTAATTTATTATTTTATTTCTGGGAATTTTGGAACCCTATATTTCACTAGCCTCCTTTATAAATAGTAAACATTTCACCCTTATTTTGTTATTTTTGTTATTAGAGTTTTCCCTCTACATACCTAGCAAATTTCAATTTTCTTCCTCGCCTAAAAGGATTTTATTTTTATTTTTACTCCTACCGACCCCCTTTCCCCAAACTCCTTCCTTATTTTCTCAATTTAAAATCTTCAGTTTTTTATAGTTATTTTGAGTGATCTTTATAACTTCTTGCCAAATTTCAGTGATCTTTCACAAGCAAAATTGTTTTTGCTATTATAACTATATTGTAACTAACCCCCTCCCCTCTTTTTCATAATTTAAACAACTCCTACTTTAAAATATTTAATTTTAAGGCGAATATGGTTATCTGTATTTGTCCTTCTACCTTGATGCTAATTTAATTTTCTTACCTTACTTAAGTGTATTTTTTCTATTTATACAACTGCCCCCTCCCCTTCCACTGTTTTCCAAAGCCCCGAATTAAAATTATTGATTTTCAGCTCTTAATATTTATTTGGAATTTTGGAATGGTCTTTTTACCTGCCTGCCAAATTTAAGTATTCAATTTTCACTGGGAAGTAGCTGTTTACTATTAGTTTTTGGAATTTTGGACTCCCCTCCGTTTCTCTAATTCACTCTAAGAAATTTCAAATTTTACGATTTATTGGGTTATCTGTAGTTGTCCCTCTACCTGTTTACCAAATTTTAATTTTCCACCTCCTATAACATTTTTTATTTCAAATTATAGAACCCTCCCCCCTTATCCCTGGAGCACCATTTTGCAAATACCTCATTTTAAATTTTTGTGACTATATGAGGCAATCCCGTTACCTTACTCCCCCACAAATTTTCAAGTTTACAGGCCTTGGTGTTGGGGAAATACGGTGCTCAGCAATTCAATGAGTCCCAACCTTTCTGACCCTCTCAATTATCTTAGGGGATTAAATTTTAAAAACCATCAAAATTATCTCACTCAATCCTAGAAAGGAACTTTCGTTTTAAATTCCAAGGCTATGCACGTTGTTTCAAAATGTACATTAGGGAATTTTGAAAATTTTGACCCCCCACCCCCTGTTTCACCCCATAGAAGTCAAATCTCGCAAAAACCCGCCTTATTTCTTGCCTAGGGCTTAAAAGAAACCTTCACGCAAAATTTCAAATCTACAATCCCAGGGGTTGGAGAAATGTGGTGATGCATGAGTCAGTGAGTGGGTTTTGCCTTACATATTTATCAAAGAAAGAGAGTTCCTAATGACATTGAGTTAAGTACTATAGCTATGTATGTATTGACGATTTGATGAAATCATACAAGATATTTATGATCATTAATAGTTAAAATATACATATAACTAAAGCCTAGTGCTGTGGTCAAGAACGATATGAGTTAGGCCTTACATTTTTTTTATCACTTCCACCTCCGAGTTATTTATTAGTTCATAATCCGGTGTTATCAAAGTCATTACGAAGAAAAAAAGTGAATGAAGTACAAAGAACACGTATTTTAACTCATACGCTGTTCCAAATACATTAGCACTTGGCTTTGAAATAAACGCTAATATTATTTACCTTAAACTTTACAATTCTAAGAAGAGAAGGGTTCTAGAAAAATACAAACCTTAAGATATATTGGATAATACAACTCTTTCCTTTGGCCAAATGAACGGTGACCTTGTATTTCATTTGATATGAAGCTACAGCATGCAATTTATATTTCGTGTGTGTGTTGTACCATATCAAGATGGTAGAAAAGGCAAGCGTTTAATCTTCCTTATGCGTGAGGATACTGTCTACAAGTCTCATCCTGGAAGAAGCCACTAGCAGGGCCTAATGTTACATCGCTTCTTTCCGGTGATGCTGCGAAAAACATCCTGTCGCAATAAAGAAACATTGTCCTTATGCCCTCAATACACGACGATGGACAGGGCTATTGATAGCCTTCACCTAAATTTAACAAATAGTTATGTACAGTACATCATTTCAGTATTTATTTGTATTTACTTTCTCATAATAAGTTAATAACTTAAAATCGTGAAAAAAGTATATCTCGAGATTATGATGAATTATTACTTTTCGTGGGAGGCTGAACATAAAACCTTAATTTTACATTTCTGTCAGTCCCCATGTCTGTCTGTCTATCTGTATCTTTGTCCCAGTGATGAATCTAAAACAGTTTTGATGGCTTTTTATTCAAACGGGATATTTAAATTTAATAGGGCTATGATTGAAAACAATTTTTGATTTTGACGCTAACCCTCGAATTATGGGTTGTATACTGATGAGTTAATTTGTTTTAATTCCAAACGATATTGTTTAAAATATGTAAATAGGGAGCAATTGACCTATTAAACAACATTGTTTACTCTGTTTGTGGGTAAAAATTCATTTAAAGGTGGTTTACTGATGAGTGATTTTCGAAAATTCAAAATATTTTGAAAATGGCTCTAACAATTTTGTTTAATATGCAAATTTGGGGACTGTTTGAATTGACAAATAAAACTGTACAAACGGTTTTTGAGAGAAAATTCACTTACGGCTATTTTACTGAAGAGTTTTTAAAACAATTATGAATATTTACAAAGATGGCTTTAGTGTTTTAGTTCAAAATTCGTATTTGTAAAGTTATTTACAGTAGTAATGATGATGTATATTAATTTTTATAAAAAAAATCATTTTATACTAAGAGTACTGATGACTGATTTTTGTAAAATTTGATTTTTAAAAAAATGGCTCTATCGTTTGAAAATCGTTATATCGTTTTATATATATATACACATACTTATTTTACTAAAATAAAATAATTTAAAGATAGTTTAATCACGACAAATTATAGAAAATTTGAAACTTTTCAAAATTGGCTTTGAAGTTTGAGATCAAAATGGGTATCTGTAAATAGTCTTTCATGAGAAATAAGAATAACTAGATTACTAATCATCCACTAGATTTTTATTTTAGGGTGGTTGGCAAAAAACTTATTTTTGAAAATTGGAAATTAATTAAATGTATTTGAACAGTTTGGTTTAAAATTGATATAGTGTTTATTGTAAAAAACAAAATGGTGTGTTTTATTTATAAGGAAAACTTACCTATTTTATTACAAACTTAATTTTAAAATTTTCTTCGCAGCTTTAATAAACACTATGAGATAGTGTTTTCAATTGTGTCATACCATTTATTTCTTGCGTTTTAATTATACAATACCTAAGAAATATATGGCGTCAAATAGAAAAAAAAATATTTGTAATCATTCCCCCATTCCCCATTTTCATTTTATAAGACCTGGACCAATATATATATATATAGTTCCATATATAGTGTCCCCATCCCTAGGTTCCTTAACGTGGGCTAATCGTTGTCAGGATGGATGATAGCCGAGAATGGGGGGAAGTGACTGGATTCTGGTTGTGTAGGTTCTTAATTGATTTTATATGTTTTTTTATTGTACTACTATATCTATTACCAAACTTTATGTTGATAAGAAATATGTTAAAACTTAATAGATATACTTAGAAGCTCGTGACAGAATGAAGTGTGAAAGGAATGCTTAACTAATGGCCTGGCCAACCTCTAGCTTCTCCTACATGGTTGATGAACCTTGCAGGGGCGCCCGCAGGGGAGGGCCAGGGTTGGCAATTGCCCCTACTTAGACTCTTAGGTTGTATAAATATTAGAAGAAGGCTAATCCCACCTAACACTAGCGCTCAAATAGTGCTCCCAGCCATCAGAGAGTTATAGAATGTAACTACTAAACTAATTGCTAGCACCTGCCACCAGTCTACCTTATAACTTTAAGGATGATAGTTTGGTGCATGCGCGAGCAATTCCAACAACATTTTCCATTCAAATTGCCAAGGCCAAGTGTTCTCCCACGAATTTGGACAAATTTGATTATATTTTTCTTATGTTTTATCTTATTTTCAGGAGACAAGGATTGCCTTAAAAAGCGTCTTTTGAGGCTTTAATTCAATAATTTTTTCCGACGGAAGGACTCCTTGACCCCCCACCTTACTGGCTGGTATTTCAAACCCCCCGGTTTGCCCCCCCCCCCCCCTTCCTCTTTGGAGAAAAATTCTGTTGGAACCTTTGGAACCCTGGTACCTTGGGCTCAACGGTACCCCTCCAAAACACGTTTTGATGATCCGGAGTCCTAACATGAGTAGCCCCAAAAACGGACAGAGTGACTCTCTAGACTCGATTGTGATTAGTCAGCCCTGTTAGCTGGAATCCAACGGTGGTGTATTTAAATTTTAATTTTGAGGAGGTGGGGGGGCCAACTTAAGTGATCTCTATTAATTTACTAGCTAATCACAAGACCTTGCGATACTCGTTTTGTTATTCACAATCCAGAGCAAAACAATACTAAACAAACACTCGCATCAATTTAGGCCGTGTCGATTACACTATATATAATTTTCATTTCGTCGTGCTATAGTTTCGAGTCAGTGATTCGAACTTACATTTTATGTGTAGTTTTATCTAATAAACTATTAAATAGCAATTTTATGAGTCAAAGTTTCATGTATTGAATTACATTTACAGGAGAAGTTCCATACTCCTAATGTTAAAAGTGCATTTAATAATACAATAAGAAGACTATATATAGTTGGGGGTACGTGGTTAATGGCTGATTATGACTGGAATCTAGCGATGTATCTCAATCAAATTGGGTTATTTATAACTTCATCTAAAGTACAGGGGCTGAGATGGTAGCTTGGAGGAAATGCAAACCATATTAGTGTGGATGGGGAGGAGAAAATCAAATGGCTATATCACAGGTATGAAACACCACCCCAATGCACTCAGCCGTGATTCAAGCCTCAACCTTCCGTCCAATGGCAATGCAGTGTATTCCGAGCCTATCACCTTAGCTTGTATGACCATTGGTGTGGATGAGGGTAGTTTTCCCAGACATTTTCTCTTCGTGTAAATACCTTCTCAATTTACTTATCAACCCGTATCGGTGACCGCATGGTCTAAGGCACTACTCTCGCAGTAAACTAAACCACTGATGACGGGGAGACCGAGTGTACTGAGGGTGTTTATTCCAAAATGGTTTCCCACTTTCTATCTTTACGTAAATTCGGGTACACTTCCTATAAATATAGCCTTCCTAACCTCTAAAACCACTAGCGTAATTAGTACATAAGCATTTAACCTCAACAGAAAGTAAGATACGGTGCTAAGAACAAAAAAGTTACTCATACGAAAACATGTTTTCTTTGTTATATTCATAAATTAAAACGTTGTATTAAACACATCCCAAATAAGATAATGGTTTGAATAAATTATGAATGGTTAATTTACTCATTAGTAAATTAATTTTTTAGTATTATCTTCAAAAGAATTCGATTAAAATATGAAAATTGAATTTATTATTGCAACTTACATCCTGGCCCTCCTTATTTATGTTAAAATGTCACATGGCTAGCAATCACCTTTACAACATGTTTTAGTCTGAAATGTTTTCAAGCCGAGATACTGTAGAAAAATGCAAAAATCATATTTATTCAATCTAAAACAATAATGAACAATAGTAAAGATTTTAAATGAAATAAGAACAACCTTTTTTGGACCTAATTGTTTACGTTTAAACTTGGTATGTAGGGGACGCGAGAAAAGGTAAGTTATTTTACAGCAAAACCTTTTTGGTCAAAATCAATCAAATATTGCTTCAGTACAAACTTAGATTTTAATTTTCTTCACATAGTGACCTCATCAGTTCTTGAAAATCTTTTAAGGGTGTCTTGGAATTTAATGACAACTTTTCTCTTCATTAAAAAAAATTTCATCAAATGCCGCTCTGCTCATGACAAATATTCAAGTACTGTTGAGGTAACCACATGAAGAAAATTAAACTCTTTGTACTGAGAGAATTTTTATTTTGGCTATAAAACCTTCAAAGACACTGGCCTTTTCTCGCGTTCCCTACATCCCTACCTAAAGGGTGTAGAAGAGGGTGCTCTAGACTTACGCATGTTGTTGACCAAATTTTTTTTCAAACGGACCGTTTTACTTAAACAAACAGACATGAATAATTTGGAATTAAACACTTCAAGTTAGGCTTGATAATTTTTACAGAGCTACAGATGTGATATATTAGACTTTATTGGCGCGTTTAGATGATAAATCATGATCTTATGGAACTTTCTTTATACATGAAGTGTAGAGTTTTATCGCTAGATGTCTCTGATGACATTTCCAACAAACTTAAAAGCAAGTAGGTTGGGAAAAGAGGGGGAAGTGAGACCTTTCGTGGATGATAGAAAGAGACTAGCTAATTGCGTCATTCTTTTCTGAACTGCAGGTTGGTAGGGTGGTGGGGGTGGTGGTAACATATATAGCAAAATCGCCATTAAATGAACCTTTATTAGCTAGTAAAATAGCAACAAAATTTAAATGTATGTATTTATACAACAAGGTACGTGCTCTGGGGATGCCACATTTTATAAATGCTGTCAATGTTGATCGAGGAAAGCAAAATATCATGACGTTTTCTCCATACAAGCTAGCTTACAGAGTTTTTTTATATTCACTAGAAGATTCGTTGAACAGTGGTGGCTCGTGTATAGTCACTGCAAAACTGCAGCACCCCCTATTTTCACTTGATATTATCGATATCATTTAATATAATGAGTCTCTTTTTCTTTAATTTTATCTTTATTTTAGTAGTACAATATATATTCCATAAGCTTAATGTCAGTACTTCAGTAGCCATTATTAAAAAGATACAAAAATCTTTGCATGGAACTGCGCGCTTCACAGTGCCAATGACGTGGTGTTTGACTTGTGCGCATGCGCACATAGGAGGGTGTGGGGAGGAAGGCGGGACTGCCAGGTAGAGAGAGCACTGTTGTTCTCGCAGTGCCAGCTCTGGCGTGATGGTGGAAAGAAGTTTTTTTTTACTCAGCTTGTGTTCTGCTTAAAAACCGTGTACCATATTCTTGAATGTGATAAAGTGTAGAAGAGTTTGGAATTAGGTTATTATTCTGCTTCCAGCTATTCTATTTGATTCATTTTTTTCGGTTCTTTTATTTAACAAAAAGACTAAATGCGCTTGCAGTACTTTCAATGGAGAAAAGTTTCCTCAATTGTCATGCAGAGATCAAGGAGAAAATTATTGAACTTTTTGCGCAAATTAAAACAAGAAGAATGGATTTTATTTTTAAATGAATAGATCAAGCTTGAACTGTAACAATTTAAGTTAAAGTTAGTAAAAAGTTTGGTTTTTTTTGTTAAGATTTTATCAAGTTCTTAATAAATTTTCTTTTCCTACTTTTTTTTTTTCCTTTTACACAATTCTAAAACAAAGGCTAAACATTTTCTGGAGCAATACCCCCATTAATTTTAGCTACGAGCCGCCACTGTCTTTGAAGCGTAGATAGCATCTAGGATGAGTTCTTGCTGGTCACAGAGCATAATGTTTCACTTTTAGCTTTCAATACTTAAGTCTAAAAATTGCTATCTTTCTTTCGATGAAATAACAACACAGCTCATTATTTTTGTTCTGTCTTTTCATCGTACATTTTCTCTTTCCATCATGTGGTTTTCTTTGGTTGTCTGGAAAATCGTATATTTTGTGTGCGTACCTAAATTATATTAGAACTATGGCCTCTCTAAGCCATAGCCAAATATTTAATTTGAGTGAACAAATAGAACGTATTATTATAAAAGTGTTGAGAGTTTCAAATTGACCCTGTTAGCTGTAAAATTTATTACTATTCTAGAAATATAAGTCTATTTAAATAGCTACACTCTCAATTAATTGCTTGGTTATGAAAATGTTTGTATGTTGTGCCTTATCGATGGCATTCATAATTCATAATTTTTTTTTTAATCTACGTTTATGGATTAGTAGGGATGGAAGGGGAATGGAGGAAAACTGGAGAGGGACAAAGGGGCAGTTAGAAAATTAATATAAATTTCTAAATTAAAACTTTGTTTTTAAACAACACACAATATATGTGCAATAAAGAATCTCGTAAAGCCTTGCTTCTTTCTAGATTCGTGTAGATCCAATATTCATATAAAGAGCCTTATCTGAAAGCTAGAAAATGTATTATATCTACTTTCATGTATTTATACGTCAAGTCATGTTAACATAGGCAATAATTTTCTCACTGCCTATTAATAACAATAATAATATAGTAAAATGTCATCATTGTTGACAGCAAAAAAATATATTTGCATTTTATAAAAGTTTATACCAACCAAAATCCGCTCTTGTCTCCTATCACCTTAGTAAAGAGATTGAACCCACCTCAGTGGCCGCATGATCTAAAGCTCTACTTTCGCATTAGATTAGACTGCCGAGGACTGGGAGATCGAGGTTCTATCCCAGTCGGGTGTACTGAGGGAGGTTTTCCTAATGGTTTCCACACAAATGTGGGTGCACTCTTTCTAAATTACACCTACCTTATCCCTTACCCATTAGCGTAATTAGTACATAAGAGTATAACACAAACGGGTAGTAAGAAGCAGTGAGAAAAATAAACTGTTGGTGTGATGTTTTGGCTGTGTCTATACTGTTAATACAACCTCACCTAAGGAGGCTAAAAATAAAACTTGCTTATGATATGATAAAACATTATTGAGGACTCGTTAAAAAGATTAGCAGTGCTACATGTTCATTGAAGCGTGATAGTTATAGAGAAATTAACGTGCAAGTATAGTAAAAAAAATACAACTATGACAAGTTTTATAAAATATGTTTTGTGTTTATTAACTATATTGAGCATAATAAGAAGAGCTGGATTCCAAAACACACTGAGACAATTTTTGCTGTTTTAATGTAAATACATTTTTAATATTAACGCCTCGTTACCTAGGAATGTAATAAAATGGTGTATTCCAAAATCCACTAAAAGTATAGCAAACATATTTTAACATGGCATGTATTCTAAACTTAACAAGTTTTAATCTGATTCATTAACAAGTTTTACATTTATGTCTGCCAAACCAACCTATATTCCGTTCACGATAGGTTTTTACCTGGATGACAGTTCGAAAATCATATATTTAGGTTTTGGGTTGCCAACACGTGTAAAAGATCACAGTTTTGTTATAAATCTAAATATCTTTAATTACCGGTTATATATTACATTTAAAATAACATAAGCTTAAGTTTTCTCATACTATTTCATTTTTTTAAATAATTTCTTTTTATCCAACTCGAAACAATATTTTAAACATAATTAAAAGTACTTATTTTTCGTTTTGGAACGTTACTGATTTTGTGTAATATAGTGCACACATCAATATCTTTTAATACAGGCATAGTATTTACTTGGAAAAAAAAAATTGTTGTCATTTTTTTACATACAATAAATGATTTTATGATTATTTTATCGTATTTTGAAATATTTAACTGAGTAAAATATTTTCCTCAACTGCGTGTCTTCATCATTGTCAAAAACTTATTTACCGTTATTTTCAATCATATGGTTTAAATTCGTCAGTCGCCATTTTGAAGCTATTTTCATTAGAAGTTTTTGTGAAAGTGGTGAATATTTTTTTGAGGGGAATAAAACTATAAATAAACTTTGTGTCCGACCTCAAATAAATATATAAATAATATTGGCCTAAATTATTGTGGTTAACTATCACATTAATATATTACCATCTGTTTTCATTAGTCATCCAAAGTGATAGATGTCAGCTGTTGGCGTAGTGATATATTAGGGATTACTTCTAGTAACATTTCGAGCTGTCATCCAGGTAAACCTAGCTCGTGAATGACTTTTAAGTCACCGCGCATGCTCCGTACTCTGTAACTAAGTTTAATTTGGAATACCATATATATTTTGTTATTATTAATAATATTAATGAGTCTTTGGTTAAAGTGAATGATGCTATTAGTGACACTCCATTTTCTAGAAAGTGCAGTTAACCTGAACATGAGACAAGTAGAGGACGTAAAAGAACGAGAAACAAAGAATTGTGGGTCAAAAATATACGCAAATTTGCCAGAAATAGTACTGTTCACACAAAAGAAGTAATAGATATAATGAAGTGGATTAGGATAGCTCTGACATTGATAACTTCTTAGATAAAATACATAAATTTAAAACAAAAGTTAAACAAGATATTTTTTTAATTAAATACTGTGCATGTAACCTAGTGAGCCCCAAACAACAAGACCAAGAAATGAGAATCCAAGATCACGGAACTCTGTGCTATACCTTGTTCGCAAGGCTAGAGGCCCTATTTTTCGTGTTTGTGCAAAATACATCTTGTATATTATTCAGGTCGGGGGCACTAGACTTAATGCTGTAAGCAGATATTTTAAAGTTTATGGGGAATATAGAGGAATATAGGGAATGTAGAGGTTGTTCCAGAAAAAGTGAAACAGACGTTAAAATCTCCGACTCAATTTTTAATTTCATTTCCAAACTTAAATGCCATGAGAGACACTTTGAGCGCGATAAAAGCGTAAAAGGCTACATTCCTCCCGAATTATATGTTAAAAAAGTATGGCGTATATGTAAAAGGGAAATGAGTGCTTTCTCAAAAAAATTTAAACTCTTTCAGCTTAGATTCAACTTGTCTTTTGGTGATCCACAAAGTTACATTTGTTCTTTCTGTGAAGATATGAATAGTTCTATCAAAATTGCGACCGAAGTTCATAAAAAAACTTGAAATGATGACCAAATATAGAGTACACAAGCTTCGAACCAAGAAGTTCTATGAACTGATGAATAACCAAGAAGAGATTTACAACTTGAATTTCGTCATACACGGGGGTGACCAAAGCAAAGAAAATGTGCATATAGCTGGACTGAAAATCAGTCTTCAAGGGATTCTAACAAAGTTTTTTCAACACTCATGGACTTTCTGTCGGTATCGGAATCGAGATTTAAAGATGTTTCAAATAATTCTCATATTCCCATTATATATTGTTTTATATAGTATAACATTTTCATCAAGTTGTTGTCACTGCGTCTCACAGCTCGTTCGGGTTGAACGTACCTGAACTATAATTAAATCGTGTGTGTTAAGTATGAAGAAGCTATACTTTAGAGGAAATGCACCCTTATTTGCATGGAGGGTGAGTGGAAAGCCACTTGTAAATAACAACACCTTCAGCACGCTCGACCGAAATTCAAACTCCGATTTACCTCTTCCTGGCAAACCAACCTATTGTGAGAGTGACACCTTAAACCATCTGATCACTGAATCTTATTTCATGCTTGTTGTGTTCTTACCCATACCGGTGGGCATGTGGACTAAATATCAAGTGCATCTAGTTTGGTTTACTGATGATGGAAAGGCCAAGGTTTAAATGATGGTTGAGTATACTGAGAGGGGTTCTTTATAAATAGTTTTCCACACTCCTTCCATGCAATTACGAATACCTTTCCTCTGAACTCTACCTTATTCATCCCTGCCTTATTAGCGTAATTAAAATGCAAATAGGCTGGATTGGTAATGAGATGCGGAGCAAAATAAAAGTGTGTTAATTATAATTCACTCACCCCTTTTTATTCTTCTGGATACAACGGTGTATTTTCTTTTTTTAGCACCGTGTCTTACTACCCATTCAGGTTATACGCCAACAGCGCTGTACATTTTGGTGAGTATATTTTTGCCCCATTATTATTATTTTAGTCCAGATTCAAATGGCTACTAGATAGTTCTTGGTCACTTGGTTCGGTAATTTACCACAGTAACACATTTTTCACTTCTGACAAGTGTATTGTATTATCACACAATAAACTAAAGAAAAAAAAGGGTTGGAGGTTGGGGAAGTTTTAATAATTACGGACTACTCCCCTTTCCCCTCTAGCACAAAACTGCCATAGTGAAAGAGCTTTAAAATCTGTCAACAAGTTTCAGTAAGATAAGGGAGTAAAAATAAAATTTTGCTGTGAAGAGCACCATAGAACCAAACTCTTTGA
The DNA here is from genome assembly GCA_039000515.1 of Timema cristinae. Classification (NCBI taxonomy): domain Eukaryota; kingdom Metazoa; phylum Arthropoda; class Insecta; order Phasmatodea; family Timematidae; genus Timema; species Timema cristinae. Next base: position 73,214,207 of record JBCFYV010009882.1, on the reverse strand, counting down.
GAGGCTGTCCCCTTTTGGGGCCTCTAACGTAGAACACAGGGGTCACTAGGAGCTCCATAGAGATAAGACTAATAAATTTGTTAATATAAAGTGAATCTGACGTGTGACGATTATTCCGACAAATGCAACAGCCTTAAATTGGCAGCAAATGGAGGGGGCTAACGCCTTTGAGCTAGGTCCTCGGGGAAGAGGAGCTCTGGACACCCTAGACCCCCCTCGGGTATGTCACTGAAGTAGGTGTTTTACACATATAAATGTGTTTTCCCTTGCCAGTACCAGTTGTGTCATCGTTAAAAGAGGATGAATCCGTTTAGTGGCTGTGTTTCCCGTCATTCAAAAATTACTTGGCTTAAAAATCAGGGTATGCGTGAAACCTTCAATTTTTATTTCACTGGCAATATTTTCAAAAGCAACCTTACACATATGATTGTTCTTATAAATAGATTCGGTGATGTCCCACAAGCACACATAGTCGCGGTGAAGTTCAATAAACCCAACAATGCCCCCTCAGTACCACCTTTTAATTGTAAATTTCAATTTCACAGCTTTAACAAAGAAGAAAAAAAAAACGCAGGATAAATAAAAAATCTCTAACAAAAAAATTACGCGTTCACTGTCCGACTACCTAGACTATACTAACAAGTAGGTGTTTAGATAATTAAATAGTCTGGGAAAGTATTCACTCTCCTGTCTCCACTGCTGGTACAAGTACTGTTATAAGTCTTCAACGTTGATGATGTCACATTCCCGAACGAGAAGGTAACGTATTTATCTAACCTTACGAATCGCATTCAAGTAGATGACATTCACGTTATCTGGGTACATTCTAACCCGACTGTTCAACTCGTGAAATCATTAATCCTCGTCGTTATTGGTTAAATTATTACATTTTACTATTTCATTAATCATTATACAATAAAGGGTCGTAGCGTCAAGGTAAACTATGAGGCTAAGTCTCCCCTAACTTTCTATTGGACATTTATAAGCAAATAAATACCTGAGGTTGATACTATTGTAAGTTAAAAAAACTCCCATCGTGATAAAATTCACATAAATCCTGCTTGCTTGGAGAAAATATTATTTATTTTTTTCCCCTCCTTTAATATAGAGACTCGCCCACAGACAAAATACACCAGACTAACAGCCTCCGTGATAAAATGACTGCACTCCGTAAGAGAGATCAAGTCCTTCAACACAGGGATCGTTACGTGCCATCAAAGGTCATAAAAAAATCTAGTTTTAAACATAGTTTCACTAAAGAGAAGCCACAAATATCACGCTCGAGTCAATCGGCCGGCCTCCGCAAAGCTAGGTTCAGGTAGCGAGCGACCCAACCCACTCTTCACATATTCCTACCTTCACTAAGAGAAATGCAAGCCATACATTACGATTACATTGGGTCGTTTAAAAGTGAGTAACCCACTTTGGTGGCCACATGGTCTAACGCGCTACTCTCATGTTGGACTGGACTGTTGATGACGGGGAGATTGAGGTTCAAATCTCGGTCCGGTGTACAAAATGGTTTTCCTCTCTTCTTCCACGCAAGTGTGAGAACACTTCCTCTAAATATAATCTTCCTAATCCCTTTACCCATTAGCGTAATTAGTACATAATTGTATAGCCCCGACGGGTAGTAAGATGCAGTACTTAATTTTTTTAAATGTGAGTCTTCTAACAACTGCACATTTGGAAGTGCACTGAGCATTAACACTAGCGAACTTCAGTGTTGATGGACTCAGTCTGGCTAAGGAGAACAGTGAAGCTTCCATAGGGCTGTGTGTGGTTATAATATACTTGTTTGTGTGTGGTCTCACCTCACTTTGCAGCAAAATTACTTAGCTGTCATCACTTCCTTTCAGATTGACACCCCTCTATCCCTAGTCCAGTGGTACCACTACTAACTTCGAGAAGAAACTATTCTCTAGAAAGTAGTATTAATAGTATTTTTGTTTATATATGGAGCTAACATATTATAAATCGGTATTACTCGTGATATTATGCGCTCAAACCATCAGTTACATCGTAAGCAATATAAATTATTATCATATATTACAACTTCTAAATATTAGTTTATTAAACTTATATGAACTTTTAATCAAACATTTTGATTATATTTGTATACTTGGCAAAGTTGCGTTTTTAGTTATTGTTAAGATTCGAATGGACACCTACCATATAAGAACGATAGAGTTGTATAGCCTTTTTCTCAAAAAATATATGTAATAAAAACATGCAGTTTTTTTGTATTATATTTAAATTTTAAATTTAATATGAACAATATTTATAAAAAGTTACAAGTTAATATTTACTTAGTTAAAATAAGATATAATTTTGATTAAATTTAAGTTAAATCAAACATTAAATACAAGAATATAGTTTTGAAGTTATCATATTGTTATAGAGAATAAGATAATGTTCTATTATACACAATTAATATTTATAATACAATGATTTAAACAAAATTTGGTATTTTAAAATTAAATCATGCTTAAACTGTTGAAAGAGTTCAGCCGTTTCCCGCTAGACGGGTCTGTTATCCAAACCACCTCTTCCTCTCTTCCCCAAATCCCTTTTTGGCATTATCTATCTTTCCATCTTATTTTGTAAGCCAGCTACTCCCCCTTCCCGCACCCCATTTATATCATTTTCAGGTGAAACCCTTGACTTGACACTAATTATCTTTCATTTTATTACTAATATTACCTCCAACCTGAGTTATTGAAAATGTTCCCTGTGATGTATTTGTATGATATATCTTAAAAAAAAGTTTATAGAGTAGGCTTGAGTATGTTTACCTTATAAATAATTTGCATAAACAGTGTTTCCTTGATTAGATAAAACCTATTTGTATAACAATGGTTTTGTAAGAAGAGGTTAAAATGCTTACACCCGCCTTGGTGGCGTGGTTAGCTAACACACTATTTCGTAAAGAGCTAGACTGCCGGGGACGGGGAGGTCAAAGTTCGAATCTTGGTCGGGTGAACTGGGTAGTTTTTCAAATATAGTTTTCCACTATCCCTCCACGAAAATGTGGGTTCACTTCCTTTAAATTCAACCTCCCAATCCCTAAACCATTAGCGTAATTAGTACTTACGCGTATAGCCCGAACGGGGAATAAGACGCGGTGCAAATAACATTTTTTTAATGCTTTCTCTAAATAGCTTTATTCATGTTTTATAGACAAACAAGACCTTTTCGTACTTATAGCAGGATTAATTATGAAGATATTAAGATTCAGAGGCGCATCCAGGAATTTAATTTAGGGGAAAGTGTGTCAAAGCTATTATTTATGTCCCCTGAAAATTGTCATCAAATTATTTTAGTTTAAGGCTTCTTCGTTTTAAAATACACACACGTATATACAGGTTGTTAAAAAAAAAGTTTCAGATATTATAGATATTGTTGTGCATATTAAAATGAGTAAAAGAATCTTAATGATGTTACTTGTGTCGATACGTGGGTAAACTCCAATTATGATAATGATGATGATAATAATAATAATAATAATAATAATAATAAAAGAGCATTAGAAAAACTAGGTCCACAAACCAACTCACATAAAGGTAAAGGCCATTTTGTATTTTTGTAACAAAAATATAAATGCCACGGTGCACCACACAGACTTTCTTTCGCTTTTATCTTAAAAATATACATTTACTAAAAACTCGTAAGATTTGTGAAACGAAATAATAGGTATATACATTATTGTAGAAACACTACACCAAAGCTCATAAATGAAATAATACTCGCCGTTACTCATTCTATGGCATTAGGAACTAGGAATACTAATACAGAAATTTTGGAAAAAGTTTGGCACACAAAGAGCATAAGAATCAAATTAATTTTCAAGGACCTGGATTAAAAAGTATATAGTCTGTATTTGTTTATAGCTCAGAACGTTTTAGTTTTATAAAAAAATACTCTCTTTGTTCGTTGGGGGCTACGCCCCCAAACCCATAGAGCATCCAATTTAATACAGCTTTAGCAAACAAAATAAAAAATAAAACAGTTGCCAGTCAAACATTGCACCAACATAGTGTCGAGGACGGCTTCCTGCTGCCCTTAAGCTGAAGGTCTTGTGAAGGGTGCATTGGCACACAATAGTGACTGTTCAGACAAAGCTACACTTGATCATGTGAATGCCACTGCAACTATCAACGGTCTGTCGGTGGATGAAGAAAACTATTCGGATACAGCCTTATGTATAATACCATTTATGAAAATTAATATACCTATACTAGATAAATAAAACACGAGCCATTATAGTTGATCATTGAAATTCATTGATTATCATAAATTTAAAATTAAACAAACCCTATTAGAGAAAATGGTAGAACAACTCACCTGGCCACCTCTTACAAGACATCTTGTGAATGTGGGGAATGCCAGGCCTCCACCGTGGTTCGGATTCCACGTTAAACTGTAGGTCCTCCATTTCATCTCACAATCACCCTACCATTACACATTAGCGTAAGTGCGTATAACCCGAACGGTTAGTAAGACGCGGTGCTAATAATAATAATAATAAGAAGAAGAAGAATGGAAACATGGTTTACAAAGTTTTTTCTAATTCAGATTTTCTTTAAATTTTAGAATGCAATTTTCTTTTTAGTATGGTGTTCAAAAAAGTTAAGAGTAGGGCCTCTTTATAAAATGAGGTAGTCGTGCAGTATGTAAATTCTATTTAATAGAAATAAAATTTAATAAACTGCAATTTTTCGCATAGATTTGGCCACTTTTAAAAAAAACATATATTTCCAATTTTTTTAACAGCCTATCACAGAACAATGTGTGGTTTTCAATTTGGTTTTTCTATCTTCTGTACAAACAAATTGTGGTGCACTTATTTTAATTCTAACTTCCTTATATCATATATTTTAATAATTAGCGTAAGTAGCGACCATGAAAACTATGTCACTGAAAAAAACTAAACGAAATGGCTATATTTTATTTAATATTGGGAAGTAAATATATTTTTAAATATTTCTACTGTAATAGGTAAACTAAATAAAAATGTCACAATTTACTCTAATTAATGATTCCCTAAGGTAACTCAGAAAAATTATACTTTGACAGGGATGCAAGCCCTTGTCCTTTGACTTTGGACGTCATTATATAAAACCCCGAGACCGTGGCTCAAAACTCCGCATCACTCTTTGGAGTTTGGAGAGTACATCGGTGAGAGCTTGTCTTTTGTTGAGTAGCAAGCAAAAAATTTGAAGGTGGTGGTGGCTACCTGAGTTAACTGTGGAATGTAAGGATACTCTGAAAGGGTTAAGTATAGGAGGAGGAGAGGGGTCGGTGGGGTGACTGCCATAGCTACAATAGCGCACCTCTAGTGAGGTGATAGCACATGGTACTACTTGGAAGAGAGATTTTTAAAACCTCGAGATGTCCATCTGAATCTTAAGGGGTGTGTCACGAAGAGGCTTTGGGAAGTATTGTTGGAAAAAGGTTGTAAGAGAGTGATGTTAGTACTTAATGAAAGATATCTACGAAATATATAGTCAGACATGCTTTATGCCTTCAGTAAGAACTATTTCACGGACAAAGAACACAATATTTTTAAGGTGAATTAAACAATTGACCTATTTTTTTAAGTGATAGTATTTAAATGAGAAATCTTGTTTCCCCATTTGGGCACTTTTGACCTTTCTAAAAATTATTGTTATTTACTTTTAACTTTTTATCTGAAGATAATGTTTTGTGTAAAGTGTGTGCTCAAATCATTTAAAGGATATGTATTTAAGTTTCTATACAATTTATAAAATGAAAGGAGAAGAGCTGATAGTTACGTATTGTTTATGACATTTCATGTGAATAAAAATCGGCGAGTCACATAATATTACTAAACTATCGGCTAGAGCTAATACACGATATAATAGGTAAGACGATTGTAACTAACATTTCAAACTCCCTTTATTCATAATATCATCTATGCCACAGCACATTTGCCTCCAACCCATTACTAGCCCCATGTGTTATGCTCTAAGGGTCGAATCTGGGTCCGTATATATTTAATATGCTCATTGCTCATTAATATAATTCATTGATAAATAACATATTCTCCACTAAATACTTATTTTTAGTGATGTTCTAGGTCTATTCAATATCCTCAATTCCCTTGCGGATTTTATAAATTTACAAAGTGACATAGATCAAAATAGAACATTGTATTGATCTATATCAGAGGCTCCCATGATTTATAAATAGCATACTACCCTAACAATTTCCATATTTTGGAGTACCACCAAAATAATGCTGAAAATATATAATTTCGATACATTTTAAATAGTGCCCAGGGATATAAAAATACACCACTATTCATACACAAACAGTTTTTATTTATCACTATTAACATTTATATCCAATCTCTCAGGTGCTTATCTGGGGGGGGGGGGATGTTGGGCTTTATCCCCACCCCAAAATTCCCCTTTCAATAACCATTTCAAGGGAAAAAAGTAAAATGTAGAAAATATTTTTAAATCTGCCACAGGATATAAAACATTAAATTTTAAATTTATTTCTTGGGTAAAATAAAAATCTAAGGGCTTATATATATTTGCCGAAATTTGATTTCATATCCCCCACCAAAAAAATTCCTGGTTGCGCCCCTACAATCAATACGTATAAAAGTGCACACAAAATATCAAAGTTTAATGGGCCTATATATGACATGTATGTTCAATGAAAATTATCTTTTAAGAGTCAAATCAAAACAAAATTATATGTAGAAAAATATTAACAAATTTGTGAACTTTTTTTTTTACAATTATAACACAATTTAGGCCTTATAAATAAAGTAATCAATGAGAAGGGTGTGCTTAAATATGTTTGCATAGTTTGTCTATATCTGGTTCAATGTTAGTTAGATTTAAGCCAAGATCTGGTTCTAGATTAAGTTTATTTCTAAATATGTTTTTAATTAACAGCATCGCTGAAAATCCAGTCTCGCACAGGTATGTTGTCTAGAAGGTGAATAGGAGCTTTAAAGCACATTTTGTAAGAGAAGGGTAGTCTGAAGATCTCCTTGCCCAAAATTCACGGAGATCGTAGTCCTTTAACTCCATTTTCAACTCACCATGACATGATAGCTCGATCAGTTCTTCTTGTTCATCCATATTCAAACTGTTGGACAGCAACTCTATAAGAAATGAATTGAGTACCCAATTAAATTCAGCTTAATTCTCTATAAAGTATTATTTTAATTGTTTGATTAGTTCATCACAATGAGTCTTCAAATTTGACCATACCTCACTGCTGATACTGATCTCACTATCTGAAACGAAGCTTTCAAGTGTTGGAACTTGGCGTTTACAACAGTAAATTTCAGAAGATAAAGCTTAATTATGAATTGCCTAACCTTTTCAATCACAGAAAATTGAGTTGTATACCTATTTTAAGATAAAGGCGAGAGAAATTCTGTGTGATGCGCTATGCCATTTATTTTATTTAATAAATATGCGTTTATTATATATTTTCAATGCTAGTTTATAGGTCTTTGAACAGTTGTCTGCCACTTTTTTAAATTTAGTCTAAACTATTTATATTGTTATTGTATTTAGTGTAAATAATGCCACTATTTGTAATATTTTGTATTAAATTATATTTTTGGTATAGTCTTAGAAATTTAACAGTGCTGAACTGATATAAGTATTTGGACTGTTTGTAAAAACTTTAAAAAAGGAAATTGGAAATTAAAATAATAGTAGTATTATTTAGAATGCCAACCCTAGAACACTTAGATTAAAATATAAATGAACGAGTCGTGGTTAAAGGTTTGTTTTATACCTCCAGTTTGAATCATAAAATATGGTAAAAGTAGCTTATCTTCCATATTTTAAACACACCTCAATCCTTTCTTACACCATAACCTTATGTTAAGTGTTCCAATGTTAATATTCATAAAAACTGGACAAATAAATAAAGTCACTTTTAATATAAATTATTTATCAAATATAAATAGCTTAAATCCTTAAAACACACATTTTATAATTAGAATTTAAGCCAAGGTTTTTAAAATGAAATCAAAACTTTGCATTATTACGTATCCTAGTGATTTTAGTTTTGCTCCAACTAATTTTTTTTATGCCATCTTACCATTCTATTTTAACTTACTATATTATCTTTAAATTATAAACTAATACTTACTTTTTAATAAATGTGATAGTATACATTTTAAAACTAAAAGAATATCAATAAAGAAAAATATATTTCCTGAAATGACAATATTTGAAATAAACAGTTCTTGACCCAAAAATTAAATATTATGTTATATTTAGGTCAAAGCTAACATTAAGTTTGCTAAAATTGGCTCGAATAAATACGTTGCCTATCTGTTATAGTTTAGCAGTTATTCAAAATAAATTAAATTAAACAAAATATAACTTTTCAAATTTTGAATTAAATTTTGAAAATAACAGGCCGATTGACACACTAATGGTATCATTCATTATCTGTGTCAATTTTCAAGTCTCTGGGCAATTTAAGCTTAAAACTATAGTGTTAACACAAACTAATATAAAGGTGCTGCATCCTGATTTATCTTAAACTGTAAAAGGCCAAAAATAAATCTAAATTTGATTTTAAATTTGAATTATTTATTCCGTGGCCTAAGTTTCAAATAGTTAGGCCTCCTTGCTTCAAATAATCTTTGAATATCACATATAAAAGTACTGTATATGTTTTGTGTATCAGAGTAAAATAGATTGCACAAAAAACACTCTTAATCTCACGTAATTAAATCATGAATCAATTAAACATTCTAACCAGTACTATTAAAATCAATATTATGTTTAATAAGTTGGAAAATATTGTTTTTTTTAATGTATCTTATCATACATTATTGAACCAATACCAGTTATTCTCTGTAAATAAGACTATGGTTCCTTCTAAACATCGATAGCTGTTTATTTTTAGAAAGTTTTAAATTAATAAAAATGCAACTATGTAAGATATTAAAGTCATTTGTACTACAGTTTTCTTTGAAATCATGAAATGATGAGGATTTCTAGCTGGGACCTTTAATATAGGGTATTTGTATTACTTTATCATTGAAAGAAGGGTTTTTTTTTTAAATAATTTATCAAAAGTAAATTGCAACTTCTTTTTATAGCTGAGACATTATCAAAATATCGTGTTAGATGAAGTCCAGAATCGAGCTTAAGAGTTTTAAAGACAAATGACAAAATTACTACAGTTAGGTGCACATCCCTATGATACCTATAACGTGCATGTATGGTAATCTTACTAAATAAAAGTAAACATTTTGTATTCAGCGATATAGGTCTTTCCTTAACACAGGTATTCTTTGTATCAATGTAATCTTAAATAGACCAACTGATTGCTTGTAGTACTACAGGATAAATGAATAAGTTATTAATAAAGATGATAAATTATAATTAGACTTATTAAAACAGTATGTTTGTAAACGTACATAGGAATGCTTAGCTTAGAAAATAAGAAAAATGGCTGACAGAAAGCTTATATTTGAATTTATAAAATAGGTTATTTGATATTGTATTAGATAATCACAAATATTTCAGACCACTTTAACATAATACTATTTATTCACTAATGCAATTATTTATAATAGTATAGTACATTGGTGTATTGTGTATGAGCTTATTAGCCTTGTTTATCTCCTTTATGCTTAAAAATTGAGTTCCTTGATTAATCTGATTATCATAATGAATAAAATTATAATAGGATAGAAGACAAAATATACTTGTTCTGTATTAATTTTCATAAGATATGTTTAGTCATGTTTCCCTAACTATATACATTTATTATTTAATTCTAACATAAATGTTCACTAAGATAAAACATAAAAATTACACTAATGATGTGTGTCATTTTTCTTTTGGCCAAGAAGTCGCAAGTATTGTAGTCCAGCAACAGCTGATTGAAAACCGGCATTATAGTCTAAAGTCACTTCATTGTACACATATTCTTCTCGATCATCCTTGTAGTTGTCATTCTCATCAGGACCACTAACTAGGGCACCATATAGAATCTGTGAGTTAGGACCTCGACGGTGGAAATCTTTCCATCCACAAGGCTCTGGCAAATCTGGACAGGAGCTGAAATTCAAAAATAGGAATAATTGTTTTATCAATTCACTAGATGTTTTAAAGTTAATTCAGCCCACATTATCTGGCTGCTATCGGGATTCACAAATGTCTTAGGAATATATATTAAATAAATTAGTCATGACTTTTAGTCCAAGAAAGCTAAAAAAAATATGTTATCACAGTAGCAAAACTCACATCACAATAACAAATATTTAAAAATGATACAATGTATTACTTTTGCTTTTAAAAGACAATAGTATATCGTGTCCCATTTCGGAAATTCCCATTACTATACACTTGGTTACACTTTGGAAAATATAATCACAAAGAAGTGTATATATAAAATAATATTAATTTAACGCTATAAATTAGCATGATTGTATTTGTTTCAGTAAATAAAATAAGCTGAAATAATGTTTTCGGAAGGCGTAGGGAGTTCAGTGGGACGTCTTAGTAATACTTATTTTGCATTTGGCTTGTGTCATACACCCAATATGTCATAGAAGAGAATTAAAGGGGATGGACAATATCTATAAATCTACTAAGAACAATGTAAAATGCATTAGGCCTTGTTAAACATTTAGTTTTCTATGACAAATATTTAATATTTTATTTAAAAAAAAAGCCACTGATGATTGGTTACTTTCAGTATTCTACCATGATTGTGGTTAAATGAGGAGAGTATTTTAAAAGTAGCTAGCATTATAATTAGGAACACTAAACTATGGTTCATTAGTTATATTAGTTATAAATCAAATATTAATACAATGTTTTTGAAGGGTTTGGGGCTTTAACAAACTTTGGGGTCAATATTCAGTGACCTCAGAAGTAAATAGTCATTGGCTGCTTGGTGATTTTATTCAACTTTTTTTTAAAAATCTGGCCTATTTGAGTTTAGCCTATATAGTTGGCCAAATTGGGAACTGTTGTTTCTTAGAATTTTCAACTCAAGTCATGGCAACCAGACAAACGTAATCATTCAAAAACTGCTACTAATAGAGATACAAACACTAATGGCAATACTAAAAGCATTAGTAATACTTTGATACTTTCTGGATGACTGAAACTATCGAGATTCTAAGACTTTCGCCAAAGAGGAAAGGAATCAACATTTCCTCAAAACAGAGGCCTGGTAAGTATTCTATCAACGTTGAGCCAAATCTATTATAAACTTATAATACACAGACAAAAGTATTTGAGCCAAAGTTCAGGGTCAAACTTTTCACTGATGACGCCATGTATGTACTCAGAAAATAAGAATATAAATTAGGTACCTTTGGTAAAACAGCGTTTTCTCGTCACCTTCCAAAACTTACTTAGTAACGCGAGAAACGAAATCTAATGCCCAACCCACTCACTCTATTAAGGTGCTTACAGAACAAAGCAGGTATCCTGCATCCCGATTTCTAGAGCCGATTGGCACTGAAGTTCTGTGCATGTGGATGTAGAAAAATATAAATATTTCAGTTGTCACTAGTAAGCATTATTTGCCGCTGCCTACCCATCTCATTAGGCCATCCTGACACGTAGGCCCACGGTTGGGCGGAGTAGCGACAGTAAAATAATTGAATCAATATAAACAAACAAAAAAACGCCTAGTTGACAATCCTAGAAGAAAAAATACATATACGTCATGTTCCCAAAAAATAATAATAAAATACCTAGTTTCAACATTTCTATTAAAATATTTGAGAGATAGACACGTCATCAAGACAGCAGGACAGTTATATAATTTTAGTACCTTTCCCACCCATTCCCCCCCCAAAAAATCCTCCCCATATCTTAACCCCATCTTTATATTTCCCTCATTTCATCTATCATTTACCTTTTGCCACCACTGGGAATTCTGTTTAGATAGGTCAGTAATTCTCGATAATATTACATGTTTTTACCGCAATTGCTCCTAGAGCGAATGGGCAGTACCCCTGGGACACCCAATCTTAAGATGACAAAATCTTAGCACACTATTTTTCCATCCAAAGAAAAGAAATACCCAGCTCATACAAACACCTAAGCACCTTACGCCATCACCCACAGCTCGCAACCATACCAAATATATCAACTCCCACTTCTCCTAATTCTTACTAATCCTTATAAAAATATCCTACGTGCCCCTAAGACCCCATCACTTACTCCACTATCACAATTTCACACAACACAAGAGTAAATAATCGATCAATATGTATTTATTTTATATCTTCATTTCTACAGTTCAACACATTTAATTACTACGAGGATAAGATCATGCGACCGCATCCTGTAACTCAAAAATATATAATCATCTTAATTAGTCTTATTCTTTGTTGGTTTTATACTTCCTTCGAGAAGGTCTGGAGTAGGGAGACAACCGAAAGGCTTTTAAGAGTAAGAGCGTAGGAAAAAAGGGGAGGGGGGATCAGGAAACCCCCTGGAATTTGAAACGTATAAAACTTGTATTGACTAAAGATATTGTAACTTTTTCTAGTGGATACCCTTGGAAAAATTATATTTCCACTTCTTTGTATGAGAGTCATGTTTTTGGTGAAAAATTGTAAATGTAGCTGAGTTTAGCTACTTTTAAAAATTATCTTTAGTTTTGTTGGCATGACTATCTTCCATGTGAGAAGCATATGCTTAAAAAATAGTTTACCAAAAATTACTGTACACATTACCTTGCTGCATGATACGGTTGTGTTGGATAATTTAATCCAAAACCCACAACATAACTTCGTCCTGATTCTCCCAACATATAATGAATTTGAGATTTCACAAAATCGCGATATTTTTCACTTGATATACCAATATCAGCGACCTGTAAAAAAAATTATAATATATAGCAAAATTAATTTCAGTTACAACGATAACATTAAGAACTAAAATACTAATTAAATAATCATATAGCTGACCTTAAGACTAGTATAAATTTTAAATAATATAAGCCTAGAGATGAGTATAATACCCTATAGGAAAAACCTTTGATTTTTATTACAAAATTGTATTTTATTTTATGACATTACATAATTAAATACCATAAATTATACATACAATCATAACATATTATAACATGAATAGGACCCAAGTGTTTATTGTGAGTTCAACGTGTATGGCCAGTGTTTTTTTCTTTGAGTAATATTACCTTTTTTGTTCGGCAGTTAGGGAATGCTAGCTATTTTTCACAGGAGGGGGATAGGGGTCATTTGAAGGCAGTGGCGTATTCTGAGAAAAATTAATAGGTATGCTGTACTCTAAAAGTTGCAACGGAGATTTGGGGGCATAGGACCCTCAATCACCGTTGTCCAAAATCATCAAGGGATATATTTGAAGATGTGTTCATATAGAACAGTGGTTCTCGAACATTTATTATTTCCCTTTAACTGTATGCTATATTAGGAAATTTTGATCCCCCACCCCTCTTGCCCTCCCATATTCTCTCTTCTTTTATTTATCCATAACGATGATTACCATCCACTCAACATGTAATAAAAGTAACTCCATGGTGTCAGCCCGCATTCAAGCTATACCTACCGAGTGGCTACCAAACTGTTTGGCGAATTAGTGCCAACTCTTTCTGATAGAGGGTGTCATGTGGTCAGCACAATGATGACTCCAGCCATTAATCTCGGCTTTCTATACCGGAGCCACTACTACTTTATTCGAGTAGCTCCTTATTTATCCACTCTAGGCTGAATCTAACCCATTCCAGACCCACTGTTTCCCAGATAATCTGGACATGCCGGGAATCAAAGCCGGGACCTCTGGGTCCGTAGCTAGAACCTCTGACCACTATACCACATAGGTTGTCCTCAAATTTTAATGATATCTACATGGTTAGAAATTTAAGTAAATATTAATGTCGGGGCTAAGAGTGGTATGGACACATTTCTGAATGCATAAGAGAGACAGATCTTATTCAATTATCCTAGTGTAACAGTTAGCAATACTCAAAGCAAACAATCATAATAAGAGTAAAATGAAGTGATAAATTTATCAAGCGTCCATTAGATCTTAGTGAGAGGGAATCAGGTGGATTGTACAACTCACGTTGCAATTAAAACTATTTCTTAAATCCTAATTTATCACACACAATGCTGCTTGAAACAAACGAGTCTCCCAACTTGAGAATCTATGCTACAGAAGCTATTCAGATGCGTAAACTCTGACTAACATAGGGGAGATTATCTCAGACTATTAACACTCTATCGTTATGTCATTGGTTTATTGCTAAGATATTTACACATATAATTTGCTGTAAACAGTGATGCACCCACGGGGGAGAGGGGCAAATAGGGTATTTGACCCCCTTTCCCCTCTTTCCTCAACACCACTAATAATGTTAATATAAATTTAAATAATATTAAGTATAACTAACATTGAAGATGTGTCGAATGTATATGCTACATTTTAAAACCAGGACTCTGACTTAAGCCTACTATTCAAAAGGTTTACCGTTACACACAAAATTAGCAATTGAAAAAACCCACAATTAATAGCCATGATACCATATGGATTATTTACATCTCTTAATTACTATAAAACTATCCCAAATAATTTATAAAAGCATTTAATATTCATAAATATTCACGGCCTTCAAGACTTAAGAGGCTGTGCAACCTCAAACCCGCTCTCTCCATCAAAATGCCATGTTTGCTACAGCCTTGATTGAATTCCTCCCCCCAAAGTAAATTTCTGGGTGCGCCACTGAGTAAGTATATTATAGGAAAATATATTTTATTTTACCTTTTCCTTATAAATCATCTTGAAATGGTGAACTCACACTCCTGACTTTTGGGATTCTTTGATGTATAATTATATAAAATCACAATGAATAATAAGTCGTTGATTTAAAACAAAAACTAAAAGAACACTATTAAAACTACACGATCCTTTATACTAAAGAAAAACAAGAATTACCATCAACAACGGTTAAAGGGGCCTCGTCACACGCCTTACCACACCCCCTTTCCCCACTCTATCAGTACTGAAATGCCTAAATTTGAAAGAATGGTCAAATGTGTTTGCCAAATACTTGATAATACATGTGACTAGAATACCTAAACATAAATCAATGTATTTAATTAGTGTATAATTTAAAGCTTGTTACGTATACTAACTATTATTTTACAATTAATTTTATATATATTTTATGTAATTTTACTTAAACTATACTAAAATAGCTTAATAAATAAACATTGTGATCTTGAATCTTTTTTCAATAGTTGTTACAATGCTTAGCTTGCTTCACAGGAACAGCATGACCTGGGTTGTGAAAACCCAAGCTCAATGGCCAAATACTTATGGGCGAGCGGAAAGGAATGTGCTGCCACCCTTTAGACATTGGGCAAGGCCATTAGAGCCTCCCTAGCTTGCCTTGCGTTTTTCAAGTAGCAAGCCCTGGGTTTCCTAGTGTGCTAAGTAGAACCTTTTGGAAGAAGAATTACTTAAAACACAGTATTCTTGGAATATGAACCAATATTAGTTTTAAAATTAATAATTCATTACATGTATATTTATTTACAATTGAAACATTAGTGTCTACACAGTTCACACAGAGAGTATTGATTTAAACATAAAACTAGTTCATATCATTTTGTGTATGCGGCGCAGAACTAGCATACCCAGAGAATACGCCACTGTTTGAAGGAAAGCCTAATGTTTTAAAATGGTATGAGCTAGAAATGGAACCAGGTGTTATGAAAATCGTTTATTCCAGACCCTGACCACAACACTTATATATAGACAACGCCCCCCAGGTCGTTGAGAGAAATTCAGTCAGTCCAAGTGTGAACGAGTAAGTTGCAATGGAACCAGTCAGGTCAAGAACCAGAATAAGAAATGTTCGTGAAAATTGGTTCAGCGTAGTGTGTCGTTTGTGTGTGGACTAGTATTTTTGGATGTGGTGTTTGAGTTATACAAATAACGTTGACGTTGATAATAAATTATGACATGTTACTAAACTGTAAAAGGCCTGCATATTTTTTGAGAGAGACTATTATTTGAAGGTTTTATTAATCATTTTAGGGTTTTCAATTATTAAGCTATTTATTAATTCTCATTTTTATGTGTTTAAATACTTATTGTTTATTTATAACTTTGTAAATAATTTAGGAGAGGTCTTTTATTGAGTTTTCCATCTTGTAACCATGAATATTTCGTGTGCGTTTTTAATCGGGTTAAACCAATTACCTACCCCTAATATCCTGATTATGAGTTCAAGATTGGGAAAGTTTAATGTTAGTTGCCAACAATTCTCCTGTTGTGTTATAACTTTTTAAAATAGCAATACTATATTTATTTTAATGTCAAAACAAAACATTTTTACGTTTAATATCGTAGTATCAATGGTATTATAAACAATATCAATGTGCTATAAATTTTAAATGTAATGTTTATTTATGAACGCTTCCAAACAAATTGAAGTTAGAAAATCCATAGGCCTAGTCTATTATTAATAAAAACTTAGATATAGGTACTATCTATGTTATTAGCACCATTATCATTACCAAAATCAACTTAAATTTTCTATACTTTTTATGAAATATGTGCTTACTACTTGAGCTACGCTTGAAAATAATTATGAAAATAATCAAACAAAAGCATTGGTGAGTTTGATTGAGCGTATTAAAGATTTTTTATTACTATGCAACATATAAAATAAGATACTTTATAATGTCACATTAAGCCTATGCAAGTAACGGCTGGGTTTATATTCATGCAAGGCGCATAGCTAATAATGAATAATGTATAGCACATTGTGCACAAGAAGTTGAAATACTTTTTTTCAAATATAGCACTCATAATCACTTCATAGTGAACAGTGCACAATACATAAGATGATTTAATTTTAACTTTATTAACTAAACATCTGAGCTTAAGACAACCCTTATACATGAGCCAATAAAAATGAGAGAAAAGGCTCCAGCTAATTAAACGCTACTACAGATGGAAAATATATTCTGTTCATGTGTGAAATGCCTTTTAATGGCCATACTTGTTTGTTATTAACGGATTTTCTCTCTTTTAGCGTCAATGACACGATTGTAAATATGAATTAAAAGTTAGGAAAATGTTTATATTTTTGAGTTTGTCATTGAGAATTAGGTCTACCATAATCTTCATGTCAATTATAAAATAAGAAATAAAAATCAAATTTGATTTAATAGTATACTTACAGGTACCACTTAAATTAGATTAATTTTAAGTTTTGAAAGGTACAATTTAATAAACGATGTTTTTCAAGTTGACCCTTAAAAGTAAAGACTTTTTAGAGACCTTAACCAAGAAAAGCAAAAGGCTAGGCCAAATTCTATAAATAAATAAAAACAATCGATTTTAAGAAGGACTTTAAACACTAAAGTCTCACTATAAACTAATGTTTTATGTTTAGGAATTATACACTATTAGCTATGCGCCATGCCTAAATATATACCCAAATAATAGGGATTTTAACCCTCTTCAGTGACCGCATGGTCTAACATACTAGTCTTGTGTTGGACTAGACTGCCAAAGACGGGGAGATCGGGGTTCGATCCTGTATGGGACACTGAGACTGGTTTTCCTAAATGGTTTTCCACTCTACCTCCACTCTAAAGAGGATGAACTTCATTTAAATTAAACCTTCCTAATCCCTAACACATCAATGTAATTAGTACATAGGCTTAGAACCAGAAGGGGTAGTAAGATGCGGTGCTAAATAAAAAATAGTGCCCACTATAATTAGGTCCCGGTGCTGATTAGAAACTTTGAAATGTTACAGTAAATATATATATTTTTAAAATCCAAAATTAAAACTTTACCTGTAAACAAATAAAAGCAACATTTGCTGCATGACCTAATGTTCCAAACTTGTCGATATATACTAGTCCTTTAGGAGTTTTCTTTTGGTAGTTAACAGTGAAGTCACAGAAGTTCTGAACAGCTTCCATATACTCTGGCTGAAGCGTCAACTGAGCAAGCAACATCTAAGACAAGATAATATATTTGTCTACAAAAATACTCTTGCAAGCAAAGGGTATCACAAATGATACTTAGAATTGTCAATTGTGATTATTTAATGCTAATTTAATAATTAAAATCGCATAGGTTGTAGTTTAACTCAGCTTTTATTGTGCTTTCCCAATGGCTGTGTTGCAATCGCTATGTGACATCGGTTTTTGGTGATTATGTGATGTTGTTGCCCGTAAGTGAAGAACTACTCATATGATTAATACTTTTAACCACGTGTGACATGTTTTTATAGGTTTTTTAAGTTACATTTTACACTGACCCAGAACACTATTTATACCATACTTACCCTTAAAATTATTGTTTTATTTTCTGGAAATGTATATAATATTATAATGTTTTATAACACACCTTATTGAACCCTAATGTTTATATTACTAAGTTAATTCAACTCTCTTTTCTAGTTTTGGTTTCAGTCAACCAATGCAAGCCCTTTTTGTTTTGTAAGTCCATATTATACACTGACATTTAAGTAGTGGCTTATTTTGTAGGCACGTTTTACGCTCTACCACAAAACTTATTGCATTGTGTCTTGTATTCTATATATGTGTTACACTCTGCTACCAAACTTATTATAGATCCAAAATTATGAATTGTAGTTCTGTGTATGCTGTGAATGCTCGTCATCCAAAATTAACCCATTTCTGTACTTGTGCTCCCCGTTGTGTGGGGTCTTACCCTAAATGCGATAATCTTCATCTTAGATTTTTGACTTAAAAGTATGTGGGATATATAAATAAATTCATCACTCCTCTGATGGGACTTAACCCAGAATAGATGAAACTTCCTCCTCATTGGTCCTCTGGGGCTTTACCTGCTTGTAGTTGTGTGGGGATGGGAGTTCCTCTTCTGTGGAGTCCACGTCCATTTGTCTCCAGAAGATAGGTTCATCCTAAAGGTTTCCTCTATGCCTTTTACGTATCAGTGTGTTGGGAAATAGTTTGATTATAAATAACAAACTGACGTGGATATTCGAATGTAGTATATTAAATCCTTCGGTGTGTACTGAGATGAGAGAATCAGAATTTAAAGAGCCTCTTTCTAGCCAGAGTAAGTCTTCTTCTTTAATTGTGTGTACGGCAGCAAGCCTTTCGTTCCCCGGTCAGTCATGTCTTGTCACTAGAAGAACGCTGTACAGAGCTACCCACTCTATCAAGCCATGGTTCAGTTTAATCTCCAATACATTCTTAAATGACCACAAATATCCACCGAAACAGTCCTTAATAGGCACAATGTCCTTCGGAGCAATGTTTAGAAGGTTTCAATCAGGCTTATAATGTTCCCGCCACTCACCCCGTGACTTCACCTCTTGGACATTTATTTCTCAAAGCACCTCAAAAACAATGACCAAAACGGGGTTGGGACAAAAACATGACGAGTCTCACAGATTTAGATGGGCTATATTCTCTATTTAAACTTTATATTAAACCTGTAAATCTAACTACAAAATAAATACAATAATCTCCTGAACGTTGTAACCCAAAAGTTGGTAGTGAAAGCTTTACATATTTAGTATTTTGTAATCTACATCTAACCTAAATTAAATAAATTACATCCAAAATAATTTACACAGAATTAGATAAAGAGTTTTAAATGATACATTTATATGTATATGTATCATTTAAATATGTGTATTCGTAAATATTATTAATATTATTCTTATTAGTTGTTATTGTACGACAGGTCCATTCCTTTTTTCAGTGAACTTAGACCGTCGATGCACCCTGTCCTTTGTCTCTTTCTTGAGATCCCAAAATTTTCTTCCTTCCTTCAAGTCATCTAATATTTGAATCCTTTTCTTTAGCTCCTCTTTCCCTTAACCTTTCCTTATAGGACGTCGTGTAGAAGACAGTTCCTTCTAATTATGTGTCCGGTCCAGTTTTCTTTGCACCGAAGAATCACATCCAATATGATTCTTTTCTCATCCAATCTTCTTTGAACTTGTTCATTTGTCTCCCTTTATGTTTACCTGATCTTCTCAAGTATTCTCCAGCATCACATTCAAAGCTCTATAAGTATTTATTGTATATCTTCCTAAGAGTCCAAGTTTGTGCTCTATACAGCGCGATGCTCCAAATGTAGCATTTAATCAGTTTCTTCGTCAGTTTCAAACTCAACTTGCTGGTCAGCAGTAACCTCTTCTTGTTGAAGTCTTGCTTGGCCAAGGCAATCCTTAGCTTAATTTCTCTGGTACAGTAGGCAGCCTTTGTCAGCAGACTTTTCGGGTACTTGAACCGCTCTATGTTTTCCAATTTTGATTTTCAGTGGCTCTTCATTTTTTGAAATTGCCATTAATTTTGACTTCTTAATGTTGATCTCCATGCCATATCTTCTCTCTATCTCCACCATCCAGACCATCATTTTCTGCAAGTTTTCTTTATTTTCGTCCAGTAAATGTACATAAAATGTAAATAGTATGTATGTATGTATGTATGTATGTATGTATGTATGTATGTATGTATGTATGTATGTATGTATGTATGTATGTATGTATGTATGTATGTATGTATGTATGTATGTATGTATGTATGTATGAATATATATACATATATATACATAGACATATATACGTATACATACATATATTTTGATCAATGTATGTATATATAAATACATATATAGAGAGAGATATGTATGTATATATATGTAAATGCTTGTATATATACTGTTTGAAAGGGAATCCAATAGGTTAATGCGAAAGAAGCATCTTACCTGGGTTTGGTCATGTTGAAAGGATGAGTGTGGATCGAGTGAAGAAGCAAATGATATGAAGGTATGGTGTGTAGCTCAAAAGGAAAGGGTAGGGCATGTAATACGTGGCTAAATGTTGAAGACATTGTGTAAAAAATAGAAACATTTAGAGACTTAAGAATAAAATAGCATGCATGCATGCATGTATGGATGTTGTTGAAGCGAAGTGAGTATGCAAAGATAGGGAAGTGTGGGGAGAGTTAGTGAGGATGGATTAAGTATGGACTTGTTGTTTTGTTTGAGTTATATGGACGGTTTCTTGATTATCCTGTAAGGGAGCAGCGTGATTATGTATGCCCACATGTATATATGTATATATGTATATATGTATATATACATAAATATGTATGTATACATCTATATACATGTGATACATATTATTATTATTAGCACCGCGTCTTACTACCCGTTCGGGTTATACGCACTTACGCTAATGTGTAATGATAGGGTGATTGTGAGATGAAATGAAGGACCTACAGTTTAACGTGGAATCCGAACCACGGTGGAGGCCTGACATTCCTCACATTCACAAGTTGTGATACATATTAATATATATACCGGTACATATATACAATTATATGTATTGTATATACATATATGTATATACAAATATACGTACAGTACATGTAAAAACATATTTGTCTATATACATACATATACATATTTATTTAAATTGTGTGTACCCCATGAAATGCCTTCGTGTACCTCAAGTTGAATACCATTGTTTTAGAGTCTGTCTTAACTGATTATAAGAATAACTTGTAGTTCAAGAGGTAAGCTACCAGAAATAACTGCTAGAACATTTTTTCATAAAATGAGGGTTTTCGTGTTCTACCTCAACCTCCTCCATTAGTCTATTATTTTTATAAGAAATTAATTATTGATTGATTATATTGTTACTTTATACCAGAGCTCAAGGATCCTACTTTTATTGCAATATCTCAATCATTGATCGTACAATATTACAGATGTTTTATTTATCTAGGCGTATGTCTTACCTTAAATGGGTGTACAGTTATAAAGTGAGATACAACATAACAAACTATAATATATGTATGGTCAATGTGACGTATTAGTATACAGTACAGGTACAGTATAGAGGTAGTGAAACTATGGTAGAAGTATCCAGCTGGCAACACTGGAACCCTCATATTGTTGGTCCCAGGATGACTGTCTCCTAGCCAAATGAAACCTTTAGTTTCCTATCGAAGCTTAGGTAACGTGATTTCTTCCAACAGAACAGTGTTCTTCCACGAGTAATCTTACTGAGGTATCTCGTTTCAAAATCGTGTTAGTGATGTAACCACGTTAACGTGACGTTGACCAGGCACAGGATGTACACACTATTCTATTTTTCGTATTTTCTATCCACCCGTTTTTAACGAATGAAATAGGCCTAATAAATTAAGCCTACAAAATAGATACATTATTCTAAAACAAAACTAGCTTTTTAAAATAATCATAATAATCTATTTAATGATGATCTAACATAATTAGTTTTATGATTTCATAGGAAAGAGCTTAAAATAAATCATTCATTTTAGTATTGGGGACTAGAACACATTACTAATCTAGACCTCTAAGATACTAGCCGCTATGACATATTTGAAATATTTACAGATTTACTCGACAAATTCTGGTAGCATTGCAATTGGATGAGTAAAGTGTACAAATAATTTTTAACACCTTACAGCCTGTCAAACAGAAGGGATAGTGAGAGAGACAAGCAAGAAAGTGTATTATGTTATTGGCTGCGGTGGATTAAGGGGGATCGATGAAAGTTGATTCAACAACTCTGAATAAATACAAATTTAATTGGTTTAGTTCAATCATGTAGCTATGAAGTGGCAAGTAATTATTGCTTTAACTTTAATCTTATGGAGGAGTGTTCGTCTTTCATTTGCGAAATAGAAGACTGGGCTTTCAAAAAAAAAAAAAATTGTTTCAGATTATGTTGTTTGTTGCGTCTCAACTTTATTAATAATTATATTACTTTGGGGTGTTTGATATTAGTTACATAATATAGTAATTGGCACGTGGTCAATGTATTTCTTGCTTTAATAAAACATGCAGACACAGTTTAATATATACTGTACATTTATTATAGCTAACAATATTTTAACTATATGTATATAGCCATACACTTTAAACGTTATTGTGAGACTCGCTAACCAACACGTCCGCACCCTTGCCGTCCTTTTCTTCAAGTGTCCTCGAGCCGCACCCCAGCGCTCAGCCATTGCCACAGCCTTTTCTACCTAACATTTCACAGTCACATTCTTACCCTCTCTTCAACTGTGACTAATGGACAGCCTTCCCCAACCCAAAGTTCCAATAGTAACCTCAGCTATACAAACCTAACAATATACATTCACCCTTACAATTGTACATAATAAACCTATACCTATTTGGAAATATATCCTTGCAAAATTCAAAATACATGGCCTAATAAAATATTATCACAGCATAGGCTAACTCAATTCTGCCCCCAAATTTATCTCAATAAGATTCCCATTTAGATCAATTTGAAAACTAGGATGGAGATCATCATGACCTCCTCATATAAGGACCTTGACGTCGTCATATCGGTTTTATTGGGACCTTGCATAGCAACTCTTGCTGCTCCTGGATTAACAAGCAGTCAGTTAGAGCCCACTTTTTCCTCAGACGCAACTGTATTTCCCCTGACTCTTCATCTAACAAGCATCGTGCCGGTCATTAGCAATAAGCTTCTTACTGTCACTTACTCTTCTTTCTTTTGAAACTGTTCACTTCACTTGTTTAAATGTAGCATTTCACTCAATGTTACTAACAAAATTATACATACAATACATACAATTAATTACCTATTTACACTAAATAATTTTGATATTTAATCTTAATATAGTTGCAAATAAAATTAAATTCTAGATTGAAACATATAACAGAGTATTAAAAAGAACAAAATAAAATACAATTTAATGTTGGTAATTGAACACAGGTCCTTTAGTTGCCAGCGGTTATTTTTGGTTTCCTCATCTTATTTTTATATTTTTTCAGTCACGTCTGCCTCTATGTGGTACAGTTTTAAGAATTTTGCATTAATGGTTCCGATCAGTATGTCCGTCGCTTTGCAGTGTATCACATAAGCATTGACATTTTTTATACCTACAACTTTGCCAGGTCCGTAATATAATAATAATATCTCTCTGTCAATCGCTGACGACAGCTTGTGGGTTGCGTTCTTATCAGTACCAACTGCCCAACCAGTGGCGTCATGTCGGGCAAGCAAGGCAAGCACTGGTTGCCTTTGCTTGAAGACAAGTAATTATTTTATTTTATTTAATGTTTAAAAAATAGTCTTCAAGCACCAACGTGTTTGAAAGAAATTTTCCCGCACATGCCAGGGACCCTAACATGCATAACGTGTACTAGTCCATTATATCATGGTTGAAAGTCTATATTTTTCCGTCTTTCATCCCATAACTCTACCTAGTGTAGTTCTTATTTGTGACGTCATAGATTTAGGAGGAGAAGAAGGGGAAGAGCATTGGGATCTCTTAGGAATGCAACAAAGTTGCAACTTCTCAACAACCGAAACTATGCTCGAAGATTAAAGGCTATAGCCGAAGAAAGTGAAAGATAATATCGCATATTTCTCTTTTCACCTTTCAAAACACAGAAGTGACAAAAGTAGAAATTTAAGGGGGTGGGAATATAATTAGGGGAGTTTTGCGTGAAAGGGTAAAAAGTGACAAATTACTGACCTCGGACACATCTTTTGTGGAGTTTGTTGCAGCAGGTGTTTTCACATGAGTTTAAAAAACTGTGTGAGCTTGTGACAATGATCCTGGCAACATCATCAGTTGAGAGATCATTTTCAACATTAAAAAGAGTAAAAACATATTTAAAAAATAATATCGGACAAAATACACTTTCTGATTTGGCATTCCTTTCAATTGAAAAGGCTCTGCTTTTTAAATTGAAGGAAAGAGTAGACTTCCATGAAAGAGTCATAGCAGAGTTCGAAAAAAGGAGAGGAGGATGGACTTTATGTACAAACACTAGAAAAAAAATACGGGAAATAAAATATAACTGGCACACGTATATAAAAATTCATTTATTATATAAAAATAATCAAATATCCCAAATATCGGTATTATTCAGGTTGCAATATAAGTGAAAATTAAAATATATTTATATTTTTTATCACTTACATGTATATTTAACGTAATTAATTAACACACAATATATTTGGTTTTCATTTAAATATATATTTTTATGTATACTTAATTTAAAAATTGTCAGCTTTAGTGGAGGCTGAACCGGGGTGGAAGATACCAAGGGAATTTCCCCTCACTTGTTAAAATAAGGAGGGGGGCGAGATATGCTCTACCCCTTACCCCAGCATCCTCTTGGATGTGCGTTATATGGATTCTAGTGTGCCTATGTAATTCATCGAACAGAAGGACACACGAACCCACAATCATCATAAAAAAAACACTCCAAATAGCTTCTTGAATCATATAATATTTTAAAAAAAAAATCCTGAGAGGGATCCTGGAACCTCTCCAAACCCCCCTTCCCAGCTTGCCTAAGAATTTTGGTCACGAGATGCTACTGTGCCCAACCTAATATTTTGCCGCCTTCGGAAATTTCTTCTTATGTTTGCAGATTCACCGTTGCGCAATTCTCTCTTCCCTTTTTCAAGCTCGACCAAGTTTGGCACCTTGTGATAGGTCTCGTCGATCATGAAACACCAATAGTTCCTCTAACGTCCTTGGGGGGTGCTGTCTAAACATCAACAAACTCGTATGGTGTGAAATCAATGGTTGAATGGGGGTTATAGTTGATGCAGTCTTCAATTTTGGGGACATGTGTGGACCATGACACGTGGTTCATGTGACAATGTAGCCTCAACATCGGGCTAGTAAATGTAGGTATATTCTTGTTTTGCTCTCTTCGAATTGTGCGTCCAAATGCGTATTATTACATATGTGTTCCTCTCTGTGTTGGTGTCCGTGTAGTAGTAATAATAGATTTATAGCTGTGGGTGGTCTATGGGTACTCATGGGCTCCTTGTTCGCACTCCCCCCAGCCTCTAATTACGTCACTCGTGTGGCCAGCTCCATGTTCATTTGTCTAGCACGTTTATAATCTTGTTCTTCTGCACTTGTTTTTTCTGAACTAAGCTGGTTGCTGCCTGCCGCTCCCCCTTAAAACGTTCTTTTTCGGTATTCATCGAAGTTAAGTCCTCTTATAATTTGGTCTGTTCTTCCTGTATGGATTGTACGCGTTGTTGTACCTCTTTAGTGGTTTGCTCCATGTCGGCATGCTCCTTTTCGTATTTTTTATGCCAATCTATCGTATGTGTATTATCTTGGGCTACTTTTAATGTGTTTGCCATACCTTGAATCATCTCCTCTGTCTTCTTTTGGGAAGTTATCTCTCTAGAAATCGGTTCTAAAAGTGTATTCAATGGTGACATACCTAGTGTACGTGGGGAAACTTGCACTACCTCCTCTGTGACCTTACCTACATGAGTTGTTGTGACATTCTTGGTTGGATTAATTAAGGGTATTCGTTGCTCAACTGTTATATCTTCTTGTCTAAATTAAATTGATTCATCATCCTCAAATACCCTAAAATGACTGTCTTATCTGTTCACCAAGACTGTGCCCCTATCTTCATTCAAGTGTTCCATTGCCTCTCCTTCCACGGTCTTCCCTCTCTCTTCCATGGCAATCTTTGTTTGTCTTGTGTTCCTCGTCGACTTAATTTCTAGATATTTTTGAAAAGAGATATCCTCGATTACGTCCTAGAAGACTTGTAATTACTTAAAATAATACCTAAGGGATCACTTAACTTGGGTCACCGCACTTCACAAGCAACTGGAACATTATCGACTCATTTATACTTGTCTTCCTTCACCAATTCTGCTAACAGCTCACACCTATCTGATGATTGTCGGTGTATCTCCTTCTCGTAGAGTAGTTATGTCTCGTAGCCGTAGTCCTGGCTTTGTGTTCGTAGTTCTGTCTGCAGGTAATTCTGTGGTTCTTTGAGTCTGCCACACGTTTATCGTTCACTCTCCACTATACCAACCTGATTCGTTCTCCATTCCCGTTAGAATGAGAGTATCCATGTAGCGGCACTACTTTGTGTGTCTCAACTTTATTAATAATTATATTACTTTGGGGTGTTTGATATCAGTTACATAAAATAGTAATTAGCACGTGGTCACTGTATTTCTTGCTTTGTTACTTTAATAAAACATGCAGACACAGTTTAATATATACTGTATATTTATTATAGGTAACAATATTTTAACTATAGCCATACACTTTAAACGTTATTGTGAGACTCGCTAACCAACACGTCCGCACCATTGCCGTTAGATATGGGCGATAAATCTCTGACTGTGATTTTTTCGCCGTGATTTTTTTTTTTAACTAGTCCATATCATTATGGGTATGCGGCGCAGGACTAGCATATCCGGAGAATACGCTACTTCTACTGAAAACGGCACTACTAAACCATTTGATTAACTAATATTTCTACATTTACTACAGAAGGAATCGCCTTTCAATGTTTGATGATTTTTGAATTTGGGATTCTTTGTAGAGTAGGTATCAACAATTGTTAAATTTTAAATTTGTCAATACAAGTCTGTGATTTTCATAATATAAAGTAATGGGGTACAGAATAACCCTAGAATTTCCCAACTCAAGATCTCAAATCTCACATAATTCCCAACTTCAAAGCTTTTAACCAACATTGGGTAGGTGATACACCCCCCCCCCTCCCCCAAACCTCTCGGTGCGATGCCCCTGAAAGGAGCTAACTATTGTTGAAAGTAATACATCTTCAATCGAGGAAGAGTTTCATACTTTCATTGGACTAAATATTACATATTTGATCTACTATAGAATCTTTAAATGAAATGCGCCTCCAAGATTTTGAGTCACTAAAAAATTACTCCCATTCGCAACCATTGTCCAAAGAGTACCAATGGAACACGTTACAAGAACAAAAATGAAGCCGATGATTACTAAACGGATTTCATGCTAGTGTTATAGTAGAGATAATTGTTTGGTAATTTTAGGAATATTTAAAAATATATATACTATTCAAACATTGTTTGTTGTGATTATTCATTTTATCATATAATTGCATTAGATTTATATTTTTCTAATGTTGCACCTCCAATATAAAAAAAATCACCTTTTAATGTGTATCATCTTTGAGTGCAAAAGATGACAGTAATAATTTGTAAAGATTTTTTACAAACCTGACAAGTATATAATGAACTTTGTAAATTATAAAAGTACACGTTTATCGACTCTATATCCCAGTGATGGGATTCATCATGATGAATCAAAACCATCAATTCTATTATTATTTTTTATCGGCATAAATTTTTAAAAAAACTTTCAAAATTTGTTATTATTATTCCTTTTACTAATAATTTTAAAAAAAAATGTGGCCCATAGCTCAGCGCTCTATAGTAATACATTTTGAACACCATTTCAGATACACTCGGCATGGTGAATTGGTAACATGATACGAGGATAAAAATAAGTACTAAACAATGATTCTTAGAGAAGGCTTTGAACTATGCAAAATTTTCTCAAAACTTAAAATATTTAGTCTTTTTTATATATTACTAGATAGCTGTTGCCCGCGGCTTTGCTCGCGTGGAAGTTGATTATATACAAATACGAAAATATACATATGTATTTACAGATTAATTTAAAATATTACGTTACGTTGATGACCATAACTTGACCTCAGATCAAAAATAATGCAAGTCCGATACAAACTTTCACCCCCTTTTTCATCTCTTATTAAATAAAATTTCCAAAATTCCTGAAACACGTATTTATTTGTTTTACGTCAATAACCGAAATACAAAATTTTGTTTATGTAACTCTCAAAATGACGGACTTTCATACATATTATCATACATATTATCATCCCCTATTTTGACCCCTTTGGGGTGGAATTTTCTAAAATCCTTTCTTAGTGGGTGCCTACATAACAAAATGAATATACAGTCCGAATTTCATGCTTGTAGCCTTGATAGTTTGCGCTCGGCGATGATGAATCAGTCAGTCAGTCAGTCAGTCAGTCAATCAATCAGGACATGTTATTTTATAAGTATAGAAAATAAGCCTCTAGTAAAATATGGAAATTTCTTGATAAAAAGAATGCCAATTTTTATTGTAGTTAAATGAATTATGTATCTTTCGTTTACCCTGTAAGATTGCAAGCCTACCTTGCTTTATCTCACTAATGTATATTTCATAAGATCGGGTCATAATTTAATCCGTCTAGTTAATACTAGTAACTTTCAGGGTAAATGGAGTGATCATTTTAAGTGCCTAATATGCCCAAAATTAAAATTTTTAAAAAACTTTACAACCCTAAGTATCTTAAGGAAAGCGAAAAATATAACAGAGAGGTTCAATCTGTTTATAAAGTTCAGTTATAAATATTTCAAATTGTACCAAATTATTTATAAGGAACACTAACAGAGTTCACCATAATATATTCTAGGTAAAAATCAAACAATTAATACCTGAACTCCTGCAACTTTCTTATTGTAGAAGAACTCATTGGGTCGTTCCTTGAGTCTGAATTTCATGTAATTATGTTCTGCTTCATCCAGATATTGAGATTCACTTGTTGCTTTGTAGAGCCATGCGGCGGCCCATGTCAGCTCGTCTCCATAGTCTGTAGATCTTTAACAAACAAAGTAGTATTTAGAGATAGGTTTTAACATTCAAGAGATGATTTCAATAGTTTATAAATTACTAAGGAAAACTCATCAGGGGTGTTGCACAAAATATATTTTGGGGGGGGGGGGGGATGAACCATTGTTTTTCCCAACTCTGAGCATTCCAAAATTAGAAAAATTCGCAAATGGTAAAGGAGAGTACCAGGGCAATGGGAAGTGTTGAGAAAGGGGAGAGGAGTGAGGGGGCGACAGGAGGCTCCCAGGAAAATTTTAAAATTTGGGGCGATAATCAAGCCTTGAACCGAGCTTTTAGGCAAATGTATTTTTAAATATATTTGTTGATCCTGTATTTCTCAAGCTACAAGGCTTTTTCAGTGCATAAGGAAATAACTTGAATTATTATTTATTTCAATTTACCTGGATCTGAGCTAACTATCTAATTGAGCTAAATATATGTATTTAGATTTACAGCTATATAGTTCATATCGTGTGTTTTTAGATTAAAAAATATAACTGACTTTACTACAGTGGTTTCCAACATTTTGTATTTTATGACAACAACTTTACAATCTGCCACCATCGCGATCCTTTGATAGCTTAAAAGCGTTCAAATCCCAGTTTTTAAGTATTTTCACTTTGTGTTACTACCAGCCCGGACTATCTATATTTAACTACACCAGTGGGATGGATAACATTATGGAAAGTACCTTTATTTGCATGTAGGGATATTAGGATAAACTACCCCTGGCCAGAATTAAAATCCTTACTTAACCTTCACTAACAAACCATACCAAAAGAACGTGACATTAAACCCGAATGTCCACTAATGCTTGTTTTAATTATTATAAGTGCTTATAATAATGATTATATGTGACTAATATGTAGTAAAAGAGAATCAACAAGCCCGAGGAGAAAAAAGAGGGGGGGGGGGGATGATTTTATGTTATTATAGCCGTAGCAGCTTTACAAGGCTGCCACAGTAAACCAAGTCAGCAAGAAGCTATCAAAATGGAAAAGCCAAAAGGAACCTAAGCAGTAACTTAGTAGTTTTTAGCACTTAAACAACTTTCATTTCTATTAGAATTTCCCATTTTCCTATAATCATTCAAATCCTTGAAAAAGTAAATATAGAGCTAAAACCACACTCAAAACATGCTGCGACCCCCAGGGAAACCGCTGCTTTATTCTAACACACCTGGAAGCAATAGTTAACTAAGCTTCCTTAGATGTAGAAATCACTCGTCACTTTATCAAAAACCTAGTAATTGGGCCAGGTTTGTTAAAAACATTTTCAGCTGTAAAATAAAGCAATACAAAAATGGAATTGATCGATAATTCTACAGTATTTTGATACCTGTCTACCAATGTTCTGCTTCATAACCTCATGGAAGTTGCCCTAAAATGTTAATACTGGTACGTCAATAAACTATTCAAAGCATATTGTAATTTAGCTCGTGAGAGTGAACGGGATTACCCTGACATTTTATTAAATAACTGATGACAAGTTCGAAATCCGCACTCTAAGCACCATGGTTATACGAAATTTCATGAAAATCGAACACTAAATAACGAATTTAAAAATGTACACCAAATTTGAAAATGCTAAAGGATCAATAAAGAAATGTATATTTTTGTTTAATGTATCCTACTTAATCAAATGAAAAATTATAAGAGGTGTAAACAATGTAACAAAGCCGAAAGTTACTCTTCTTTCTTTATAGTTTCTTTGAGCCTATTTAAATTGCTTTCATGACACCCTATTTTAATAAATAATTAAATATGATACATCTGCTCAGTTCAAACTAGTATGGATAATTGCTAGAAAAGTTAGTATATATTTCAGAAGTAAAACACTAACCCAACCTCAATGTCCTTATTTCATGTCAGAGCTTCCAATAAGAAATCACTAGAATGTTGCGTATCACTCACTGCATTAATACCTTCAAAATTTAACAAAGCCCTTAATTGGCTGTACAAAATATGACACATTGAGTCGTAAAACTGTGACATTCTAGCAGCCACGAAAATCACAACTAAAACCACTAAACAATTTTAAAAAATTGGCTGACAATGCTGCTACTTCAAGCATTGCTGGCTGAGTGAAATTTTTCTACTGGACAGCTCATGTTCCCTAAACCCTAGTATGCACTATGAAACATTTCCCCAGAAACAATGTTTGCTAACATGTTGCCCTTGTTTTAGAAAAAGTTGGAAAAGAGTTGGCCAACAGTTGGGAAACATTTTTTCATGTTGCCTTTGTATCTCCCAGCGGGGAAAACATGTTTCCCGTGATCCATTTCAAATGGGTTATTCAACAATGTTGGCCAACATTTCTGACAACAAGCAAAGTGGACTAGTTAGTGAGATTGTTGATCTAAATAGTGTGTCTCTTTTCACTATCCTGGGACCAACCATTTGTAAAATAAATTCAAAATCTGTAGGAAACATGTGAGTGAAGTTTCTAAAATCACTATCGTCTTCGAACTTCAGTTCTGTCGGAAGATTATTTGCATAATACGAACTATTTTGAAGCACTATACACGTCCAGCACTTACCCCCGTTTTCTTCTTTTCTGGCTTCTTGAACAGCTCAACATACAAGGCACAAGCCACAACAGCATCCTCCTCAACAAACATATTTCACTCAACTGAGCTCGGTACGGGAAACAAATGTTTCATCATTGTAGTCTGGACGCGAAACAATGTGTCTTTAATGTTTGCCAACTATTTGTTTCCCATTTTGGCCAACAGTTGGGGAACAATTGGGCAACAGTTGGCTAACAATGTTTCCAAGTGCGTACTAAGCTTACGATTCGTTTCCATACCGCATTCAGCATACACTCTCTGACTACTGACAACGGTGCTACTAAACTAATTGATTAACTAAGATTTCCACATTCTACTTCAGAAAGAATATACCTTCAATGTGTGATGATATTTGATGTTGGGATAATTTGTAGAGTAGGGTTCAACAGTTGGGAAATTTTAAATTTGTCTGTATAAGTCTATGGTTAAGGACTTTCATAATAGAAAGTTGGCCTAATGGAGAACAAAATAAGCCTAACATTTCCCAACTCCAGATCTCAAATCTCACAAAATCCCCAACTTTCAAGCTTTTAACCAACATTGGGGGGTGACACCCCCACCCCCAACTCAACCCCCCTCCTCCTCGGCAGCACGCCCCTGCACCTCATTGTAATTGCATATTTTCATTTCCTACTTCTTTACTTCTTCTCTTTGCTAGTCGATGTCACTCCGCTAGGTCTCACGGCCACACCACCTCAATGAGAAATAATTTATTTTATTTATACATCAACTCATCTTTAAAACTAGCTTGGTGTAATGAAGTACTAATTCTCGGTTAGGATGAGGATCACTTTTGGTCCCCAAACTCCACGCTTCATTGGTTGACATGATTAAAATATTCCTTGTGGATCAAACTTGGCTTGCTTGGCTGATGCTGAGATTACGATCAACTTAACTTTAACTTAATGCAACGTTCTCTTAAAGTTAACTTAACTTAAGAAAACAGATGTATGATCACGATTCACGTAATTTAACGTAACAACTCGAGCCAAACATCTTCATTCTCAAGTATGATCTGTGATTTGATCTCGTTGTACAGTGATGATCTGTGAATGTTTACAGTTTTCAAGCGATATAATAAATTTCTATTACTAAACTTTTTTGAAAAATTTAGCTTTCTTATTTTAGTTTAATTATTTTGTTACAATGTCTGATCACTAGATCTTAAGCTAAAGAGTAAACATTGGTCATAATACCAACAAATTAATTACTAAATAGCCCTGTTGACTTCACTCGCATAATGATTGGCTGGCTAGATCACATGATACCCTTCAAGTAACGTTCACTTGAAGTATTAGATCACCAAAGACATCTCTTACGTTAAGTTACGTTACGTTAACTTTAAGTTAACGTTAAGTTGATCGTGCTCCCGGAATGAATACCACTGTGGGTTAAAGTATTCAATGATAAAAACTCTCTTATGCCGGGATCACGATCAACTTAACGTTAACTTAACGTAACTTAATGTAACGTTCACTTAAAGTTAACTTATGTGTGATCACGATTCACTTAACGTAACAACTCGAGCCAAACATATGCATTCTCGATTATGATCTGTGGTTTTGTACTATTTGTAAAGTAATGATCTGTGAATGTTTACAGTTTTCAATCATTATAATAAATATCTATTATTAAACTTTTTTGATAAATTTAGTTCCCTATTTTAGTTTAATTATTTTGTTTCGATGTCTGATCACTAGAACTTACGCTAAAGAGTAAACATTGGTCCTAATACCAACAAATGAATTACTAAATAGCCCTGTTGACGTCACTCGCATAATGATTGGCTGGATGGATCACGTGATATCCTTCAAGTAACGTAAAGTAAAGTAAAAGACCTCCCAAGACATCTCTTACGTTAAGTTAACTGCAAGTCAACGTTAAGTTAAGTGCATCGTGATCGCTTCCATTTAAACACACGAGGAGGTCCTTTACGTTAAGTTACGTTAAGTTAACGTTAAGTTGCGTTAAGTTGATCGTGATCCCGGCATTAGTTGCTTTCTACTAACTTAGCATCAGAACATACTTTCGGATAGGGTAGTAACTTATTTATTAATTCTTATGAAAGACGATTTTTAGTCATGTCTAGCAACCTCTTGGTGTGATGTGTATACTTTAATAGTGAGATAAAATAAATAAAAGCACAATAATTATTTATTGGGTAGTTTACGTAAAATTTCTAAATCGCGTGATGGGGCGACATGATTGGTCAGATTTGATTGTATTGGAGGGCGATT
Organism: Timema cristinae; assembly: GCA_039000515.1. Classification (NCBI taxonomy): domain Eukaryota; kingdom Metazoa; phylum Arthropoda; class Insecta; order Phasmatodea; family Timematidae; genus Timema; species Timema cristinae. The sequence continues at coordinate 73,179,862 of JBCFYV010009882.1, read as the reverse complement.
GACTACTAAATTGATAGGGCTAAAATGAATTCTATTATGTTTTTGTGTGTGAGTGTGTGTTTGTAAGCATATATTACGTTTCTTGGCCACGTGTACAACAAGTAGTGGTTTTAAAAAATACGGGTTCACTCTAGGGTATGTAGAAACGTAAGCGACGTAAGCTTACTGAGATGAAAATGAATTCTGAAGTATTCTCACATCAATACTGTATATCATCGATCTTTTCCCATCAATACTAACCATAAATATACATGTTTTATAGGAAGATTATTATCAGATTAACATAGGCTTTGCGCATAAACCAAACGGGTAGTGAGAAGCTGTGACAAAAAAATATTGGATTTTAAATACTTGGAGATGATTAGTTTTTACAGTAGATTAGTGTACCATATTGGATTGAAAGACTTTCCCCCATCCATCATAACGGCTATAGAAAGTTGTTGGTTGTTAATGCTATCAACCACATCCTCAATAAGATTAGTGATACGCTGGATGGCAGTTTAAGAATCTTAGTTGGATATTAGGATTTAGTTCATGTTCTTGGCTGAAAGAGTTTAAACATTTCAATCAATATTTTTGTGAATAACTTTGTAAGGGGCTATTCATTTTGAGAGTTTTTTTAATTTGCAGAAATTAAAGATCCTTTCTAAATTTGGGAGTCAAAATTATCCGCTTCTTTCCACGTTGTGAGAAAGTAGCCTTCTGTTAATGACGTAGTGAATATTTTCTGTAGAAACCAAGTCACTCTTGATGGAAAGTGACATAACATCTAATTTGTAACGAGGTCATTTCTTGGTGATTTCCATGGTTTAACTTTCCTGCTGATTATCTAATGTATTTAAATGTTGGGTGCATGGGTATGTAGCTCAAGGATAGGCCCAGAAAATTAATGTATATCAATGACTCTTATATCCCTTATAAATATTTCATAATGTAGTTAATTATTTATTTTGGTGTGAATTATGTCTTCAAGTGGTTTGGCTAAAACCTCTTCTTTGTACTTATTTTCGTGTTATTCCACGTCTACTACGAATACTGGAGTTTACCGTTTATATACTGTCCCCTTGAACTGTTTGACTATGTTCAATATTTTGTTTTCACTATTCATAGTTTCGTATATGTACTGTACACTCTGTTCGCCCTTGGCGTATTATACTATGACGTCTTACACTATATTCCTACCCTATAAGCTATGCCATAGTGGAATTATATTGTAAAAGTAAGCTGGTTACCTTTCAGGATTAATGAAGGGTACGTGCTTGAGGTCGATACTTTTATTTTCTAAGAATTCCCACGTACCGAGGATCTTAATTTATTATATTATTTCGGTTGTTGTGTAAATCAAAATAATTCCACTCATGATATGCCTAAGTTTTGCTGAGTTATCAAGATTTATTATTAGTCTGGATTATTTCTCATTTGTGTAGTGATATTATAAGAGTAGAGGGTGAAATGACAGTTCCAGCTCACTTTCTCCCATAAGGTTAACATTGATCCTCCCCACACATAATGAGGAGGATCACTTTCTCCTATAAGAATAACATTGATCCTCCGCATTAAGAAGTTGGGTCACTTTCTCACATAAGAAAAGCATTGATCAGTGGCGTATCGGGAAATATTATTTTGGAGGGTTAACCATATTTTCGAGTTTTAACATTGATCCTCCTCACTGCGAAGTTGGATCATTTTCTCCCACATAGACCCTTCCTATAGTCAGTGAGTTACTTTCTCTCATAAGAAAGTAGCTCTCTGGCCCCATGGGAACAATGCTCTGATTGGCTTTTAGATCACGTGATCACGCCCGCTCGCTCTCTGATTGGCTGTTGGCATTCCCCCTCCCCTCCCGCCTCCGGGCATGTTGCTATCCCCTCTCCTCCTCCTGACCTCTTTTCCCGTGTTCCAGTTTCGCGGGGACGTAATCATTGCGTGTTATGTAACAACACTTCCTCTCTGGGTTTTCCCGTGTGCAAGTATATTTCCGTCTGACCTGAATTTCCCCTCTGGTTATTTCCATGACGACATGGGGTTAACAACCTGATGTCTTCCTTCAATGTCGCAAAGGTTTATTTTTGATTTTCCATGTGGCAATGGGTTTTCCCTGATGACTGGCTCCATTTTGGCTGTTGGACAAGACAGGAATAAATCGTGACCTTGAATTGTGTCGCAACCTTCCCCCTGGCCGTGGGTTTTTCCTGATAACTGGCGACAGTTTGGCGGCTCGACAAGACAAGCCTCCTTGATGTGTGTGACGTAATCATTTCGTGTGAAGTCACAACACTACCCCCTGGGTTTTCCCGATGACTCATACCTGGTGCCAGTTTGGTGGCTCGAAAAGACAAGTAGAGACAAGAATAGATCGTGACCTTGAAAGTGTGAGCTAGTAAATGAGGTCATTGACTATTGGCATCCCTCCACTCTGCAAGGGGTTTTTCCGATGACGTCATCGCACTGTCGCAATACTGATGACTCATAACTGGCGACAGTTTGGCGGCTCGACAAGATGAGTCGAGACAGGAATAGATCATGACCTTGAAACCGTGAGCTAGGTCATTGACTCTGGCACATCTCTCGCCCCCCTCCTACCTCTCCGGACATGTAGATTATTGATGATTGCTAATTAATTATTCATGTATGGGTAGGATTGGGATAGACTATGATGTTTATTTATTTATTAGGGGAACATGCAGTCTACAGTGGACTAGTGAGTGAACCTTTCCCTCCTGCTTCTGAGCATCGAGAGAGGGCTTCAGGCAATGGCACAAGCCCCCCTTTCACTTCCCCTCACTTTGCCACTACCCCTTCCCCTGGGTTTTTCCTGTGATGTTGCAACACACACCCCACCGCCTCGGTATTCCTGGTGACGTCATCAAAATCCTGGTGCCAGTATGGTGGCTTGACAAGACGCGTTGAGACTAGAATAGATTGTGACCTTGACCCCCTCCCTCTAGCTCCATGTTAGTTTTGCTGGAAGATCGGATTCCAGTAAGGTGCTTCCTGGTTTCGCTAGCCATGCAAATGTGGAGGTTCACTTCCTTGCCCTTAGCCCCTTAGAGTAATTTTCATTTTTTCAAAATAAAAGTAATTATGTTGTTACCAAACCTATGTCAAATATGATCCTTTGAGCTTGAAACTCCCCTAACTGACCAAAGTAGGTGGCAGCTATCCAGTGGACCAAGATTCGAACCCCCTGCAGTTTAGTATACTGAGAGAGTGCTGTATTAGACCTGGAGGGTAGTTTTTCACTCTCCCCCCCCACGCAAATGCTGGCTCACTTCCTCTAAATTAAAACATCCCAATTATCAAGGCGCTAGCGTAATTAGTACTTAATAGTTTCACACATACATGGTGACAGTAGTTATCAAACAAAACCAATGTTGGTAGGCTTTTGTCGGGAGGACGGCCCCCCTCCAGCGCCTGCTCAATATTAGTTTCCAGATTGGTTCGCTAGAGTTGAAATTTAAAAAAACACGTGTTATTATTATTATTATTATTATTATTATTATTATTAGCAGCACCGCGTCTTACTACCCGTTCGGGTTATACGCACTTACGCTAATGTGTAATGGTAGGGTGATTGTGAGATGAAATGAAGGACCTACAGTTTAACGTGGAATCCGAACCACGGTGGTGACCTGGCATTCCACACATTAACACGTGTTAATTATGATAAATATTATAGAGTAATGGCCTTTTTTGCTATTCAAAATTAAACTCTTATATTATGTGTTCGTTAATGAGTGCAGTTCAGAAAATAGTTATTTAATATACAACCAAATCTATAAAGGAATAAGAGCATCACTGGGTACCACGTGTTAGCTAAATAAATGGTGACGGGTGAGGGAGTTCAGGGTTCAAATCCCTGTCGTGCGTGTGTACTGAGCTCGGTTTCCTCACTCATCCTCCACGGGTTGTGTCCCAGACGGGTAGTAAGACGCGGCAGCCTTAATTATTTCTTGTTTTAAATATTAGACTTGTAGAACGATGGGAGGCTGTGTGTGTGTGTGTGTGTATTATAAACGGACGCACCCGCCAAAAGATATTGGGTTCGAATCTGTGTTGGGTATTTTAATATCTGCTGAGGTGTACTGTTGGTAGTTCTCACTAAATGGTTTCCCACTCTCCCTCCACTTAAACGCTGGAACATTTCCATACTCCCCCCTCCACGCTAATGTGGATTCAACCTTCCCAATTCCTAATCCTGTTGGAGTCGCGGTTCTACTTCTTTCAATCTGTTGTAATATTTTGTTTGGTTGAAGTGTACACAGAGAAGAGCCAGCCTTGTAATGATTAATAACTCTATAAAGAGTTTAGAGTGATAGATACCCACCTCGGTGACTCAGTTGGCTAACGCGGTAGATTCGTGTTGAGATAGACTACCGAGGATGGGGGGGAGATAGAGGTTTGAATCTCTAACGGTGAACTGGGCTGATTTTCCCCCTCGTCATCCCCCGCGCAGGTGTGCGTGCAACCTTCCCAATTCCTAGTCCATTAGCGTCAATTTGAATATTTTTTAAATTAACAGGGAAAATTGAATTTAAAATGAAATTCAGAGATTAAATTTTCATGATATTTAAGAATAACCTACATTTTTTACAAATACCAAATAATTTAGGCTAATTTACAAATAATTTATTTTCGAAAAATCTTAATTTTATTAAATATATTAGAACAAGTTAATTTAAAGTTTATATATACAGATTGGTTATTGTGATCGACAAAATTATGTATTTATTTGTTTTTATGAATAAATCATAGTACTTATTCGTTAATCACATATTTCAACCAGAAATATTATTATAGAACCCTAACAAATTTTGTCTGTAAAATAACATTCATTTCATATTTTTTGTTTCATGCTAAAAATAGTTTGTCTAATTAAAAAAACTACAATTAGACTTATAAATTACATTATTATTGTTATTTAACTGAAGCTTCTCCAGCAGGTCCACTTAGAATGAATATTATAAATATTTACATGAATAATATTTAAAACCATGTTTATATGTCTTGAATTTTCTCCTACAGAGTTTGCAACATATTAATACATACATATTCTGAAAAATGACACCTGGACACGAGAATCGAACCCGAGAAACTTTGGCTTACATATATTTATTACCTATGTATCTTAGTACGTGTTCTGGTTTGTTCTCATTAAAGCGTAAGGTATACTCGTAAATATATATTCTAAAACTATAATTTTTTAATATATAAATATTCCAAGTATACTTTTCGTGGCGTAAGCTATAGTTGTAAAACTTTTCTTTGCGTCACTACTGATTGATTTTGGGCATCAAATATAAATTATTGTTAAAGTGATCCGTTTAATATAGAATCCGAGAGGATTAATGTATTCATAACCTCTTTTCGGACGAATGGAGGCACCCTTCCACCGCCCCCCACTGAAATTCGCTACTCTTTATGGTCTACAAATATTTTTTTGTTTAATAGGAAAAGTTTGTTAAATCACATACAGACACAAACGATCTGTGTTGAGCTAGACTACGGAGGACGGGGGAGATCGCGGTTAGAATCTCGGTCAGGTGTACTGAGGGAGGTAGTTTGAGCCCATACCTGCACGTGGAAAGTTTTGTTTATGATTTCACCCTCTCATATTTTATACATCGGTGGTCGTGGGGCTACAAGTCGTCAGGCTTGCACTGGATTAACTTGACAGGGGAATAAGTGTAGTAAAGCCCAAACTGGTAGTAAAGAAAAACGCCATGGAAAAAACAACAGATTATATGTAGATTCCAATTTGTTTATACAAAGAGAATTTAAAAAATACAAACCTTTTTCAACCAACATTTATAAAATAATATTAGAGTATAGGTTCTGCAGATCACTTGTCTTGACGTATGAATATGTGAAATTAGATCTAATGGCTTTTCTAGTTGTTCCTATGAAAATGGGACTGTAGTTCGGTGAGACAGTGCTCAGCTGTCATGTTCATCTCTAGTATTCGGTTCGAATCTTGTTGGGGTGCAGTGGGAATAAATCTATGTATTGAGATTTTCGATATTGTTTTCTCTCTTCCGTGCTGGGCCGATCGTCTGTGCTTCTTCAGTCCAGATATTACTTAAGAATTTATGCAGTTATATATTATTTCGTCAAAATATAGTTGCGAACATTTAATTCAAGTTACTCAATTCAATATTGCCTATGAATTAATGTAAGAGTTATATATTATTCAGACAAATTATAATTGCGAACATTAAATTATTTTTTCTGTTATAAGTGGCTTGAGGAATAAAACTGTTGTTTTCACTTTATACGTGGGTAGCAATCTACCGTCACAATGGATTGTATACTTGCATCGATGGTCACATTGTCTAAGATGTCACTAGACGGCTGATGACAAAGTGATCGACGTTTGATTTTCTCCCGAGCCTGAACTATTTACAGTTATATTTCATTCACGCTAACTCTCTCACTGAGGATGGACGTCTTTCTCCTTTGCTTCGTCTAAAGGTATAAACGCTAATTACTTTTATAAATACAAACCATATATTGTTGCGTCGAGGTTCAAGTCCCTTAGAGGGCAATAAACGCTAATTACTTCACTTTTCAATCCCCGGAAATGGCAGTTACACATTTAGCCTGCCAAAATCAGTTCAGGAGGGAGGGCGGGAAGGGAGGGTGGAGGCCGGAGTTCAAATCTCGCTCGGGGGGAACTAGGGTGGTTTTCTACACTCCCTCCACGGCTGGATCTCGATGTTCGACAACCGTTAAAGAGGCCCTTCAACTTCATTATCAGCGTGGTCTATCCTAAATAATAATGTTAGAGGCCAATTTTTGTTTTATTTATTTTAGCCCCCACGCCTCTCTTCTGTCTGTTTCAAACCCTCACATGGCATGTCTAGTATCTGGACTTGCCGTTTAAGGGGCGATGTTGGAATCAATTCCCTGCCGAGTATACGGATGGTGGAACAACGGGTGCGTGTGACTTACTCGGCTAGTTATAGCAGGGTTTGAATCCCCACTGAAGTGTATGTTTTCCCTCTTCCACCCAACTCCTCACTGTTCAGATCTTAGGTGGGCTAACTAGGGTGTTTTTCTACACTCCCTCCGCGCAAATTCCGGAAACAAGAAATTACAAGTACCAACATATTTGGAACAAGAACCAACAAGTTTGGAACACGGGAAAGGGGGGCACGAGGGGGGAGTCAGGAGGAGGGGAGGGGGGAGGCCGGAGTTCAAATCTCGCTCAGGGGAACTAGGGTGGTTTTCTACACTCCCTCCGCGGCTGGAGCTCGAGGTACGACACCCGTTAAAGAGGCCCTTCAACTTCATTATCAGCGCAGTCTATCCCAAATAATAATCTTAGAGGCCAATTTATGTTTTATTTATTTTAGCCCCCACGTCTTCCTTCTGTCTGTTTCAAACCCTCACATATCCTGTCTAGTATTTTCTTGGTCAGGGTTCGATTCTAGGGCTGGTAGACCGAAGGTGGTTTTCCGCACACTTCGTGAAAATGTGGGTACATTTCATATTAATGCGGATAACCCGCACGTTTTGCCAGAAAGGGTACGTGTCAATCATATAGTTATGGCAGGGGATGTCGTGGGTTCGAATCTCGCTCGGGTGAATTAGGGTGGTTTTCAATTCTCCCTCACTACACGTAAGCGCTGGAACATTTCTACCTTGCTCCTCCGGTCCATGACGGATAACTACATCCACGCATCTCGCCAGACGATACCAAACAACCAATTTTAGTAGACTTTTGTGGTGGGGGATAGAGGCCCTAACTGAGAATTTCGAGGCCCCTGATTGTGCATAATTAGAGCTGTGTCAATGCTCTCTAGATGTGAAAAACCCCATTACCACATAGGGGGTTGCGACATTGCGATGACTAGTTGCGACATCACCGGGAAATAACGCAGGGGGAGGAGGAAAGTGCGCACCCGTGAATCTCAGTGGTCACTACTCAGTAAGCGGGCGAGCAGAGAAGATGCCCCCATTCTACACAAGGCAACCATAGCGAGAGGTTCGTGCAGTGCCCTCATGCCGAAACGTCACGGACTGTATGCTCCCCAATTAAATAAATAAACTACAACGCCCCAAAACCTAGCCAATAAATAGTTAGCAATAATTAATTAACAATCATTAATAATTAATCATCAAGAACCAACATGTCCGGGGTGGTAGGCGAGGGGGTTGTAGGGGAGGGGGTAGTAAGGGAGGTAGGGGAGGAAATTTCGTAATCAGCACTTGGGAATAGTGGTCAGGAGAAGGGGAAGAGGGCGGGAGGGGGCTATTTATAGCAGCCAATCAGAGAGCGAGAAGGTGTGGTCACGTGACCAATTTCAGCCAATCACAGAAGTGTACCCATACGCCAATCCAGGTAGTGTAAACATTTATCACTAATTTCCCTTCCTTCCCCTCTTTCTGAAATACTCATCTAAATAGGTATTAGAGACAGCATATGTTCAAAACAGTTAGAAACAGAACACGTCTGCATAAATACATATTACGTTAGTGGTATTTACTCCATCAATATAACTTCAGGTAAATAAAGTGCTTGTAAAACGTAACAAATTACTCGTATACTAATGTATTTACTATATTAGAAAGTAATCATCTTTTTTGATTACACTAGAAATATAATTTTAAAATACGTACTCGTAGTACTGTGCGGCTCCTTTAATGGGTTCATTGTATAGTCCACGGAAATCGCTAGCAAACGTGTATAGTTGTCTTGCATGCTCCAGGCATAGGTCAGCATACTTAGGATTCTCAGTCCGAAACACAAGTGATACAGCAGCCAATGCAGCAGCCGTTTCACCAGCCAAGTCTGAACCTAAAAATCAAAGAGTTGCGTTGTGATTCTATGGGTACCTACTACTGTAAGAACATTTATTCCTTACGTTTACTAAGTACTAAATCAAAGAACTACGTATCTTGCCAATGTAGAGCAACATGACACTGATTCAATTTCATGTACACATTTAATATAAAGGGTTTTGGTGGTTTGCTGACTGCATCTTGTTTTTTATTAACATCGCTACGTTCTTGTCAGATATACATACAGTCGCCCCATGGCTTCTTTGGTGCTGACTGACAGCTCACAGCAAACTTCCGACAGTCAACATTTAGGTATATACCTAAAATTTGACTGCAAGAAGTGACAGCTGCTAAACACATATTTTTGCAGATCATATGGTTCGGCGTAGGGATACATAATTTGGTCTGGTAACTTTTCAAAGCCATCATCTGTCAGCTGTGAGCTGTCAGTCGGCACCAAAGAAGCCATGGGGCTACTGTAGGTATTAATATCAAAAGCTGTAATTGTAATGATACTTCATTGGTAACCGATGTTATTTCCACGTTTAAATATTAAAAGGGGCGTAGCATCAGAGTAGACAATGAAACCGTCACACAAAACCTTCAACTAGAATACTATACAAATAAATAACAAAGGTATATATGTTATAGTGGGTTTAAAAACAATCCCTAAACAATACAACGGGCATAGCCAATTACATCTTGCTATGAGAAAATATTATTTTTCACTTCCACTTCCCATATTGAGACCCGCCTTACTATGAAGAAGCTGTACTCAGCCAATCTTAATGCCCCTAATACAGAGGTATGATTATAAATCAAAAGAAGCTAGGCTCCGGTGTTCATCAGATTGAATGCATTTAGATTAGAGGTTAACATATTATTAGATTTGTAACGCTTGTAAGTATATGCAAATGAATAAACTGGCATTAGATTTGTAAATCTAAGGCTTTGTAAATTAACAAAATGTTATTATATTTGTGAAGCTAAGCTTATGCATACTAACAAACGTTATTAGATTTGTAACACTTGCAATTCCATGAAAATAAATAAAATGTTATAAGATTTGTAAAGCCTGAAATTCCATGCACATGAACAAAATGTTATTAGATTAGTAAAACTTGTAAGTAAATGTAAATTGACAAAATTTTATGAATATTGTGTAAGGCTTATAAGTCAATGAGCATAAACAAATGGTTAATAGATGTATAAATCTTGTAAGTACATGCAAATGAAATAAATGCTACTACTTATATTATATATAACCAGTTAGGTAGTCGAATGATCTAAGGAAGAGGTTTCCAGCATTGGGGGGGGGGGGGGGGAACAAATCTAGATTTATAGGTTTATTTTTATTTCTATTTTCACACCATTTAAAAATACTCGCTAATTACAATTTGCTTAAACATCTCTTTTTATTTTATCATCTCAAGAGAAAGTATTGTTGTCGTGAAACTTATCGACCTAGAAATTTTGATGAATCTTTATGTTTTATGTGTGTCCAAACCCAAAAAAGTGAATTTTAACATTCTGTATGTATGTTCCTGGCCACAGATCTAAATGGTTTTATGGACTTGGTACATGCTTGATATTTAAATGTTATAGGACAACATCTCAGGACGATTTATTTTATTTAGACCCTATCCTTCAAATTAAGGTTAGTTTACTGAAGAAATTCTTTTATTTCTCAGTATTCGTAAATAGCTCTAACGATTTTGTTTAGATCTTGGGAATGTTTGACATGACAAATAAAACCGTATTCTTGTTTTTGGTGGGGAAATTTGTTTAAGAGTAGTTTCTTAAGAGTGATTTTTTTTAAATATTTTATTTAATGGTCCTAGTAATTTGGTTGAAAATGCGTAGTTGCTAGATTTTTATATAATAAATAATTATGTAGAATATATTCGTTTTTCTCTAAAATATCATTTAATGGTAATTAACTGATGACTGATTTTTGAAAAAGTAAAATTTTTTGAAAATAGCCATATTGATTTTGTTCAAAATTTGTGTTTGGAGACTATTTTATATCAGTTTTTTCTAAAATAAGTTAAATTATTGATAATATACTTATACCAATTTTTTATAAACATTTTTGTATTTTGAAAATTGCCTTGTAAATTAGAGTTCAAACTGGGTATCTGGGAATAGTGTTTCGTGATAAATAAGAATATATTTTTATTTTTACAAAGACAAATCCTTTAATGGTAGTTTACAATGGGCTTATTTTTGAGAATTATTTCCAAGCCTAATAAATTACATGAGAAATTGTTTACAATAGGTTCGTAACATTTATTTCCGTTACTGTCCGACTAAACATTTATTTACTTTTTAATCTAAAAAAAAGTATTTTAATCGTGAAAAATTTTGATCCTGAGATTATGATAAATATTTATGTTTCATGTGACCCCGAAACCAAAAGTGTATTTCACAATAATTCTGTCTGTCCCCATTTCTCCCTCTTCGTCCATTTGTCTGTATATCCCTGGCAACAGATATAAAATGGTTTGATGGCTATTGTTCAAACTTGTTATTTGGATATTATATGGCTATACCTCAGGACAATTTTTTCACTTTGACCTATAATTTAAGGGTAGTTTAATGATGACTGATTTTTCTTGTTTCCAAATTTTTCGATAATGGCTTTAATTATTTTGTTTGAAATGTATTTCTAGGATGTGTTTGACCTCCCAAATGACAATGTATAATTGGTTTTTAGGTAAATATTCGTTAAGGATGGTTTTCCGAAGATCTATCTTTGAAAAAAAAATTAAACTGCTCTAATTATTTGTCTCGAAAAGGTTATTGGGTAAATTTTTATCATTATAAATAAAAATATTTATTTTTTCTTGAAAAATGTAGTTCAATAATTAATAGTAGTTAAATGATGACAGATTTTTGAAAACAATATGTTTACATTGGGGGGCCAACTTCACGGTAGCCCCCCCACTTGTAAAAATTCAAGTTTTTATTCTTCGTTTGTTCCGGATTGTTCCGCAAAAAGTTTCGTTTGTTCCGCATTCGTTCTTGCACAAGTGAGGCGTGAACTTGTGGCGCTTTGTTTACTCACAAGGGGCTAACTTCACGGTAGCCCCCCAGCTTTTTAAAATTCAAGTTTTTATGATTGCAATCGTTTGTTCTTCGTTTGTTCCGGATTGTTCCGCAAAAATTTTCGTTTGTTCCGTTTTGATAGCCCCACAAATGATATGTTTACATTGGGGGGGGGGGGGCAACTTCACGGTAGCCCCCACTTGTAAAATTCGAGTTTTTATGATCGCAATCGTTGGTTCTTCATTTGTTCCGCAAAAAGTTTCGTTTGTTCCGCATTCGTTCTTGCACAAATGAGGCGTGTACTTGGGCACTTTGTTTACTCGTGAGGGGCTAACTTCACGATAGCCCTCCTACTTTTAAAAATCCATGTTTTTATTATTGCAATCGTTTGTTCTTCGTTTGTTCCGGATGGTTCCCCTAAAAAAAATACGCACATTTGGTTTTTGTAGGACAACACATGACTTATTTACAGTAGGAGTGTGGTTTGGCATCCTTATGCCAACTCCATCCCTTCTCCCCAACATCCCTCACACAAAACACACACACTTACCAAATAATAATTTGTTCTTGGTTCATTTTAGATTTTGTTTAAGGTTTTTCCATAATTCCTTTTTCAAAGCCTCGCATATTTTTGTTAGTAGGAGCTCACCTTTATAATTTCAAAACTTGAACATTTTTTGTTTGAAATTTGTTGTTAGTTTTATTCGAATATTCCTAAACACGTTTATGTTTATTTTGTTTTAATTTGATTTTAGAAAAATGTGTTTATTTCTTGTTAATGGCTTTAAAATTAATATATATTTATCATTATGCCTAGATCCCTTTTCCCACCTTATTTAGGTGAATTTGTATTCTTATAATTTTCTTTAGTTTATTCCAGATTATTGTCCATCGTATTTTAGTTTGTTCGTTCTTAGATCTCTTATGACCCGTCTACAACCAAACGCACCCGCTTGTCGGACTCGAAACTACGCAATAACGTAATTTTATCTGTCTACAATATCTTACGCAAACAAAATCGTATGTCGGAACTGTCGGACCCGCTTGTCGGGAGGAGATGAACATTGTCCATCTCTTGCGTTTATGTAGTTGCGTTGGCTTGCGTTCAGCCAATAAAAAACCATTATGAATGGACAACTAAAATCAAATAATATGAAGTTATTTGGTCTATGATAACAACGCTTTGAAATGTATAGTAAGGAATACAGAATTTTTAATTAAAATTATGTGTATTTAACCATTTAAATATTTTTTAAATATTAATTTCTTATTTGAAAACATTAATATGAATTTGACTTTTATAGTCATCATTGATGATTGTTCCTATTGGTTGAAATTAAGTCTTACGACTTTTCATTGTAGACAGTCTATTTTGTATTTAAGAAAAGCGTAATTACGAGTGCATTTGGGATTGCGTTATTGTGAGTCCGACAAGCGGGTATGTTGGTTGTAGACGGGCCATTACAAACTCTAAATAAACCAGTGTCACTAGTGATGATGAATGGCCTTTTGTGTGAGCGACTGGTGCAGTCTTACAGGGCCTCAGGTAAAGAAAGTGCCATCCTCTGTGTCTAGACTCTAGGTCTATAGCATTGACATTACCCGCCCCCCTTCGCTCCTCATCATGTGAGCTCAGAATTAGGTTCTCCTGAAGCGTTGACACTACACCTTCCTTTTGTTTGCTACTATTACAGTTATGATGTAGTAAGTTGTAGCTTTGGTCACAAAGAAGCGGTTGGCAGGAAATGTCATCTATTCCATTTTTGTGCTTACAAAAAAGAAACTCCTTGTCAATGAAAATGATTTATTCAAATCAATCAATGTTTATAAATGGGGTCCAGACTTAGACGATCAAAAAAATGATCAAAAAAAAATAGAGTAAAGTAAGTAAAATCCCTAAACCTCTATAAAAGACTACAAATTAGCAACAACAAAATTCGAAGAATTTAAATAAAATATTGAAATGAATGCGTACGACTAAATCAACCACATGCTTTACAAATTTAAACCAAAAAATAGCTATGCAATGAAAGTCCTTTAACAATAATTAAACTCGTGCATTCTGGAATTATAGCGGATCACAAGTTCACGTCCCATTTGTGTAAGACCGAATGTGGAACTAACGAAACTTTATGCGGAACAATCAGGAACAAACTATTGAGATCATAAAAACTTGAATTTTTACAAGTGGGGGGGGGGGGGGCTACCGTGAAGTTGCTCCCCCCCCCCCCCCCCAATGTAAACATATCATTTGTTGGGATATCAAAACGTAAACAAACGAAAAATTTTGCAGAACAATCCGTAACAAACGAAGAACAAACGATTGCAATCATAAAAACTTGAATTTTAAAAAGTTGGGGGGCTACCATGAAGTTAGCCCCTCATGAGTAAACAAAGCGACACAAGTTCACGCCTCACTTGTGCAAGAACGAATGCGGAACAAACGAAACTTTTTGCGGAAAAATCCGGAACAAACTAAGAACAAACGATTGCGATCATAAAAAAACTTGAATTTTTACAAGTGGGGGGGCAACCGTGAAGTTGCCCCCCCCCCCCCAATGTAAACATATCATTTGTGGGGCTATCAAAACGGAACAAACGAAAATTTTTTGTCTGAACAATCCGGAACAAACGAAGAACAAACGATTGCAATCATAAAAACTTGAATTTTTAAAAGTGGGGGGGCCAACTTCACGGACGTCTTTAAGCCTCAGCTGTGTTTTACAACGTCAAGCGAATGAGTCACGATTATCATTATGAACTGAAGCAGATGTGTGTGCAGCTATTGCTAATTTTAGCTTTAGCCACAGAAGAGCCTAAAAATGCGGAAAAGAAGAAAAATGTGTATGAAAGAATGGCTTAAGTAATGACTTAAGTTTTCTCATGAAAACCCTCTCCAGAACCTTTAAATATCTTCGCCTTCAGACTTTTAAGGATGGATTGCACATTGTTAGTGAGATACTCCTCAAAATTAATCTCACCTTTGAAAGCAAGTGAGTCCAAATTCAGTATTTTGTGCAAAATGGTGAAATTTACGAGATTTTATCTGAAAGCCATAATAGAACGAGCATGGTGGAACCCTCTATGTTAAAAGAACTTCAGGCCCAATACAAAAATATAACATATGAAGTGGTTTCGCTCTACATTCTAAAAACAGTGCCAAGTCAAATATAATACACAAAAAAGTACTGGTTATAAAGCCTATAGTTTCGTCTGATCTTAACCTAAGAGGACAGGTTGACTTTATTGAAATTCAGTCCAAAAAGGATGGGTAGCTCAAATTTATCATGGTCTACCATGACAATTTGACAAAATTTGTGCAGATAAGAGCATTTAAATCTAAGACAGCTGAGGAAGTAGCATATTATAACCTCCTATAAATACTCTTAGTATTTGGTTCTCCAGCTATTCTTCAGTCCAACAATGGACGTGAGTTTGTGAATAGTATTATCAAAGAGGTTTGTTCACTGTGGGACGAAGTTAAAATGGTCCACGGTAAGCTCCATCATAGTCAAAGCCAAGACTCTGTTTAAAGAGCCGATCAGGATATCCCAAATCTTTTAATTGCATGTTTGAACTACAACCAAACATCCAAGTGATCCAGTGAATGTTTTCAGCAGATTTCTTAAAAGCAATGTTTGGTATCAAAGTGAAAAGGAGACTCAAAACTTCATTTCTACCTCGTGAGAAGATTCATACACTTGAGTCTGAAGAGGAACTTGAATATCTAACTAATCAGATGTAACAAATAAAATCAGCTGAAAGGGAAATTATTTCTGATAAAAAATAAGAAGGAGAAAATGCAACTCCATTCTTCGGAGAAACTTCGACAAGTAAGGAAACACACGAAGAGACCGAAGAATGCGTGTTTTTGTGGAAAGGAAACCTCAAGAGCTCACTTTTGTCTGCAGTATTCAAAACTAGTTCATTCTGTATGTGGCATATCTAAAGATGAAGGTTATGGTTCAGTGACGTGTCGGTTGTGTATTAAAAAATAAAATTTCAACAAAGAGAGGAAAAAAGCCTAACAGGGTTTGAATAAACAAGCTAATAAAATGTTGCGCAATTCGGGGGGAAATGTTCTTCCTACTTCAATCGGTGATACAGTTACAGTTCCGATCCTCGGAATATTCTGGCAGTTGTAGTTGCAATACGATAACGATTTCTATCAGAACGGAAATTCACACAGAACTTACAATAAACTATACACCAGGAACCAGTTTGTTGCCTGCAAAGAAAAACTTCTTGAAATGAAAGATGTTTCATTAAAGAAGATTTACATTCGTGAAATGGTGTCTTTGGAATCAGTTGGTGGAGGACAGGGATATCACCGTTACAACTGTACTACTGAGCATAAAACCAAGAAATGGAGCTGCAAAAAATACGGTGAACTGTGTAATTCTAAGTATCACGGAAGTATGCCTTGATGCAACAAGTGAAATGATTTCTAACTTAACAAAATTAGATGGAAAAAACTCTTGTTTGAATACTTATTAAATAACTTTAAACTACAGTTATCTAACTCCTTATTATTTTAGAAATGTAACATTGGTGGTGTAATTATATGTAATTATTTGCAACTTCTCTACAGTGGAGCATTTGTTTTTATTATTTCTATTACTTTTTCATGTGCCAAACAATGTTCTAACGAATATAAATCTAGCTCGTGAAAATATACAGGAATATGCTTATTCTCTTCTCTAATTAAAAAATTTAATATGCAATAATAAAGTAACCATATTTAATTCAGTAATAATAGAACAGTACCAATAATTTTATTCGCATTTTTTTAAAGATATCTTAGTTTAATTAATTTACTTACAATTTATCACCCGTATTTAGTTGTCATACTTATTCTATTATTGGTTTCCAAGTAGCTTTTATCACATCCATTGCTGTTTCCTGCCTAAGGCCTGGGTTAATTTGTTTATTAAAATGATATATTTTTCCAATACCGGTTGGATATTCTTGTCGTAGCTTCATATGCCCTATAATCTAACTTAAGACTAGGACCGGCACAACATCAGACCCCGGCTGTTAATTTATCAATGTGAAAGTGTAAACCCATATTTTCATCAATTATTTTAATTTATAATATTAATTATTATTTTCAGCCATGCCGGGAAACAAACCCGGAACCCTTAGCTCAGTAGGCAGACATGCCACTGACTGAGCTAATGTGCCAAGAATATTTTAAGATAACTGCAGTGAAATAAAATCGTTGCTGCTATGTTTTTTACAAAATCCACAGGGCACTTAATCTCTTCCGGAAATCACCGGGGATGTTAGAAACACACTCATTTCCAATAGCCATTAGTATAAACCAGTTAATCACGAAAATTGCGGTCGATTGCCGGCAATCGCAGCGTTTCCAGCGTTCATGGTACTCTATATACATTCAACGCTTATAGACCCACCACATTAAGGTGGGTATGTAGGAAACGATAGTAAAGGTAAGTGTTTTTTGCAATTTTTATAACAAAACAGTCCAATACCTTAGCTCAGTCGGAAGTGTGTCTATGTACTGAGCTAAGGGTCCCAGGTTTGATTCCTGGTATGGCCGAAAAATTGATCATTAAGGAAATGTGGGTTTAAACCTTTCACAGTGATGAATTAACGGCTGGGTGTTGTGACGGTTCTAGATTTAAGTTGGTTTGGACCCTATATGTCGTGTGCTTATATAATCAGTCGGTTCAGGAAGTGCACGTTAAAAACTCAAATAAATTAATATAAATTAAAAAAATGGATAAAATAAATAAAATATTGTTTCAGTAGAAATATAGAATTTAATTTTCTCCACGTGATGATATCAAAATATGTTAAATATCTGTCATGAGTATAGCGGAATTAGACGATAAACCTTTTAAAAAAAGAGAAAAGTTGTTATTTAATTACAAGGCACCGTTGACAAATGTTCAACAACTGCTGATATCATCATGTGAAGAAAATTAAACTCATTGTTTCCATTGGAGCAGCATTCTATTTACTTTGGTCAGAAAAATGTTTTGCTATAAAAACTGCTAAGAAACTGCCCTTAACTAGTATTCCCTACATCCCCTCCTTTATGTGGGTGAATTTCATTTAGGTTATCCTACCAATCAATGCCTCTTAGAATAAGTCGTTAATAACCTTTGCATTAATCGTAAAGAAAATTAATTGTAAAAAACAAAGGTAATTCTTTCCTTCATTTAGAGAAGTTTTCATAAAAGTTTTTTTTAATCTATTTTTCAATTGTTGTTAGATATGTTAAACGTTTCTTGAAGAAAATTTATAAAACCTTTTATATATGCTAATTAAAGGTGACCTGGTGGTCTAGGGGTAAGGTGTCAGACTTCTATGCTGGCGGCCGGGGTTCAATCCTCGGTCCCAGCAAAGATTTATCTGATTACCAAACCCTTCCTTCACCTCTGATAAGACATCTTGTGAATGTGGGGAATGCCAGGCCTCAACCGTGGTTCGGATTCCACGTTAAACTGTAGGTCCTTCATTTCATCTCACAATCACCCTACCATTACACATTAGCGTAAGTGCGTATAACCCGAATGGGTAGTAAGACGCGGTGCTAATAATAATAATAATAATATATATGCTAATTAATATGAGCCTTTAATTTGTATTATTTTCCCTCTAAAACATATTTGTAAATA
Source organism: Timema cristinae (assembly GCA_039000515.1). Taxonomy (NCBI): domain Eukaryota; kingdom Metazoa; phylum Arthropoda; class Insecta; order Phasmatodea; family Timematidae; genus Timema; species Timema cristinae. The sequence goes on along the minus strand of JBCFYV010009882.1, from coordinate 73,161,383 downwards.
ATTTATTTAATATAACTCGAGTACGTACGTAATTAATGGATCTCTACAGTATAAACTAAGATACTACTTAGGCTATGGTTGTTGTTTCACAACTTTATTTGATTTAGATTTAAATCGAAGATTATGGGACTGAGGTCCCTGATACAGAATATATTTGATTTAATATCCACGTGATCAATAGTAATATTAATTATTTAAAACAAGCTGACCCTTTTGTTACGGATACGTTTTAATTGAAATTATGATTCATACTGACTATATGATATTTTCAAGTTAATACATCGTAATAATTATCGTGAATCGTGGTATTCTGTACCCGTCATTTAATAAAAACATCTTCACTCTACCAGTTCATTCTGATCGTCGAGTGTAGACTGTAGAGCCACGCTCCAAAGTTCCGCTAGGGTAACTGGAATAATTCTACCCTTTCCTTTGTGGGGTTTACCTGCACATTTTACCTACTCTACCAGACGTAAATAATGGCCACCTTTCTTCAATTTTAAGTATTAATCTTACCGACTATCTGTTATAACAACACATACACTTAATAACTACCTATTATTATTAGCACCGCGTCTTACTACCTGTTCGGGTTATACGCACTTACGCTAATGTGTAATGGTAGGGTGATTGTGAGATGAAATGGAGGACCTACAGTTTAACGTGGAATCCGAACCACGGTGGCGGCCTGGCATTCCACACATTCACAAGATGTTTTGTCAGAGGTGTAGGAAGGGTTTGGAAATCAGATAAATCTGTGCCGGGGCCGAGGATTGAACCCCGGCCGCCAGCACAGAAGTCTGACAACCTACCCCTAGACCACCAGGTCACCTAATAATAACTACCTAAAACAGCTTTAATAACGTTACATAATTTTTATTTAGTACCCCGTTTTACTACCCGTTTGGGTTATATCATATATGCTTATGTACTAATTACGCTAATGGTTTTAGGGATGAGGAAGGTTTTATTGAAAGGAAGTTATCCACGTTTGCGTAGAGGGAGAATGGAAAGCCACTTTGGAAAAACCACCCTCAATACACCCTACCGAGATTCTAACCTCAATCTCCCGGTCATCGGATGTCTGGTCTATTTAGATAGAGTGGCACGTTAGACAACGCAGCCACCGAAGTGGGTTTTACATATTTAATACATACATAATCAAATAAATATTGTTATTAAATTATTAATAACTAGCATAATACATTATTTATACAAAACTGGCTACTTCTTGGTCTTCAATCAATGGTCCCGAATGGATTTATTTTTCTAAAATCGTAAACTAGATCAGTGGCATGTCAGAAGGAATCGGTTGGGAGTCCACTATTATCAAAAGGCTCAAACGCTTAAAAAAAAATTCTGAATTCAGTTAATTTATTATTTACACAAATCTATCTTCTTATGAAAATTGCTAATAATTACTTAGCACTCAATTAATTACCTGGATGTTGAGCGTCTATTTTGTAGGCTGGCCTGGACATGTTGAGTTCTTCAGGTCTGCCCCAGAACTCGTGATCTAAGTTGAAGTCACCCACTTGGCCATAAAGCTCGTTGGGACTGACGTGACACTTGATGAAGTAGTCTGCAGACCACTTTAGGGCGTTCAATCCGTGGTTGAACTGACCTAAAGAAAGTTGTTATACATAGTAATAAGCGTTTAAACAACAGTAGTTACAATGTTTTATCAGTAGGCCTACACATATACGATTAATATCTTAATAAAGATTTCGAAATGTACAGTACAAGCCATAATAGATTCAAATTATTAGGTCTATTACATCATTAAATAAAATCAATTAGAAAGTTTGCATATTCTTTTTTCTTGCTAATAGGGTATTGTCATTGAACATATTTCCATTAATATTAATTTGATCACTCTTAAACGTATATTATAAAATTAATTGTAAATAAGAATTTAACAATATGTCAAAGTATATACAGTATTCTATAAAAATAAAAATATGCAATTTACGAAAGATCTACTAGAGTCTGATGATGGAAGTTTCCTATATGTGTAGGCCTACTCTGTATACCACTGTAATTTAGTGATTTTTTCCATTACGATACCAGTGCAATATTCCCATTTATTTCATTATTTGTTACTTGGAATTCTTTGATCGATAAACCTAATTTTTTCAATTATTTCAATTCGATTATTTCAATTATTATATATTATTCATTTATTTCCATATATATTTTATATATATATATATATATATATATTTTACTATGCAATTACAGACATCTTTTTATGACTCCGTATTTCATTTAGTTTTCATCAGACCCCATTCAATGAATTTAGAATTTTATGAAACAAGTTGACTGTACCATGTTAAACTCAATAAAAGCATGATTAAAAGGATAAATATACAAAATATGATTTAATTAACGATGGTGGTTGAGGTATATATATATTGACAAAATTTGAAGGGATGAGAAATGAGAGAGTAAGAGAAATAGTAAAAGGAAAGCCAGTTCAGGACAGGATAGAGAAGACACAACTAAGGTGGTACAGCCATTTTAGAAGAACGGAGAAGGAAAGGATGCCCAGGAGGGTGTTGGATATGGAGGCTGAGAGGAAGATCAAGGGACAGGTTGCTGAAGGGAGTAAGGAGGAGTCTAGAGGAGAGAGGAGAGGACTGGGCCAAAGTGGAAGAAGAGAGGTGGTGGGAGGAAAGGAAGCTATGGAGAGGCTAATGTTCCAAACATACCCAGCCAGTGGCTGGAAGCTGTTCATGATGATGATTATGATAATGATGATAGTGATAATAATTATGATATATTTTCAAAGATGTACAGTATTTATATCCTTAAATTTGTAAATATTATTCCTACCTGCACTGATGTAGGCCTCTTTATAGGAGAGAAAACCCCAAGCTAGCAGCGTTGTAGTACTCGCCATTGTAAAACCAAACTTCACGAAATCACCCGCTAAAAAAAAAAGTATGATAAGAGATAGGAATTTGTATCTTAACAAAACTAAGCACAATATTTTTATAAAATAGAACATTAAGCATAAACAAGAAAGCCCAAACTATTGATTTAATATCATTGTTCTTGTTTCTGAAATGTATTACCCCAAAATGTTTAAGGCTCTTTCTCCAATAATTGACATTAATTTTAAGAATCAAAATAGATATACATAAAAAAAATAAAAAAAATTATGTTTATCTCCAACCACAATCTCAGTCATTTTTTAGTTGCCATGTTTTTTGTAACTTGTGTATTTAGAATATTTATTGCAAAATAATTTGCACAGATTAATAAAATAGTCCAACCTTAGTGTGTGAATATCTTCAAATAATAATCTCAGCAATTGAACAAATTTTCTTCCCTTATAAATTTATTGTAGTTTTTGATATTTGCAGTTTGACTGGATCGAGGTTATATAATACCTTTTGATGCTCCTTAATGTTTAAAAATAATAATGGTAAAATTAAATTTAAATAAATATTATGTCACAACCATTGATAAGAAAATGATTAGAAACAAGATTAAGCTAGAACTAGACAAAGTAGCTAGTTAGTAGTGAAGCACTCATAATAATGCAAAATACAAAATCGAGGGGATGAGTGGAAGGACGGATAGAGGGAGGAATTTGTTGTAATAGGGAGGCTCATTTGAAGGCAAAAGATATCAATTCTTTGACAGTCAAATTGGAAGCTAATTTATTCAGAAAAAGGCTATTAATATCTAATATAGTATTTGTGTATGCTCGGGTATCTCTGTTAGAGTACTAAATGTAGGCTAATCCACTAGCCCCTGTAATTATATTTTGAAAAATGTTTTTAAAAGCATGATTAGATTAATAACAAATTAATGTTAGTATGCATTCATGTTCATATGTGCACTTGTGTGTTTATGTGTGCGCATTTTCATGCACAAAGTAATTAATGCATTTAACTGTATATAGGTGTGTGTAAATTAATTTTTGTGTGGTATTCTCTACATCAGTTTTTCTGTGTTCTGTGGAGACCTTGAGCTCCACCATAGGTACCGTGAGGCAATTTTAAAATTTTATTTATTTGTTTTTCACACTATAAAATATTATCAGTAATTAGGATTACCAATTTTTTCAAATCCAAATAAAGGACATTTGCCAAAGGTGCAGCCATAACTTTTGATACTTTCCATTTTTTTTATACTTGTATACGTGTAAATTTAACTTTCATTACTGAATGTTCATAATGTTAGTGTAAAAAATTGTATGAGGGCTTCAGCATGTATTTGTTCTGGTGCAAGGGCTCCTTCAGACTAAAAAAAAACTTGGGAACCCCTGCTTTGCATGAACCCAAGGTCAAACCAAGATCATCATCTGGCGTCTCACAAGAAAGGAAGAAATGGCTTGTCCTCTCATCTCATATAGATATAAGAAAAATATTAATGCAATCAACCATCTATGTTTGTATGTGAAAATGTGTTTATGTACGCTCCATCAATAGGCTGAAGACAGTCGGGAATATATCGTAATTAAAATAAAACGTTTACGAAAATCTTATTTCTTTAGTTTGATGGCCCAAGTAGTCAATTAAATCCGCTCTCCCCCTCATATTACGACTCACCAGGGTAGACCCATATGGCAGTACCCTAATTACTAAGTCAATGAGCTCTAAAGAGGTAGTTGACCTCAGGGATGTTGGGGTAGGTGTTTGCCTCAGGATCTGATGTTCGTGGGTTCAAACCCAGCCTGAGTCGACGAACGATAAAAATCAGTTGCACAACTTCCTTCTGAGGGGAAGTAAAGCCATCGATCCCATATCGATTGAGTCATGTAAAATAATCTTGGAAGCCATGTGAAAATACCTTTCCCAGCAATATTGATAGGCCCTTTCACTCTCGCACATAGAAATTCTCGTTTGCTGATATAATTAGTCTGTTCAGAAAGTGCATGTTAAATATTTCAAATGAATAAATAATCTAAAGTGGTAAATAATGCAATGCCATAGTATGTAGAACATCTGGCGCACGCGATAAGAAACCAGCACCCCATCTTCAAAACTTATGTTGCCAACTGTGGCCGTATTTTTTAAAAAGGCGGACCATCGATTATTTGATTGACACTCGACCAATCGTCTATAAAATAACAAGGGGAATCCCCTCACCCGATTCTGGCTTTAGGACTCTATTGCCAACCGTGGCTGTATTCTCAGAAGAGTTCGATCATCGTATCTCTAACAGACACTCGACCAATCCCTTATGTAATAGCAGGATTAAACCCAACACCACATTCTGGCTCCAGGGGTGGGAGTAGTTGGCCCCTCAATACTTAACGTCAGCATTTCTTATAAAGTGTACTCGACAGGGATTCAAGCCCAATCCACCCGTCATCACAGTATAGTTTATTTCGAGAGTGCTTTGACCAGGAAAGTCAATCTTGAAGCCCATTCCATGATTTTGTGCGGCACGCAGACTCTTTGATGAACCAAAATGCAATGCGGTTCAAATCATTTTATTATAAACGTTGTGGAAAAACAACATTTGAGATGATGAAATTTGAAAATTTGACATTAATCTACTAAATCTAGCAATTGAGTTTTTTTTTATCTTTTAGCGTCACGTCTTACTACCCCGTTCAGTTTATACGCATATGTACTAACTGCACTAATGAGTTAGAGATGATTAAGGTTGAATTTAGGGTAAGTGCACCCACATTTGCGTGAAGGTAGAGTGGAAAACTATTTTGGAAAAACCACCCAACCGGTATTCGAACCCCGATCTCCATGTCATCGGTAGTCTAGTCTAACACGAGAGTTACGCCTTAGACCATGCGGCCACTAAAGTATGTAAAAGTGGGGTTGACGTACCCAATTTATACTCTTTACTCACATGAGATAATTATCTAGAAATGTTTAAATTTGCGCATTAAAAATGTGGCCCTTTTAACCAAATGAGTTTGACACGCCTACCAAAGACCTTTCGAGCACTGAAGCGTGTTAACCTAAATATTCCAGTGGGGACCTCAAGGAGGTATCCGGACCAGCTTTCCCCGACCTAGACAAGGTATGCACTACCAACCACTTAGTGTGCCACATGTGGAGGAGCAATTACATTCCCTTGCTTCGACACAGATGATCGCACAAAGCTTCATCTGACCACACGAGTGGCCAGCCCTCACGTCTGTTATTCGGAGTCATCCAGCATGGAGGCACCCTGTACAGGTTTGATTGGCTTAGCTCAGTAGTTTACAACATCTTGCAAGGTTTAACTCCAACTTTTGTATTTGAAACCATCGCAACCCTTTGATAACATACAACAGCTCAAATCCTAGTTTTTAAATTACTGGTTTCACTGAATACTACCACCCATCCGGATAACCGCATTCGATCACACCTGTGGGGTAGTTAGAGTTTAGAGGAAATGTACTTTTATTTGCTCAGAGGGAGAAAGGGAAACAGTTTGGGAAAATTATCCCCCCCCCCCCCCCACCGTTCCCCTGGACAGAATTTGAATCCTGACCTCATCAGGGACAAACCAAACGATCATGACGTTAAGTCCACGTGATTGAATTAATTTTTATAAATTACTTATATAATGATTATATTAATGTGACTAAGATGTCTCAAATGAAAATCTAGTTGGCATTTTGGAAGTTATGCTGGCAGTTCTACTCACCTAGGCACGAGACTGCTTCAATAAAATAAGCCAAAAGGATCCTAAACAGTAACTTACATTTTTTTTAATCATTCTAGCCATTCATATTATACTTAAATTGTACACTGTCCTATAGTCATTATAACCACTTTAGAAATGTAAATATAAAGCTATAACCTCAACAAGCCTTGTGACCCCTCCCGAAATACGCCACGACCGCCAGGTTGGGAACCACTGGCTTAGCTCTTCCAAGCGTGCAGTGTTATCCATTAACCATGGTCAGTCATCAGAGTCACAGCAGAGTTCCATAGCGTAAGGCGTGTTCCCACGGGGTCGAGTGCATGAATCACGACCGCATCAGTCGTGTATTTGACCTTGTGAGAACTAGTAGTCAAGTAACCCTCGATCGAGCACGACTTATACCGATAATGGTCGGTTATTATCCGTCTGAGTAGAAAGATCACGAGTCCTTCAGTAATATACAGTCATCTGAGAAAAGAGCTGAATGTAATGTGTCAAAGTGTCAAGATGTTTTTGTACATGAAGAAATCCAGTGAACTTTATAGGGAATCCGAGGGTCTTTAAAACGTTCAGCTAGCTATGCGAGTAAAGATCTCGACGCTATAAATCAGGCCTATTGTGAACGAGATGAAAACTACTGTTTCGGTCCGAAATAAGTCACCCAAAATATTAAAGAGTCATGAGAATTACTGGTTTTTCTCTGAAATAAGTCCCCCAAGAAATTAAAGAGTCAGAATGATCTACAAGCAAGAACTAAATAGAATTTTTTAAAAGTGAAACAAGGGTTTCATCACCCGATTAGATGTACAAATCACGTCTATTTTGTATGCCATCAAATCACACACCACGATATGTGTTTACAAAATAAAAACGTTCTATTTTGAAACTAATATTTTGTATGGCTCTTTTTCTAGGTTATAAAAAAAGGATTTATTTCGGGGGCCAGTTTATAACAAGATACAATTGTGAATATATAAGTATTTGGTATATTATTTCATGTATTTTACTACTTCTTGCTGCCGCAACCACAAACCAAAAACATAATAGTTTATTAATATATTTTATTATATCAATAAGTTACGAGAACACCTTAGGAAAGTACTTCTTCCTTCTTAAGTCAACAACCCGAAGACGAGTTTGATGGGACTTATATCCATCCAGAGCTTGGCATGCACTCAGCCCTTCAGATGGTTAGTGCTACCTACACCATCTGGTAGAAATCACATGTGCTAGGGGATTTCAGGAAGTGTGATGGTTCCCCGTTGCCTTCCACACAGAATTTTTATGAAAGAGCTCTAAAGAGACAACCAATTTTGCCGGAAGTGTATTTTCCCATTCCTCCAAGGGTTCTTTTACATGCCACAATTGACATGGGACCGATGACTTTACTTCCCCTCCAAAGCATATTGTGCTATGGATTTATTGCTTAAGAAAGATCAAATCCATTAACCTCATCTGGGATTGAACCTATGAACAACCGGTTCTGAGGCGAGCACTTTACCCCAAGACCACCAAGGTTGACAATGTAGTATTAGTAAGCCAATAATAATTATCTCCAATTAGGTTGACATGAGCTACTTTGATCCAATGTTTTCAATAAAGAACCTTCTGATATATCTGTCACCTACACTCCCATGGCAGATTGATTATAGCTTAAGATCTCTGGGGATAATAAAGACGGATGTGAAAACATGTTGACACGTAAGTTGAACAAGTAGGTTAAACTTTTCTTTCCCTACTCACGCACTGGCGCTTAGACAAACGTTTCTGTTGCGGTGAAAAAATATCATTTAACGTAGGAACTCGCTTCGGTGGCCGCATGGTCTAAGGCAGGGTGGTCCAACGTTTTTCATCCCAAGGGACAAATATGATTATCAATTTGCACCGTGTGTCAAAGACATATTTAATAATCACATCAACTTAATATCGGCCTACTAACAACACTAAGTAAATATTTATTTAAAATAGACCTACTTATTCTTATATATAAATTATATTCTTGATTGATGGATTTTTTTTTTCAAATTTTAATTGAAAAAATCTTATCCCCCATGTATTATGAAATATGCACCTGCACACACTTTCACAAAACAGTTTAGCATTATAAAAATATATTTCATACGTATGGAATAATTTAAGGGGATAGGGTTTCCCGCAATATTTTCCCATTACAATTCCCACGAGGGGACTATGTTTACTTTCCAAATGAGAAAGAGCCTAGTTATGCCCACCCAAAAGTCAGGGAGAAGTACGTGGATGAACCGTGAGTCAACCCATTAGCTTGGGGTTCCTCTGGTGCCCAAAGAGTTACATTTGTAACCGACTATCTCAGTGCCATGCAGACCCACATCACTTTCTAACCTTGACCTTGAGAGTGTATTTTAAAGTCAATAGATATTCGGGAACGCTTCAAATAAGTGAGATATTATATCCCCAATAAACCTTTTTAGCATAAAAATACAAATACAAAGGGTGGCGCAGATTGATGAAAGAGCCAGCTGAAAGATGAAGGGGGTGCGATTAACGTCCCCGCTTTTCCAAAAATCTGTTTGAATATTTTAAAACAATAAATTAAAAACAAAACAAGATCAATGTTTGATTATACAAGATCATTCTTTGAAAAACAAACATTTTAAATTACTATGCCCTTCATTGGCTGAAGCGTACAATTTTTTTTAAACTCATCAATAATGTCATATAATTACGTATATACAGCCAGCCTTTGTATGATTAATGGGACCATGAGGAATTTTAACAGGACTTAAAGGCTACGCTAACCACTACCCTTGGAATATTCATCGACACAGTTTCTAAAATAAATTAGGTAATTTGATATTTTGTCACTCAAACTTTTTCAGTTTTTTTTTATTTGTGGCTATTATATATAAACTTTTTAATTGAAGATAAAAAATGTTCATGAAATGCCAGGACACCCTTGGCAGATATTCAAGAACTATTGATATCACCATGTGAAGGAAATTAAACTCACTGTTTGTATAGAAGCAATATTTTATTTATTTTGACCAAAAAAAGTGTTGCTCTATAAACTGCAAAAACACTGATCTTTTATCTCACTACCTACATCCCCACCTTATAGTAGCCCCTCTTGCCCCCCCCCCCCCCCTCCTCTTTACCAGCCCACGCCTATGTATACCTAAAATGATGGTAAATATTCTAGCCAAATATATGATGATACATGTGCCTATAATGCATAAACATAATTCATTATGTATTTAATTAGTGTATAATTTAAAGCTTGTTACATCGTCTATACTAGTTATTATTTTACAAATATTATGTTTATTTATTTTATATAATTATTTAACTTAAAATATACTAAATCCGCTTGATTAAAAATGCATTGTGATCTTAAAGCTTTTTTAAATAGTTGGAACACTGGTTAGCTTGCTATAAGTAAACAGCAGGCCCTGGGCATAGACAAGTATGAAACAAACTCTCAACCTTACGGGGGTTTCACTGCACTCCTTTGCCATCTTGAGCCATTCAACACTGGGCTTCGCTAGTGTCACTGCTAGGTGATGATAGGACTAACCGCAGCGATCCTAGTGTTGAAGGACTCAAGCTTCCAAAAGGAGCTCAGCCATTTTAACCTGGAGGTTGAGTGTCTGGATATATTATTTGTCTGTGGCTCTGGGTTATAAAACCCCGAGTTCATTGGTCAATGTATGAAGGCAGAGGCAAAGAGGCAGTGTTGCAACCCCATAAACATTGCGCAAGGTCATTAGAACCTCTCTAGTTTGTATGATGTTCTCAAGCAGCAAGTCCTGGGTAGGTAGAGCTTTTTGGAAGATGAATTACTTAAATTATGATATGAATATTTATTCACAATTTAAACATTAATAATCACACCACTTACACAGAAAACATTTAATTAAGAAACTAGTTCATATAATCATAGGTATGCGGTGCAGGACTAGCATACCCAGAGAATACCCCACTGCACTTTTGCATTCCCTTCTTTGGAAAATATAACATTTTATCACCATCACTTGTCAAGTACTTTTATTTCACTATCCAAGATACTGAATACATTGCTTAAGATTTTATTTCTCCTAACAGTAATAGTTTTTAATATATTTATGCCATATTGTGTATTAGGTTGATTCTATACATAGATATGCCCAGATAACAATTTTCTCGCAAGCTTATCTGCATACCCGTTTGATCTCTATCTATGACGGTTGATTGATCCCATTGTGTTCCAGTGGGCGTGCTCAGTTTATTTCTGTCTTCGCGATTAATAACGCACATTAGCCATTCTGAGATATAGCCGAGAAAGGGGAAGCCAGTGAATGGTTCCTCACATAGGGGTGACCATAAGCTGACCTTAATTATTATTAATAGCACCACGTCTTACTACCTGTTCGGGTTATACGCACTTACGCTAATGTGTAATGGTAGGGTGATTGTGAGATGAAATGGAGGACCTACAGTTTAACGTGGAATCCGAACCACGGTGGAGGCCTGGCATTCCCCACATTCACAAGTTGTGATTAATACACGTCTTGTCAGAGGTGAAGGAAGGGTTTGACAATCAGATAAATCTGTGCTGGGACCGAGGATTGAACCCTAGACCTGACCGTAATGAAGGTAAAATTTAACTAGTTTTTCTTGCATACTATATATAGGCATCGTACGAAGATGTTTGTGTGATCTGGAGCGTTATATTTGCATCACACCTGAGCATTTTTGATAGAAAGGTCAAGAGTTAAATTACTTTTACGACAGACTGAAAGATATTTTCCTCATCCGCCTTGCCGCCAAGATTTTCTCATCCTCTTTCTAAGATACTGCGAGTTAACTTACTTTTAACTAATTTCCTCATCTCCATACTATAAAGTAACGAATCCTGAATCAGCATAAGGATCTGTGATGGAGGTGGGGATAATAAACGTAGTCCTAAACAAAACATTTTGACTCAGCTCTCTTCCTCATACCCTTCTCAAGCTATTTGTATAAAGAGTTTGATGAAAGCTAGTAAAAGGTAGGCTGATCATACGTGCCGTTTTGAATGGGACAGTGCCTTTTTTTGTGTTTTTTTTGTTATGTCCCGGCCACCTCATGGTTTTAGAAATAATTTCATTTCTGCCCCGTTTTTATAAAAACTTTAAAATATTCTTAAATATTGATCTATTTTAACTTATAAACAAGTTTACATCCATAGCTGCTCTCGTAGGTATCAGTCATTAATGTAACCATCTGTAGAGGTGCGTTGATCAAGATCGATACTTGCCCATTGAATAAATAATGTAACTTTAAAATCAATGAATTATTCAAAGAAAATAAAAAAATGCCTGTTGGCAATACTTGCACGTTTGTCTGTAGATCTACATTTTGTTCTGTCACTGTAGTCTTGTTGGTTGCAGCATATGGATGACGCAATTTCCTTAACTTTTTATTTTACATTTTTAAAAGTTATAGGCCGCAATTTTTTTAAATTTGTTGCATAAAGTAAGTTTGTCTGAAAAATACGCATGGTATGAATATGATGTAATACAGCTTCCCTCTAAATCAATCTAAGAGTCTTTGTGTGTTCCGTGAGGAATTTTTGTCCTTTCAATATTTTTATATGGTAAAACATTTTTTTAATGTCCTATTCTAACATCCCTCCCCCTCTAAGCCGGTCCCGTTTTTGTCTCAAGGAATTATGGTCAGTATAATAAAAGGAGAACTAATAAACCCTCAGTGAATAAACTATAGATTTTTTTTAAATAGCCTAAATAGTAACGTGGATTGCACAGGATTTCTCCTTTAACAAAAAATTAAGGTATTTACTTAAATCTCGTAAAATGTGTGAAACTAAAAAATATATATTCTTGCATAAGCATAGTGGGTAAAAAATCACAATGTACCAAAGGGCATAAAGAAAATAATACACTGTTACAGAAACATACTAAGAAAAGAAGAACATATTTGTCCCCCAAAAGAGCATTATCAACACTTCCCAGACGATAATTTAAATAAATATTACGGAATTCTAACTGACTTTCTCGCATCATTGTCTAAAAATAGAGATACTTACTCAAAACTCGTAATATATGTGAAACAAAATAATACACACTAGCAGAATCAAGCATAAATTGCGCTATAATTACGTAAAACGTTTTTTAACCCACGGTTTTAAATTTTACAATTTTAATTTTAAATAATTAAAGTTCTCATTTGTATATTTGGACTAATAAAAAAATATCAATATTGGGTCCACAAGGGTCAACCCTTCTCACTAAAAGTTCAACATCCGGTTAAAATTTTTGAAACTTTATTAGGGGTTGCACATCTTCAGGTCATCAAATTGCTATTAAATTCTCAATTTATAAATTTTGACCAATAAAAAAGATAAATATTGACTATTGAGTCTAAAATTATAAAGGTAGCTTATTGTTGCACAAACATTTCCTCTAAGAGATTAAAGGAAAAAGAACATCAACTTTTTAAAAAACTTACTAATATTTAATTACGCTATGGCATTAGAGAATTATTGCGCTAGCTCAAGAAATATCCGTCAACCCCAGATTTGTTTGAACCCACAAGCATCGGGTCCTGAGGCGAGCACTTTATCCCAAAATCATCGAGGTTGACCTTGTGTTCTTAAAAGGTGTATAGCTATGTTCTTGTGTGTGAGTTGTGTCTTTGTGCCTGTGAGTGTTCACGATGAAAATTCAATTGCTAATAACATGCAGTGAAGAAAAGAAGGGCAATCTGGGATGCCTCTTTTGAGTACCATAGCAAGAGAGACCATCTAAAGAACTGGGGGCTGAGATAGAAACCAAATTGGGTATAACACGTAAGTATTTTGTACAATTTAATGTGAATACATATGGTTCCTAAATAATGTAGACTTTGACTGGAAGTGATTACTTGCACCGAGTTGCACAGAATGACCTCTTCGTGCACGCGCAAGATACTTGCGCACCCTTGTGCAACCAAATACTCGTGCAAGCTTGCATACAATATGAACGCAGTCTTAACACAATCATTCTAGGGACATTAATAAATACACCAATAGATTTCTTTGTTTGAAAAATATTATACCGTGGCTATTAGACCCAAATCAAAAAATCACTTTCGTAAAACGATATTATTCTTATTATAATTGAGGAGAACACAGATCTTATGGGCCTTATATTATGGATTACCAAAATTGCACTTGATGTCTTGTTCAGTGGATGTAGTGAGGTCAAGTATTCAATATACAAGCATAACCGTTCTTTCATATTTATTAAACGTTAACTGAAATATCCAAACATATTTTTATTTTTTTATAATCATTTTTCACTATATTAAAGATATTTTAACCTAACTACATTATGCGTCATGAATATGTAAACAAATCTAATATAGTCTTGATTTGTCGAGAAAAATGTACGTATTTATGAATCAAATGTAAGATAACACCAATGACTTACCGTCATAGTATCCTCCAGTGAGGTCTTCCCCTTTCTGACCTCTGTCCTCTAAGGCTGAGTCCCCACGCCAAGTGACTCTGTTGTCCGAGGGCAACTTTCCAGAGCGTTGAGCCTCATAAAACAGCAGTGATAGTTCCAGTACTCGCTCATAGTCATAGTCCACCGCCTGGGTGGTAAGCGGAACTAATATTACATAGGGCACTGCCACTAGCCACAGGTGAGGCCACAGCATCTGCCACAATGACACAGGAAAACTCACAATTAATTTTAGCTTTCACTGTGCAAATATTAATTTCTGTAAGCTATAGAAATGTAGTTAGTACGTTATTTGATATTTTAAAACCATTACTAAAGAATACATTCACACAGGACTGTCCCCGCTGAATAAGGAGACTGGCTGGCTTAGGATTATTTAATCCTCTAAAGCCGAACGGTTATATAATTATCAACAGATATTTATATTGACGTGGGATCATGTTTCTATATTATAGCTATTATTCATATTAGCACCGCTTCTTACTACCCGTTCAGGTTACGCTTAATGTGTAATGGTAGGGTGATAGTGAGATGAAATGGAGGACCTACAGTTTAACGTGGGATCCGAACCATGGTGGAGGCCTGGCATTCCACACATTCACAAGTTGTGATTAATACACGTCTTGTCAGAAGTTAAGGAAGGGTTTGGCAATCAGATAAATCAGTGCCGGGACCGAGGATTGAACCTCGGACCCCCAACACAGAAGTCCGACAACCTTACCCCTATACCGCCAGGTCACCCATAGTATATATACATTTCGAAAGTGAGATTTTGTGTTTGGATGGCCGATTGTTGGTATTTTACGGTGACGAGGAGTGCCAACGTTTGCTACAGTCAAAAATAAACTAATATTTACATTTTGGCTGAAGTACTCGTAATACTCATACTACTATTACTAACTTTAAATTAAGCATAAAGTAAGAGAAATAGATCACCAATACAGGCTTTGCGATGTTGTCAACAAAACAATTATAATCAAAGTAACATTGCTAAGATAATGGCGCTAACACTCCGCAGTTAATTGTTGTTCCCAACACTTGTGCAAGAGTGTGAACATATATATGGTTTATATTTATTTTTATGATAGTGAACTTTCCTAATATATCTTAGAAATATTTAATATTTGAAAATATAGCAAAATTGCTATATATCTTTTGTTTAACAAATTATAATATTTAATTAAACATGTATTTTTTTTAACACCGCGTCTTTCTACACGTTTAGGTTATAAGCTTATAATACTACCTCTTTGTCCAAGTATTAAGTAATATAGGTAAAAGCCCTAATTTTTTTAATTGATGTGCAAATAGTAGACCTATAGCATAGTGTTGGGAAAATATTTTAAGCACGTTTTATGTTATAGCTTACTGTAAACTAATTTTATTAATAAATAATTAATAACAATAATTAATGAGCATCTCTATTCACAAATATGAATCTTATTCCCTTTCATTCACAGTCGCAGCGTCACAGGCTTGGCTGGGTTGGCTGCTTTCAAAATCGCAGTCAAACGGAATATTATTTCTAAGAGAATCTAGCTCTTCATGCTTTTGTAAACATTTCAAATAAAACTGTTTATAAGTAAATGCTGGAGTATTGTATGAATGAAGGAATGAATGGAAGAATGGATGGAGGTAGTCTAAAGAATATGTTCAAAATTTTAGACAATCATTTTATATTCACCATTGTTATTATAAGCGTGTTTAGTTTGATTGGTTAAGTGTAAGATAAGGCAAATTAGCCTTAGCTTCGCCAAAATGTTGGAAAATAAAGAAAATAAATAGATAAAAATAATTAAAAACCTGTGGCAGATGTTCTCAATCTCTTACAAACAAACAAAGCCCGTACTATAATACTACTATGTTTATTGAGCTGAAACTTATAGCTAGTCATGACGGGAAAAATCCTAACCCATTTAACCTTTCTAATTCATTAATGAAAATCATACATCAAATAAAAAAAGACCTAGAACCGTGATATCTACGTAAATAAATATACAATAGATTTGTCCTTGCTGTTGAGAGCAAAATACAGGTAGTGTTGACCGCTGATTGTGTTTTGATTGACAGTGTCGGGAGGGGGGAGACGACTGGGAGAAGATAAGATCATGCATTAGCACCCAAAAGCAAGAATGTTTCCCCTACCCAACTTTTCAAAACAAGCTAAGAGGATTACTGAAGTACAGAGAAGATGATAATGACATTACTACTAACTGTAGATGCTTGTGAGGTATATTTCTAGGGAAATATTTATTCGAAGATGGTATGACATTGTTACTTGTAGCTGGTTGTTTTGATATTGTTAAAGGAATATTTTATCAGAGATGATTTGTCATTGTTGTAGGTGCTTTTGGGGGGTATTGATAGAAAAATGTGTAATTCTTGATTATTTATTGTAGTAAAAATAATAGCTTTCGAATGTGTATACATCTATTGTATTTTATTCATAAAGAACATACTTTTCACCTCTTATTTTACCATCTTTTGTTTTTACTTCTCTGCTGTATATTATGAATATCATTGATGGCCTTACAAACAATTATTTTAATCCGTAAACTAAACATTAGGGTTATATTTACCTAATGTTAAGGAGAATATAAATTAGAAATGATTTGGGAATCAAGAGAAAATGGACAAAATGTGCTTGAAAATAAAAGTATAAAATCACATAGGGTATAGTTATCTATTTAACCCTGAAGGTGTGCGATCTTTTCGATTTATAAACTCTTGGTTCTTAGTCAAATATCATTAGTGTAAAGGGGTGCAGGCAAACTGATCGACGATTAACTGGTTGAAATGGCAGGGCAAAGTGGTTGATAGGCAAGGGTTATTGATCAACACGCAGGAACGTGGACCAAGTGGCCCACACGGGTAGGAGCCATATGATAGACAGCCAACTAACTGGGTGACAAAATGTAAACAAAATATCTGGAAGGCTAGGTGGGTCAAGTAGCTGACGCGACTTGAAACAACTGGTCGACAAGTTCATGCATATGAAGAAAAAGTGATAGACAAACAATTGGTTGACAAACGTCGTGATGAATCCATGGACCAAGTGACCAATAAGTTAAACATTACGAAAAAACTGCTCGCTAGTCCACAAGTCCTGGGTTTGATTCCAGTGTTCTTTTTCAACCGTACATTTAGATACATTCATGTAAACGTTCAAACATAAGTTTACTCACATTCCCGTGAACGGCTGTCATCCATTACTAATGATTGGTTCAAGGAATTTAGTTAGTAGTTTTTTCCTTCGCTTCTCACAGCCCGTTTGAGCTATATGAATATAGGTAGGAATGAGGAAGGTATAATTTATAATAAATATTGACGCATTTGCATGTAGGCTGAATAAAAGCATTTAGGAAAAAATCTCTGTATATCTGATATGGATTAGAACCCAAGCTCCCCATAACTGGCAATCCGGTATAATCTAATTAATCCATGTGGCCACCAACGTGAGTATTTAGTAAATTTATACATTATTTTACAAAAAAAGAGTAGGCCTATTATTGGTGGATATTCACTTGACCCACCCAATCTTCTTAATTTTTACTTTCTCGCTATCTTACTGGTAGAGAAAGTATTGTGATCGTCAAAAAAATTGAACTTGAGATTTTGATGAATGTTGACATTTCATGACTCCCCTCCCCCCCCCCCCCCCGAATCACAAAAAAAAGTTGTTTTTGGATGTCTATCTGACTGTCTCTGTACCTCGAACTAGAGCTTAGACTATTTTACCAATCAGCTAGAGCTTGGTACCTAGGGTTTTCCTAAGGTTGCCCCGAAAGGTTTTTTGAATTGGATATCAAACCCTAAAATTAAGGGTAGTTTATTGAAGGGCAAAAAGAGTAAAAAATGCTTTTCTCAAATCAGCTCTAACGATTTTGATTAAATTTCATTTATAAACATTTATAAATACTACAAACAAAATAGCTTCTCTCAATATCTCGGCAAAATGACTCAAAGGGCTCCGGTCAGATGCGTAAATATTATATTTTATCATATCGCCGTAACTCTTTGAGATATGAAATATGTAGGTCTATTTATAATAAAAATCTTTAGTTTTAAACATATGTTTATAAAACCAATAACTGTCAAGCTATACGCAAACATGTATATTTTTTATCTTTTCGAATACTAAAGGTAAAGTATTGCGACCGTAAAAAAAATCTAACCCAAAATGTTTATGAATGTAGAACCCTAAAAAGTGGTTTATGCCATGCCGGCTGTCTGTGTGTCTGTTTAAACCTAAAATTAAGAGTGGTTTAATAAAAAGCGAAAATAGAAAAAATCTATTTTCTCAAAATCAGACCTAACGATTTTGATTAAAATTCGTATCTAGATGTTGATTAAGTTTATAAATAAAAAAGCTATTTTAATTTTCCCATGATATTGACTTTTAGGGTACTTTACAGAAGCGAATATTTCCATATCTCCACAACTATTTGCGATAATAAATAATTTATCATTGCAAAATTGTAGTATACTATAAAAAATAAAAATAAACTTTTATATGAAATATATTCTTACAAAGGCAACAGTTTCTGAGATATTGGCAGATATATTAACACAATTTTGTGAACTTTAGTTGTAAAGAGATACTACTTAAGTTTTAACGCAATAATTCTCTAATTCCATAGAGTAAGAAATAAGTAAACTCTCAAAAAGTGTATAATCATACTTAATATACCGTTAAGATCTTATTTTTAGGTTGTCTTTAGCCATGTATTTTGTTTATAAATATAATTATGGGCATTATCTTACAAAACAATGTATTTATCACCAATTTACAGTAAGCTTAGTTTTATTTTACAAGAATATTGACGCTTATTTGATCCTCCAAGGGAAGTGGGTTGTTTATTTGCTTACAGTAGTAGAATGACGAGTGCGTCAACAAGTGCAGCAGAGGAAGAGGAGGGCTGTGGTGTCAAAATTCATAAGTAATATTTTGAAGCATAGTTTTTAGTCCTGGTCTTTTGACCCCTCCATTTTTAGGCGCAGCAACAAAACAAAATTTGACATTTCAATACTCATTTTTATGAAAGTGTTTAGTAATTATCGGGGTGTTGGGTTGGTGGAAAATTATATAGTTGACCTTACTATTTAATAACGATAATGGCATGTAGAATAAATCCGGATTAAGTGCTATTAATAATATTTGCAAAGCTATTAAGAAGGAATGCCAAAGGACAAACTAATTTGCAGGCCACAACCCAAGACAAAATATATGCAATAGAAAATTTACCATTATTATTATTATTATTATTTAAATATATAATTTATTGGTTTATAATATTTCTAAGATCGCCAATGATTTTTTTTATTCCATTCAGAATTTGTGTCACCCCGTTCTTTTATTCCCCATAATACTTTAAACTCTACGAAAAAATATATAACATCACTGCTTCCCTTTGTCCAGAATTGCTCACACGCCACTGATACAAAGATTATTTTTTGTTGGAATTAACGAGCAAATATAGTTTGAAACCCAGTTTGAAATCTGACGAGTCAACGACAAACAACGATACGCAAATATATGTCATTTTCAGTAATATGACAATAATCAGATTTGGAGTGTACAAAAGTTGTTTTTTAGACCATAAAACAAGTTACTGCTAAATTATAAATTAGTTTCCCAACTCTCTGATTGCTTTATTATCTGGAAATACATAAACATAGATTGTTAATACTCTTAAAATTAGAGGTCAAATCTTTTGTCCTGTTTTCAAGTATTAGGTACTACTCCCTACTAATTTGATTTTACCTTTATACAAGCAACAAAAAATAGTCAATAAACTAGTATTCACAATAATTAATATTACACTTTTACATTCTTTCATTAGTTATTGATTACTTAGATTTATTTTAACTTCCATCCATTCATCTTTAGTAAATACAATTTTCATAAATTTGAACATGTAAAACAGATCCCAGTTTCCAAGCTGTCAGCAAATGGTTAAAATTTTATTATATTATGGTCTTTGAAATGTGAAATTGTTTGAAATGCTCTTTGGTGGTCAAAGATGCGCCTCTTTTCTCAATGTTTCTTTATCAGTGTATCTTATTTTATACATGTTCTTATGTGGATTGTTGATGCTTCAATGTACTGTACATTATTCCACTCAGAAACCTTACGAGGTTTTAGTAAATGTATCTTTATTATAAGATAAAAAGAGAGATAAAGCTTGTGCGGTGCGCCGAACCATTTATTTATTTTTTGACCAAATATAATAGTGAGGACTTTAATCCTTAAAAAATAAAATCATAAAATTTAAATCTGGGAGTCAAAAAATGTTTAAGGTAAGTATGACACAGTTTTTTCTCGGGTTTGCTAGTGTATATTATTTCGTTTCACATACATTACAAATTTTGAGTAAATATCTTAATTTTTAAACAATGGGGCGAGAAAGTCCGTGCGGAGTTCCGTACCATTTATTTTTTCAATTTTTTGACCAGTTGGATGTTGATCACTTTGTCCTCCTATGCCTGAAATTGTCGACCAGGTGGTCCAAGCTGTATTGCTCACTTGAACTACCTAGCCTTACAAATATGTTTTACATTTATCAACCAGTTAGCATGGTCCTACTCGTGTAGGCCTACTCCTTGACCCACCCAATCTTTGAAATAATCGTTTTCATTTTGTCGTCCAGTTGGCTGTAGATCACTTTATTCTCCTATTCATGGCCTTGAATACTTGCTAGTCCATGTAGTTTCGGCCTCTTGTCCCAATTAGCCTCCCAAATATTTGTTTACAGCTTGTAGACCAGTTCGTATAGTGCAAATACAAACCATATGAACCTGTATCTAATCTCGTTTACAAATAAAATTATACTAATACTGATATACTACTATAAGACATTTGAAGTTTATCATTTATGACAATTGGTCTTAGGTTAGATACAATTTTAACCAAAAATATCAAGGGGATTAAACTTATTGCATCCCGTAGATTTTTTTATTGTTCATCGGATTAAAAAAATATACCTTTAGTTATTGTCTTTTTCATTCCACATTTAAACCATATATCAGTATAATAAGTTTTATCTCACTCTATCATCAAAATTATATTTCTCTAGGTTTCGCTGGCTAGGTATAGCTATAGGAATTATTGTCTTTATTATGATAGCATTTAACTATAAATCCTTCTATTTACATTACCTGTTTAAGCACTTATACTAATACCCTCCTTTCCCTATCTTTTATTTTCTACTCCAAGCTGGACAATACTATTGAGTCAGAAGTTAAAAATGAGAATGAGTACATTACTATATCCTTCACCTTTTAACTGAGCCATCCCAATTCGTACCAAAACTATAGGTATACTATCTCTCGAAAAAAAAGTGTCATTACTACCCTGTGCACAGCTTTAAAGCAATAATTTTTATCTAAAACCGACAATTCACTCAGTTTACTTAAATGCGGGCTAACAAATCTTCCTTGGGTCTATTTACATGTTAATGTAAGCCTCAGTGAAACAACAAGCGGGTATGTTGAGTTAGACAATGGCAAAGGATTATGTTGAACGATTACTCCTTGCATCAAGTTTTGTAATGAAGATAGGTATTAAATCCAAAACCAGCCGAATGGTTGGATAAGTTATTTCTATAATACACTGGATGGACATGAACACACCCTTTGCAAATTAACAAAGCGTGACGCTCAAGTTTGTCATCTGCATGATTCTGGGGGAACGTATCTATCAGTTTATTTCATTGTCCTTGTGTGGAAACATGTCTATGATGCATGAAATTGTTATTGTTTGAAAATAGTTACGCATTATATCTATCACACTTTAGTGAAAAAATATTCACATTAAAGGATATACAATTAAATTTCACAGCTAATATTGTACAAATATGAATACAATCTTTAATATATTCAAATATGTAGTTATTACCTATGTTGTTTACATTTTGCTAAGGCTACAATATATTTAATATTGGCTATTATTAAGCGTGTATATTAGTTTTAGAATTAGAAAAATAAAACATTATATTGAAAGTTCACTAACTATAACGAAATAAGCTGGTTAATAACTTGATTACACTGGTTTGGATGAAAATCTTTGTGTAATAGTCTTACGTTCAAACGATCATTTAGGTTATAGGCCTATAGGATGTATTACTATATTAGCCCAAATCAATTTATATAAAGAAACAAGTCAAGAGCTTATAGCTTGGTTATACTGTTCAAAACTTTTATTAACACATTTATTTAATTATTTCATTTAACATAAACATACATCTCATATATTTATACAAATTAGCGAAAGATGTCAAAATACCACATTGTCTTGTTGTATGTGTGTAAGAGACAGTGATACCCGTATGTTTCTTTATCTCTTACACAATGGTGTTCAGATGACAGCTCGAAAATGTAACCTAAAAATCTCTGTCAAGTTTATATAGAGGTCACTGATTATAATGTAAATCTAGTAAAAGAGCTACTTTAAAGTTTTAATTTTATGTTCAAGTTATCTTACTCAGAAACCAGCAAATATAACTTTGCATAATAATACAAAGAAACATAAATATGTCATTAACTATTTTGATTTAGTTATTTAATTCTTTAAATATCTTAATTGTGTAGACTTTTTATAACTAAATCTTTTTTAGTTGTTTGTCCTATATGGCTTCTTAATGACTTAATCTAATAGGTTGGTATAGAGATTGTAGCTTACAGGAAATCCCCTCGATAAATATGGCGAGATAATTAGGAAAAAACATGCTGTCTCCAAGGAAACGTTAACCCTTACTTTCTGAAAATGTATTAAAAGTGGATTGTTGATAATTGTTGATAATCTACCATAAGCTAAACGGAAAACACCTCAAACGAAATAATGATATCTACCTGGAAATTGAATACATGCATAATCAATAATATACGTATGCTCTAATACACATATTTTCTTCCTTAGTAAATGACTCTAAACCTGTGTAACCAGATATCTTCTACAATAGCTTGTCCAGTATTCGGTCGCCAGCTAATTACGTATCCTACCAACGTTTTATGATCAGGTTATATTATTATTACATGTGAAATGAATATTACATTTATTAATTTAGTTGATTTATTTAAGTATTTCATTGGTGTTAACATATTATTTTACTTCACCGATTACTTTATTCAACGAATTCTGCTATTTTAATCACAGAACTAGATGTAATTTTACCCAACCAAAATACCTACAATAAACCCTGCATATAAATGCTTGGACCAGGAGTTGTGGAGATAAACACTGCGTTTATCTGAATGCTCGGAACAACAGTTACGAAGTAATCCACGCGTGGTTCACACGAAAATTTCAAAATATTTGATCGCATCAATCGCCTGGCTTTTAGTTGCGTCGCTCTTTACATCACTTTACCTAAAGTGGATTTAATATTTTCTCTTCGCTTCACCCGCGCCGCCCTCGCCACTCAAGTAAGACGGCGCCTTAGAATAGAATAGTCACACATGAACTAAGTTAGACATGTTATATCACATAAAGTTGCATTCAAGCTAGATCAAACTATCTGACAAATGCCAATAAATAATATAATTGCCATTCAATCATTTGATCCCTGGACTGGAACAATCTGATTTGTAATTTACATCACAAATAGTGATATTACCATTAATAACCGCATTACTTAATCAAATTCAGGGTTAAACATAAATATCTTATCCGTGTAAAATCTAGTGGGTCGCCTATATCTCACAATTGTTCGAGTTTTACATCTTGACACATAACAAATACACGGTAATACAACATATATATATATATATATATATATATATATATATATATATAGCACCGCATTTTACTATCCGTTCGGTTTATACGCTTATGTACTAATTACGCTAATGGTTTTAGTGATTAGGAAGGTTTTATATATATATATAGGAAATGTACCTTAATTTGCGTGAGGGAAGAGTGAAAAACCATTTTGGAAGAAACACGCTCAGAATACCCAACCGAGATTCTAACCTCAATCTCCCCATCATTGGCAGTCTAGTTTAGTGAGAGTAGCGCCTTAGACTATGCGGCCACCGAAGTGGGTTAAACTTATTAACAAATATATAAATGTAGTTTCAATTAAACATTAATTATTTAGTTGCTTAAATGAAACACAGTAAAAAAATGATTAAACATAATGCAGTTTAGCAACGTTAAAATTCAACTTTAAAACATCATACAGTACTATAAAGGCGCTAGTGAAGATCAAACCAATAAAATACCGAGATATCCAGTATATAGTGAAAATCAGTCCTTGTAGGCTAAGAAAAATGTTTAAAAGGGTTTCCATTATACTCGATACACATGGGGGATGTTTTCGTGCTTAACTCAGTAGCTAAAGTGATATTAAAATAATTATGATATATATCACGAAATAACCAGTTAAAACTAAGAAAGAAATGGCATGCATTCACAGTCATAATGGTCATCCTTATTTTGAGAACAGCTAAGGCTACCAACAAAAATAGTAATTTTAATCATGTCCATATTTATTTTGTAAGGAGTATAATGAAATAGAATTATTTGTTAATCATTCTAAATAAAATTTTCCAACCTTCATATATTTTAAATTAATGAATATTTTCAAAATATAAAACTCAACGCATCCATATGTGTTAGGGAATCTTCTCACATTTGGGTGATTAAAGATATTTATTTTTTTATCGTTGACAACTAAATTTCACTCTATCTCATTCGTTCGCTTCTAAAAGGATAAACCGTGGTGTAAATAAAAAAAACCATGGATGGTTCTGGAACAATTTCCTTCGAAAGATATACGTGGAAAGAAGGCTTGTCTACACAGCCATCCCACAGTCGTCCCACAGTATTATACGGGAACAGTCCGCGTTTAATTAATCTCTCTATTTTCAAAATTAAAAACGGTTTGAGTATAAAGAAACAGTCATTGAGCTACTGTGCCGGGTTAAGTTTATAAATATAATAAATAATATTAAATTGATACAAAGCAATCTATACTTATAAAATAACATGTCCTGACTGACTGACTGACTGACTGATTCATCATCGCCGAGCGCAAACTATCAAGGCTACAAGCATGAAATTCGGACTGTATATTCATTTTGTTATGTAGGCACCCACTAAGAAAGGATTTTAGAAAATTCCACCCCAAAGGGGTCAAAATAGGGGATGATAATATGTATGATAATATGTATGAAAGTCCGTCATTTTGAAAGTTACATAAACAAAATTTTGTATTTCGGTTATTGACGTAAAACAAATAAATACTTGTTTCAGGAATTTTGGAAATTTTATTTAATAAGGGATGAAAAAGGGGATGAAAGTTTGTATCGGACTTGCATTATTTTTGATCTGAGGTCAAGTTATGGTCATCAACGTAACGTAATATTTTAAATTAATCTGTAAATACATATGTATATTTTCGTATTTGTATATAATCAAATTCCACGCGAGCAAAGCTGCGGGCAACAGCTATCTAGTTTCTCATAAAATTCATTCATTACCTAAGTTTACCTGGATGACAGCTCAAATGTTACTAGAAGTAATCCCTAATATATCACTACGCCTACAGCTGACATCTATCACTTTGGATGACTGTAATGAAAACAAATGGTAATATATTAATGTGATAGTTAACCACAGTAATTTAGGCCAATATTATTTATATATTTATTTGAGGACAGGCACAACATTTATTTATCGTTTTATTCCAATTAAAAAAATATTCACACCACTTTCACAAAAACTTCTAACGAGCATAGCTTCAAAATGGCAACCGACGAATTTAAACCATGCGATTTAACATGACGGTAAACAAGTTTTTTACAATGATGCAGGCACACAGTTAATGAAAATATTTGATTCAGTTAAATATTTCAAAATAAGATAAAATAATCATAAAATCATTTATTGTATGTATAAAAATTACAACAACTTTCTCTTTTCCAAGCAAATACGATGCTTGTATTAAAAGGTATTGATGTGTGCACTATATTACACATCTTAGATAACATTCCAAAACGGAGAATAATTACTTTTAATTATGTTTAAAATATTGTTTCGAGTTGGATAAAAAGAAATTATTTAAAAAAATGAAATAGTATGAGAACACTTAAGTTTACGTTATTTTAAATGTAATATATAACAGGTAATTAAAGATCTTTACATTTATTAAAAAAAAACAGTGATCTTTCACACGTGTTGGCAACCCAAAACCTAAACATATGATTTTCGATCTGTCATCCAGGTAAAAACCTATCGTGAACAGACTTTATATAGACAGTAAGAAGCCAGACCTTACTAATATTAACAAGTTGGAGCACAACAAGATTCCAACCTCCGAGACTCCCCTTCACCACCTTCATAAATACAGAATTATAAAGTGGAACCCAAAAAGGAGAGGATTCATCATCACCAACATCTTACATCACAAAATACACAACGTGGGGCTTCATCAGAAAATCATAACGTTTCAGGAGTAATAAATGATAAAATTAAATCTTCTTTCTTATTCCTTCTCAACAAGTATGTTGATCATACCATAAAAAAATTCATACTAATAATAATAAAAATAATAATAATAATTCAGAAATTCACAAACCTTCCGGCAATATGCATTTATAAAAAAAATAAGACTTGAAGATGATGTAACATAATAACACCTAAACATGTCATAATAGAATACTAAAGATCAAATAAGGAGAAAGGAATAAAGGAATAAGAAAAAAGATTTAATTTTGAAAATATAATTATTTTCATAAAATAATTCGTGTATCTGTTAAACGTACAAGCCAAATGTTCCCTTTGTTTACCCTGAAAGGTAACAAACTTATCTCGCATATTTCCCCTGTGGCGTAGCTGATAGGATAGGGTCATAAAGTATTACGCCATGGTAAGATGCTACCTTTCAAAGTTCACGGAAGGTGCATTTTAAAACAAACCAGTATATATTTTATTGAATAATAAAAATGTCTTTAAAATAAAATACATTTAAACTCTTAAGCCTTTTTTTGTTAACAAATTTACTAAAGTAAAACAATTTTTACAGTCCAAATTTTATTGGGAGAACCTTCCCTGAAACCTATAAAAGATCCTCTTTTACGTAATCTTACGTCAAGTTATTTAATCTGCAACTGTCACTTTTGATACATAATATCAATACCTTGTAATATTATAGTAAAATGGTATCGCTGTTACTGCAGAAAATATTTTGTATTTTCTAAAAGTTTCGTCGCACCAAAATTCTTCTATATCTCGTTTCCTTATTATGCTCTAAACAAAAACATCGCTGAAAACTAGGACCTACGCTACTACCAAATCACGTACAAGTTTCCATACTAGTTACTTGTTATGAGGATAGTCGTCATGAAAGTTGGCCAATACCAATGCACATAATAGTTTACTTGTAACAAATTCAGCTGTAAATTATCTATAAAAATATTTCACGTGTATACGAGAAAAATTTATATTTGACCTTGGAGTTTGTAGTATTGCCAGGAGGGGACATTTAAACTTACTTTTTTTTCACAGTATTTATTTGTTGGTTGAAAGCATTTGTGAGGAAGGAATATGTTTCCTCAGTCATATTTCCTTATCTACAGTTTTCACTCGAGCTGAAATCGGATGCATATGCTTCTCTCTCTATTTCTCTCTTTCTCTTTCTCTCTCTATCTATCTACTATACAAGCAAGAGAACAAAACTTGTTGTGAGAAAATGAAATGTATTCTCAGGGCTCTAACTCTCTTCTAGATACATCTAAGGAAAGACTTGCTTAAGTCAAGGAATCAAACAGGACACTTATATAATTAGTTCAGCCAGTAGAGTTAAAAATGTAGCATTAGTGAAATGTGGGTTTACCCTTTCACAGGGATGAATTAACGGCGAGGACTGGATGTTGTGCCGGTCCTAGTCTTACGTTATATTATAAGGCATATGAAGATAAGACAGGCCTAGCAAGCCGGTAGTGGAAAGTATATGGCTTGGATAAAAACTGACCACAGGCCGGAAACAATAGTGGATGTAAAGTAGAGGTTCAGAAAGTGCACGTTAAATATCTCAAATAAATTAAATGAAAATGTCTAAGAAATCAAATGTTTTTGCTGTTAACATTGATAAGAACCGATTCGGTGGTCTAGTGATCTAAGGCAGGCTTTTCAAAATCACGGGTCTATCCATGGTTTTGTGCATCCCGCGGACTTTATGATGAGCCAACATACAACATTTGGGAATTTAGAATGATTTTAGGAAATCTGGTATACGAGATTGATATACAAATTTCTACTTTTTCCTCGATAGGGAGAGATTCCTAGAAAATATTGTATTTGTGCATCAGATATGTTAAATGTTTGGCAACACATATGTTAAGTTGTTTTTTCTAACATGAACGTGAACAAAACACACAAGAGATATCGTCTTACGGACACATATCGATCGGTCACCAATTTATGAAATTGACTTTGGCACACCATTGTTGAAAATAAAAACTACAATTTTTTTTGTCTGAAAATAGGTTTGGTCTTATTATTTCTCTCTCCCTCTCTCTCTTTTGTATTAATATTATTATTAGCACCGCGTCTTACTACCCGTTCAGGTTATACGCACTTACGCTAATGTGTAATGGTAGGGTGATTGTGAGATGAAATGGAGGACCTACAGTTTAACGTGGAATCCGAACCACGGTGGAGGCCTGTCATTCCCCACATTCACAAGATGCCTTGTCAGAGGTGAAGGAAGGGTTTGGCAATCAGATAAATCCGTGCCGGGACCGAGGATTGAACCCCAGACCCCCAGCACGGAAGTCCGACACCTTACCCCTAGACCACCAGGTCACCTTTGTATTAATACAATACTGAATAGGAATTATTTCTAAATAAGATATATATTTTTCTTAATGTGGCTCCCTTATTATTTTCAATTCTTAATATGCCCCTTACTATAAAACGAGTTTTACACGCCCGGGGCCGTCACTCTTGCAATAGAAATTACTGCCGATGACGATGAGATCGGGGGTTGAACCCCCGTCAGGTGTACTGAGGATGGTTTTCCTTAAATGTTTTTCTAATCCCTCTTTACACAAATTTGGGTACACTTTTTTTAAAGTCAACTTTCCTCGTCCCTAGCACATTAGAGTAATCATTAATTAGTATTTCTATATGCGTGTAACCTGAATGGGTAGTGAGACGCAGTGAAATAACAACCAAAATTGGTAAGATATAACAGTATTAGTACCATTATTACTATCACTTACTATATTTTTATACATATTTATTAGTGATTTTTTGGTCCAGGGTTGTTAAAAGTTTAAAAAACGAACGATTTTCCCATTTTGATCAAATGAATGCATGGGGAGAATTGCTAGAACTATCGTAGATTTTATACCATTACTCGGAATACTATCACGTAAAAAAATTCTAAAAACTTTTATAAATAATTTTTTAATATGTAAAAAGTAGGTGGCAAAAATTACCGAAAAATGTAAAAACAATCGATATATTTTTCACTCGACTTTATAATTACTATTAAATTACTATTCTTGACATGTGACCTTGTTAATACTATCACGTAAAAAAATTCTAAAAACTTTTTTAAATAATTTTTTAATATGTAAAAAGTAGGTGGCAAAAATTACCGAAAAATGTAAAAACAATCGATATATTTTTCACTCGACTTTATAATTATTATTAAATTACTATTCTTGAAATGTGACCTAGTTAATAATATACAGAACTAAAGTATTTCCATAGTGATATTATTAAATGATTTTCGCTAGCTCCAGTATTCAATAAGTATTATTATGGGGTATCAATAATATATAAGCTATAGTTCCTAAAATCCATGATTAATGAAACATTGCTGACAACATAAATGAAAAGGTTTTTTTTTTGTTTAGCACCATGTACAGATTATACACATACTAATCACACTAATGGGGTAGGTATGAGGAAGGTTGAATTTAGGGAAAATTTTCATGGAGGAAAAGTGGAAAAACCATTTTGGGAAAACCACCCTCAGTACACCCGACTGAGATTCGACCCCTGATCTTCCTGCCATCGGTAGTCTAGTGACGCCTTGGACCAGGGATAGGGAACATGCAGCTTTAAGGCCACGCGCGGCCTTTTGTGGTGTTCGGTGCTGCCTTTTTACACATTTAGTCAATAATTATGTATGTGAATCGTTTTTAAATTTTTAATTCTCAAACGTTGTGTATTTTAACTGATTAAAATAAAAAATCGTTTTTAAAAGCATTATGTTAAAAAAATTAACCGCCCTTATTGATGATATATCTATCCATGGTTAGCGCACTATCATATTATTAATTTGTTCTTGGAGATCAATACGAGCCCACTGTGCAACGTCAGCTTGATTATGAAACATCACTTATTTAGTTTCGCGTCTGTGTTGCTCTTCCAGAGTAATAATTAAATATTCACCACTAGTTTGTTTAATCGTTCCCAACAGCCAGAAAATCATCTCTATTTCTATATATCACCTTTATTTTAGTAAATTCTCAATTTTTTTCTTTTACTGAACTTTTACAATAAAACTTTATCGAAAATCAAATATATTTTTATTTTAATAATTAATTTAGATCATCTTCATTTTTCTCATTCTAAGGTATTAGATCAGGCTTTCACCACTCGAGTCTCGATATGATCTAGATATCCGTACCTCAAGAGAAACGAGCTAGAGGTCTTCACCCAATATCGACCTATTTTATGAGTCTTAGCCTTCTGTGACTGACGCTGTTGCATTTTCACAACAGCTATTTTTTTTTTAATTAAAGATAATTAGATCGGATCTCCTCCAAGTATTACCCAATTAGTTCCTGCTGCGTAGTTGTGATGTCATCAAACATTTAAAAACAAATATGAGATCTGGGGTCATGCAGGAATATTGTGAATATGCAACGGTGCCAGTTGTGATGTTATACACCTTGCTCATTGCCGCCATATGTTTAAAATAAAATAATACAGTACTAATGCATAAGTAAGTAATCAGTAATTTTGTAATACATTAAAATAATGCCTTACAAAAAAATCTCCTAATAATAAGCTATGTTTTTGTAACAATTTAACATTATTGCAATTTTGTTTCTTTGTTAATAAAATTTTAAAAAATACCCTATTATTCATATATTTATTTAATAATATTGCTTCAATAATATTATGTAGGCCTATTAAAGTATGTATGTTTGATTATTAAATATTATTTAGAACATTATAGGATGTTGCAAAAAGGTAACGGCACAAGTCCTCATGTTATTATTTTAGCGCCAGTCCCCGAAGGTCAATTGACAAAATGAGGACTTTAATAGAGATGTATTGACCTGAAGATGTGTAACTGCTATTAAAATAACAATTTAACCAAAAATCTGAAGTCCCCCCTCCTCCCCCTCTCCCCAGATGCATCACAGGAACCACCAGGGGCTATGGGGCGAAATCGTAACAAATATTTTTGTCTATACTGAAGTTTCTCAAATACTTTGTAAGTAAATATTATTGCTTCATGTAAGCTATATGTTTAAATTTTCTATTTTTAAATAAAGTTTATTTAAAACTAAAATTTACGTCTCTTTGTGTTTTATTCATTTGAGAAATATATTTCTTTTCTTTGGTTTAGACCAAGTCTTTATTAAGGATTTTTTTTTTCTTTGCCTAAGTATTGAGCAATTTGCGGATGGATTTTCTAGTTTAAATAATATCTTTTTTCTTTAATTCCTAGTAATCTCACAACAATAATAGTTTTCCCTTAGGTTGCAATTATTAAATTATGATTTTGACTTTCAGCCTCTATTAACTTGACCAATAACATAAATATTAAACTTTTTTGCATATAATATTTTATTTGGTTTATAAAAAGTAAGTTTTTATACATTTAAACATTTTATTTATGTGACGCATCTCATCGTAACTAGATATGGTTTACCCACAGACGTGCGCAGTACATTTCACTATGGAGCACATAATACGTTATGACCCCAGAGCAGGGGGGGGGGGGGGGGGGCGGATGGTTCCAGTGCCTTAGAGATGCTTTATTGAAAGGTTATAGGAAGAGGAGTGAGGAGTAAAAAGGTCAAGTATACATAACATCACTTGTTTTCACCACACAAAAAAAAAAAAATCTTAACGAAAGCTATATATTGTTTAAATTTAAAAATTACATATGGACACGGAAATTGAATCCGGGGACTTTCACTTAGTAGGCCAATGCTTCACTGAGTTATCCAGAAGTCATCCCTTTCCCATGGTCATTCTCCACTCATATTTTAAGGTAGATTCTGTAATGGAAGTGTGGAAATCGTCAGCTACATATGAACGAACAATTAAAATACAGAACTATCAGATAACGCAGCGATCTTAAAACAGGTAGAGATTTATTCTGCCATTAGTAGGGTGGCAACTGTACAAATGCGCAAGTAGTGGGGGGGTCGTTTCAGATCAGTCATTTATACATAAAACTGCCTATATGTCAGAGCGTTTATATCGAAAACGTTCTATATTTGGGGGGTCGTTTCGGATCAGTCATTTATACATAAAACTGCCTATATGTCAGAGCGTTTATATCTAAAACGGTCTATATTTGGGGTTTGTTTTTTACCTCTCCCGCCCCTTTTCCCCTCCTCCTGCCCCTCCCCCCTGGCATACGCCGGACATGTTGGTTGTTAATTAATTAATTGGTAGGATAGAGGCGTTGGAGTTATTATTGGTAGGATAGAGGTTTTTTTATTCATCAATTAGGGCGCTGTAGTTTATTTGCTGAAGCATAGAGCCACTCGCGCTCCACGTCTTTCTCCTCCGATTGGTAGGATAGAGGTGTTTTTTATTCATCAATTAGGGCGCTGTAGTTTATTTGAAGAAGCATAGAGCCACCCGCGCTCCACGTCTTTCTCCGCAGGCTGACCGATACCAAATGACGCCAGCTTCTCCAACAGTGGCAATCAGCCTTTCACTTTTCCCTCCCCTACCCCTCCCTCAGAGCCGGGGTTGTTCATCCTGGTTTTCCCCCCTCCCCGGTCATTACCTTCTGGGGGGCGACGTACCGAGCAATAACCTCCATTCACCTTGAGGAGTCATTGTGTTTCTCAAAATAGACACCTGTACTCTAATTATGCACAATCAGGGGCCTCGGAATCCACAGTTAGGGGCCACTACCCCTGTCACAAGTCTACTAAAATTGTTTGTTTGGTAGCGTCTGTCGAAATGCATGGAAATGTTCCTCCTACCGCAGCTATCGCACCGGACAACTTGGGTTTTTTCCCTATGACGTAATCATTGCGTGTTATGTCGCAACCCTGGCGCCGGGCTGGCGGGCAGACAAGACAAGTTGGGACAAGAATAGATATTGACTCGGGCAGCGGGTTTTTTCCTGGCGCCAGGTTGGCGGGCAGACAAGACATGTTGAGACAAGAATAGGTATTGAGGTCATTGACCCTGGCAGTGGGTTTTCCCTGGCGCCAGGTTGGCGGGCAGACAAGACATGTTGAGACAAGATTAGATATTGACCCGGGGCATCGGGTTGTCGGGCAGACAAGGCAAGTTGGGACTCGTAAATAAAACACAGATGTTACAAATATATATTTATTTAATAAACATCACAATTATACATTTTTACATGAATGACGCATATATTCGTTCATACGTTTTTCTACAGTGTCTCTTAGATGCGTTAGTAAAATTGTTTTTAGTTCACAATCCAACATGTAATAGTCCAAACCGATGACTTGACGTGTATAGTAAGTAGCACTGATAAGATCCAGGTTTTTGATGTGCGTTTCCACCGTAGGTTGTTCTAGGTCGATGACATCCGTAGATTCTGTTAGCGTGTCGCATACATCCACGACGAGTGTGTCGATCAAATTGTTGCAATAGCGCGCGACGGGTGTCGACCACATGTCCCGTCGGTCGACGGCGACGTCGATGAGGTCCCACACCTCACAAAGACGCGCCCAGCTAGGTGCTAGATAGGCGACCCGTTTGATTCCGGCGTCTTGTTTCTCGTTGATGACGACCATACGGTCACCGCACATGCGTCTCAGGGAGATTTCGTGATTAGTCAGGCTAATCTTCTGAGGAGGTTGCGTGTTGGTGAAAAACTTTGATATGACCGACTTGTAGGTGCTCAGTTCTTGCCATTCTGTTCGGTTAAACACGGCGCAGTTCCCTCCACATTTTTCTAGTTGGACATAGGGCGTAAAGTTGTTCTTGACACTCATGCCGACGATGACTCGCTTGGCGTCGACTCCATCCAGCGGGAACAATGTGTTGAAAATACTGGTGACGGCGAGTGGTTTCGCAGGCTTTGCTTTGCTACCGCAAACGTCTTGACCTTCCATGATGCTCAGTGGTTATGGCCGGCACACCGCCGGGACGCCCTTTTTATAGGCGCACGCCGTCTGGACACGGCCTCTTGAAGGGCGACATGCCCCTACAGTCTTGAAAAATCTATTGTAATATCTCACCACCTTAGCGTCGTTGGCTGTATGATTGGTGGGCGAGAATAGGTTTTGGAAAGTTTTCAGCGGAATGTTCTGGGCGCGATAGAGAAGGTACATGAGACAGTAATGGCCGCAAACGTCTGATGCGATGCTTTGAAGTTGTAGCTTACTATGGGACGTGCGAAAAGTGTTTTTGCGTATAAATGCCAGATGTGACTTTATACGCGGTGGAAAACCATAACTGTCAAAGTATTCTCCCACGCCGTTCTTGTCGATAAAGATGGCGACCCAATGCGTCCCAGGTTTGGTGTGCGGATCGGTGTTGATGACTAGAGCGGCAGGTCGAGCTATTCTTGCGGGTAGTTGATCAGCAGGGAAAACACCCGACCGTACAGAACGGAACCACGGACTTGTTTTCAGCGCACGTCTTATGGTGTGCGTGTCCATCTTCAATCATCCAGTCTCGAAGTCCCCAGACGATAGAGGCAGAGCAGAAATTCCATACAGAACTATGTGCCATGCACATGGTGCGACCCAATTTAAGTGTTTTCAGTGACGAACAACCTCTGTCGTACAGATCTACGATGGGTGTAGACGTGTATTTGACTAGAAACTTTTTCTTTTCTGACCCCTTGACGTAGACGGTTTCTGCACGCGCTGTGGCACGGGAGATGAGGGATTCGAGCAGGCTGTAATCCACATCACCGTAATCCCAGCTGATACCGTGGAGATTGTTGACTATATAGTCGGCTTTCTTTCGGGCATCGGTGGAAAGTTCTTCGATAGCGTATGGAGGTTTTAACACCCAGTGTTGAATTAATGTGCCGCATACAGATAAAACACTCAGTTCCTTGACGATAAACTCGTTGTTGTCGTCGATGAAGCTCTGGAAATCCACAATGACGTCCATAGCTTAAATGAAGGGGGTAAGGGGCGGGAAGCCGTTTATATTAACTTCCATAATCGGTCACAACGTTTCTGTCCTTGTCAATGGTGATGATGTTGGCAAACTCCCCGTACACGATACAGTTGACGGTTTCGGTGAGAGCTCGGGTGAAGCTCACTTCGATGCTCAGAGAACCGTGTCTCGTCAAATTCCAATGTGATGTCATGTGGGCGGACAGATTAGGTGTGAGATCGAAAGCCATGAGATGATATCCCTTGGGGAAGGCTTCTCGTGTGATGTCGCTACCCTCGTTCATGAAATGGATACCCGTTCCAGAAAACAGCGTGTGGTAGGACATGACATAGTGTCCGTTTGAAAAATCGGGCTGTAACGGTTTTGACGGTACTTGTTCCCCGTCCACGTACAGCGAGAAATGGTTCATGCCATAGGTTTGAAAGTTGAACGGGTTCTTGGTGGCGTCTCCGTTGAACGCCGCGTTTGACACAAATCCCACGATGCACCGTTTGGGTAACTGGCCGGTGAATACGTTGTCCAGCGATTTCCCTTGCACGCCCGTAGGAATAGTGAGTGTTTTTACTTCCACACGGGTGATGGGATACTTTGCGGGACTGACATTTAATGCTTTGGCGTGTGCCAACAGTATAGAAGGTGCTACTTTGACACGCCTCACTAGAAGGCCGGCTTCAACGATGTGAACCTTAAAGTGAGGGAGTTCAGGGACCGCCATAAGACTAAACCCGTCTCTGGAACGGACCAACCGGACTCGGAGTTCGGCGCCGTTCAAAAGGTATTTCTCTTGGTTAAACACGTCGCCGTGTAGATACCCCAAAAGATCCACCGTCTTACTTTTTGTGGTGAGACTGCGACGGGCCTCAAATCCCTTGTTGTTGGCGTTAGCCTCCTCAAAGGTTCCGGGGGTGTCTGCGAACCACAGACCGCAAGTCAAATGTGTTCTTTTGGCTTCGCTGTTGTAATTGAGCAGCGTCTCAATGTACGCTCTATAGGCATACGTGTTGCTGGGCGGTGATACTAGTTTTTGGTTTAAAAACACGTCCACCTGCGTGAATAGAGAATGCAGCCAATTGTTGACGGGAGCGATCTGATCCACCTCTGTGAAAGCGCCACCATCGGGTTTCATGATGGCCGCACGGAGATAGAGCATAGTCTGTGAAAGATCGATATAGAACTCGCCCTGGCCGGTAACGGTAAATTCGATGGGTGAATCATCGGTGAGGGAAGAGACAGGTTTGTACTGGAGCCATTGCCCACTTTCAAGACTGGTTTGAGTGGGTGGCACGGAAAAGAGATCGAGTTCACTGCTGGCACACTCGCAGGACTGGGGGTGTAGAAACGACATTTTAACTGAAAATATCTTTAGCTTCTTTCTTGACCTTTTTACGTCGGGTGACGACCTTAGAATGACGTCGTTGCTTCTTACGACGCCCTTTATAGC
This sequence comes from Timema cristinae, assembly GCA_039000515.1. NCBI lineage: Eukaryota > Metazoa > Arthropoda > Insecta > Phasmatodea > Timematidae > Timema > Timema cristinae. The sequence continues at coordinate 73,124,536 of JBCFYV010009882.1, read as the reverse complement.
CTGAGCCGGTCATCAGCGTGTTGATCTTCTGTTCAGCCTTGCGTTTCAAGTTTGTTCCAGCCTCGCCGACACGTTGCCGTAGGGCCTCTTTGAAAGGACGCCCTTGATTGGCAACGTCGGAGAGCACGTCGATTCCCGTATGAAGCGCCTGTTTTCCGATGGCTTTAGCGCCACTTCTCAGCAACGGTACGACGCTTTTGAAAAGACCACTGAAAAAACTTCCTATCCCATGCCCTCTTTGATAGGGAACACCGTGGTAGATCGAAGATATTCCTGTTCCAGCCTGGTTGATGTAGTATCTTTGGTAGGGACAGTTCATGTTGAGCAGCGTCGAAAATGAAGTTTCACGCACACTTTTCCAAACTCGAATGGTACAGGTTCACCCGTGTCGGTTCTTATATTGATTTCCAAGCTTTCAATTTCCCTTCTCAGCACCGGCATGTAGTGCAACGGGTCGTAGCTAACTGTCTTATGTATGCCGTAGAGATAGTTTACGTTGTTGATGCCGACGATACGTAACAGCGGTGCCACAATGTCACCCACGGGCTGAGGCTCGACAATATCCGTGTATATGTACATTTGCGAGGGCAGGCCTAGTAGAATGTTGGCGGCGTACGGAGACTTTGGTACTTTTATCAGATTAGTCTTAGGATCGAAACCGAGCTGCAGACTTAGTTGAGTTGATAGACTCAACAGCTGTATATTTGGTGAAGAAGAGATAACTTCCACTTTTTTGTTGGGGTTTGTGTACTTGAATACAACTCCGGAATCCCCTTTAAAAGCCTCTACTTCGTTTAGAGCCTTGATCAATTCGTGGATAGTGCTGTAGTTTCCAGCAGGGATATGATCCTTGAATATTTGTTCCACGCCGTTAGCGTCCACCCAGTTGTACCATACAATATTTTGGCCCTCGGGTACGGTGGTGAAAGAACAGGGATATTGAAATTCAGCCAGAGCGACTTCCCACCGCCCTTCGAGTGTAAGACGGTAAGGAAGTTGCGTGGTGAAATTCGTGAGGGTATTTTTCGGGAAATATCCCATAGAGCTGTCGCTCGGCAAAGTGATGTAAAATTGGTCCTTCATGGTAGTGCGCTGACGTAACTGGCGGGAATCCAGGAATTAAACTTGGCGGGGTAACCTTTCCACTGCACGTACACTTTCTTTCTGGCGCCTTTACCCTTGACACGTAGTATTTTATCAACTTTAAAAGTTTCAGGGAGACGTACGCGTTGCAATTCAGGTTCGTAAAACGTCCCCTCCACTTCTTCGCCGTCAAGATCGGTGAGTCTGTAGACGACAGGTTGTCGCAACACGACACTACTGACTTTGAAAATCTCTTCGCTCCAATTGCTTTCGTAGCCCTTTTCAAACAGCATTTTGGATTTGCTAATACGCACCGTGTCACCGACTTTTATTTTAGGCTTCGAGCTTGGACGCCTTTTGCCGTACAGATTATCTCTGACTTGAAGCACGTTAGTTTCTGAAACGGCGGCGGGCGCCATCTTGATGCGGGAATGCTTGGACCCGTTGTAAGCGTCGACTAGGGCTTGGAGGACGTCCACATACCGATACGTGTTATTTTTGGTAAAGTAGCGCCACATGCGTCCTTTCAGAGTTCTATTGAACCGTTCCACGATGCTTGCCTTCACGTCTGGATTATGAGTGGTGTAGTAATGCACACCTTCTTGCTTGAGAAATTTCCGGACTAGCCGTGCCGTGAACTCTGTCCCCTTGTCCGTCTGTATACTTAGAGGTTTACGACCGCTTTGCTTAAAAATGTCCTGAAAGGCGTCTCTCACGACGCTCCCCGTCTTGGATGGAAGCGTCCTCGCCCAGGCCATCTTACTAAACACGTCGATGACGGTGAGCAAGTACACTGCACCGTCGTTGTATTTTCTGAGACTTCTCATATCGTTGAGATCGGCTTGCCAGAGATCGTCAATGTTTGACACCACGTACTTGTTGCGTGGAAATTTTTTTACCACAGGTTTGTGTAAGGTATAAGCGTCCTGCGCACGAAGCCATTCTCGTACTTTTTCGGGATCTTTTTTGGACGCCTTTATGAGCGACGCCGCCCCTGCAAACCCTGCAGGATGAGAAGGGTCGTAGTAGATGTCGGCTAGACGTTCCATTAAGCTCTGAACGGCAGCCACCGGTTTTCGTCCACTCTCTTCAGTTTCTTCTTCTTGGGCGTTGCGACGGTGTAAGTGGTTGTGGTACGGGCGTCGGATCTCTAATGGGCGCCAAACGTTTCGGGTTCACAATAAATTCTTTCGGAACGTTTATATTTTGCAGCGCCGTGAGAAACTCTCGCCACCCTGACGGTTCGCTGTGTCTTCTTGCTCTGACCAGATCGTTGACTAAATCCACAATATTGGATCCACGAAGAGGCGTATCTTGAATACTCACTTCTCCGTTTGAGTCCCAAGAGATGCCGCCTCGGGACTTAATATGTTCTAGTAAAAGTTCAGCTTTTTTACGTGCCTGTGCTGGTACAGTATTAAGTACAGTTGGGATGGGAAGTACAGACACTTCAGGGGTGGTAGTGGTGGTGGTTTCAGATGGCGGTGGGTGTTGACTAAAGTGTAGATAGCGCTGTAGCACTTGTTGGTATAAAGTCCATTTAGACTTGTCATCAAGTTTTGAAGCGAGGATTTTTTCCATTTCCTTGTCCAACTCGGAGACCACTAGATTTGTTGCCGAGGCTGTTTGTTGGTGGTGTTGCTCGTAACGGTGTAATGTTTCCGGGGACACCAATATCATCTTTTTCGTGTGTTCCATTATTTACTTGTTGAATAAGGAACCGAGGACCCCGCTGATTAAAGGGGCTAAAAGTAAGGGCAAGAACGCTCCTCCTTTCTGAACGAGTAGTCGTCTCTTCTTCTTCCAGCACTCTCCTCGTTTGACCAGCTTGCGCAACACCTGCTTGTGAGCACGTAACTTTGTCTTCTGCGCATTTTTCAGCGGTACCCGTCCTTTTAAAGTGTTGTAGGCACACTCGCAAACAGAGTCAACCAGTTTCTTGTCGGCTGTTTTCATCAAGGCGACTCGTTGCTGCGGGTTCATGCGATACATCGCACGTAGCAGAGGTGCCTGCTTCAGCACTTTGGGACTCATGGTTATGAAATGATCTGTAAGCGGGAAGTGTCGGTGTTTTTATAGCTTTTGCGCGGTAGATACACGCAGCAGCCGACATTTGTGCGGGTTCTATATCTGAACCATTCTGGTGTACCTTGTTTGAAATCTAGCAATATATAGCCGTGAGGCGTACTTGTAGCATCGGTGTAAGCCTCTTGTAAAACACGGGGATTTTCAGGACAGACTTGTCGTGCAAAGTGTTGAATCTGAGCTTTATCCCTTGGATTTTTAAAAAGCACGATATAATGTGCGTTTAAGGAAATGTCTCTTTGGCCCTTGCCCTGATGGAATATATTTTGTGTAAGGTACATGACGCTAATATTTTGATGGTGGCATCCTTTGGTGAAAAGATCGACGACCACTTCGTTGGCTTCACGCATCAGGTCGTCCAGGATAATCAGCTGTGGAGAGTCATTACAGACGTCATCCATTTCCGGCAAACCCTTACAGAATATGACGTGGGGACTTGTCCCGTCTTGTTCGAATCCCGGTTGCCATAAAGCATAATACCATGTGATTTTATCAAATTTAACGTCACACATTGTGTCCAAGTGACGGATAAAGTCTGCTACAAAATGTGACTTTCCACAGCCGGACGGGCCGCTTATGATGGCCGAAAATGGATGTTTCAACTTGTCCATAATGTTTGAGACTGAGCTTATAAGCTATATGAGCTTGTATTTATAGGATAGGAGGGAGGTAAGGGTTTAGACGTTAAAACACAAACATAGCAATTTTTACAATATTTATTTACAATCAGGAAAAAAGTATACACACAGTGTAAAGTATACTGTGAATATTTACAATATATAATTGTTTGTATAAACATAGCTGGTTTTGTTTACACACAGTGAAAAGTATACTGTGAATATTTAAAATATAGGGGGAATAGTGGCCTCGGTACTAAAAGAAAATAAATATATATGTGAATAGATTTAAAATAAAAATATATACAATCAGTCTACCATATTTGACTGAAAAAAATATATACAAACAATGTATTAGATTTAAAATAAAAATATATACAATCAGTTTATCAGAAAAAAAATATATATACAAACAATGTATTAGATTTAAAATAAATATATATATACAAACATTTGGCTAGAATTAAAATATATACAAGCAACTAATTGACTAGAAAAAAATCAGGTAGGCAGAGGACTGTACTGGCAAATAAAAAAATATAAAAAAAGTATCCCGGGTGCATAAAAAAATATAAAAAAATATGCTTGTTTTCATGCAGAAAAAAAATATGAAAAAAAATCTCAAATCTTTGAAAAATGGTATGTCAGTGGAACTGTCTAGAGTGAAAGAAAAAAAGATGATTATTCAGCCCGTCTAAATGATCACCTTTTATTCGTGGCGAGCGCGTTTACAAGGACTCTGATACCCAAACGGCAACGTATTAAAATCATCTGTTATCCGGCGTTTGGTGTACACGGGCCGGTAGACTTTAGCCTGCGAAACGGTACATACAGTCGCAAGACCTTTTCTTACAATTTTGTGCGGTATCTGTATGTATCTTTCCTCAGCCTGTTCGGTGACCATCGCTTTCAAAACTTCAAAATTAACATCGTTCCGGTTGCCATAGTTTATGGTGATCCCGCGAACCTTGCACACCGTTTTTGTTTTGGCAGGATCACCGCCAACGCAAACTCGGTAAGCGTAATTTTTGGGACCACCAGATACAAAGGCGCTAATGTAGCTTTCCGGACCGTAATCCTGAAGTTCATCGGTGAGGTCACCTAAAAAGTCTCCGGTCGGTGGACTCCAATCGCCGGGGCGTTCAGTGAATAGAACGCTATCTGTATCATGATACAAAACGCGGTCCCCCAATTGTTCAAGGATGCTGTATAAGTGCAACCTAGCCATAGCAGTCGTGTAGCACGCCACCGCCACACTCGTGTTAGGGTTAGGGCGCAACGCGTCACGCGCATCCTTGTAATTGAGGAACATAACCTCATCATTTACATCAATGACGCTGTCCACGGTGATGTACGGATCCGTCAGGTACTTGTGGACGCCCTGATAGTCGTTGACAACGGCTACGTGTGGTAAATCGGGTCTTTGCCCAAACTTTCCCCATAGTGAATTTAAAAAAAGTTTAGCCAGAGTGCGGAGACCAGGGTTTTTTACAAACAGAGCCGAAATCGAGTTTTACCCCTTCCCTTTCCTCATAATTTTGAATGTAAGCTAACTTTTCCTCTTGTGAGGTACACCACTCTGGCCATCCGCTGGCTTCTTGTTTAATTTTCAAAAAAGTATCAATGTACCCGTGAAACAGGCCGCCAGAACGCGTCTGACGGTCATAAACAGATACATTGTACTCCCACACTTCGTGCACTGATTCAACGGTGTAGCCTTTCTCAACGGCTTTCCGGATCTCGTCAATCACCCAGACGCCTGTCAACCAGCGATCTTTTTTGTCGTTGTGCTGACACGCGCCTTGGTTTTTCTCCTCCCCGCATTTCCTGCACAAGATGAACATTAGCTTGTCGTGCATCCTGGTAGGCAATACGGGCAGGAATAAATCTCGCGGAGGCGTCACTGTAACTTTGGCTATGCCTTCTACTTGATCTATAGACGGACAATTTGGTTCCAAGTGAATTTTGGGGTGGCCGACTGGGTATTTTTTATACTTGCAAACGTATGGATACAATGAACACACATCCAAGTACTTGATCTTCTCCCCACAAGAAAGGTCTGTTTCGTGGAAGAGCTTGATACAATTTGTACGCCCGCCAAAGAATGCATCCCTGGGACTGAGAGGTTCCTTGGTATACACCTCGTGCCGGAGTACAAATTGCTGCAAGTCCTTGTCTGTGCGTTTCATCGCATTAAACATGCACTCCCACATCTCTACGACCGTGTAGCCGGCATTCTTAAACTTTTCCAAACAAGCCATGGTCGCTTCATAACGCGTCTCCATGGTCTCGTGGGGCTATTTTTGACCGGGGTGGTCCTGTCAGGGTAACAGAGAGGGCACCCGTGCCAATAACAGCCCCAAAACTGGAAGACGGTGGTGGTATCTCCAGCTTTAACAACACCGTCTACACGTCGCCTTAACACATATTCCTCACGGCCGTTACCCGCATGAAGAATAGAGACACCGCGTTGATGGCCTCCCAGCAGAGCCATTGTACAGCGACGTGCGACTGTTGGTCTGCGCACCGATAGCCACCGTTAGGGATAATACCAATAGTATTCTCCTTAAGATGACTTCGGCGGTAAACCAACATGGCCGCTCCAGCTATCGTACACGCCTCTCTGAAAGGATCCACCTTTGCTTTCTCCATGAGCATCTCTCTAAACTTCAGGCAGGCCTTCCGTAGGATCTCTACATCTTTCACACAATACAGTTCCAACTCGCGTTTAAAATCAAAGACATAGTTATCTTTGACCAACGCGTCATACCACTTCTCAAAGTGCTCCTTTCCCTCAACTGACATCTCGCCGATGCCGTAGTCCTCCTTTGGCGGCAAGGGACCCCTATACCCCGCGTTTTCTTTTTTATTGAAAAAATGGGGGAAATGTCCCTTGGCCAAAGACTCGTCCAAGCCGAAAGTTTTGGGCAATTTGGACAGCGACATCGGGAGAAAGTTCAGTGAGTCAATAAAGTGGAGCGGGCCGTAACGCATGGACATGATTTTCCCACCGTTCATTATAAGTTCTGGAGTCCATTTTTTAACCTCCATCATATATTTTAAAATAAAATTTCCATCATAGGATTTAGCGTTATGGCCGAGGAGGGTGATATCCTTAAATTTTGAAGCTTTAATTTGAACAATAAATTCGAAAAATTGGGCCATTGTGGTATCACCCTTGAATATGCGAGTCCTATCGCCCCCACAGTCGGTGCAATGGTGATCATTTGCATCTATATGAACACAGGCCTTACAACACGTTTGCACGACACATAGGTTTGGTTCGTGTAAGTACGTGCTGACCGCACCTTGAAGAAGCGTTTCTTGTCTGCATTCAAAGTCATAGAATACAAACATGAAACTACTCTTTTCCAGTGACGGCTTTGACGGGGCCTGTTTCATATAACAGAAATGACCAAAAGGGCGATGGGTCTCACATACTCTACAAAAAGTCTCATAACACCTATGTGAATAATTTGATTTTTCCAAACTGAAAAATTGCCCGCATACCTCGCAAACCTTTTTGACATCACAGACCGACCTGTGACCGCTGAAAAAACCGGGACGTTTATGGTTATCAAAGCACGTCTGATTTGTGAACCAACGACCACAGTTTTCACAAAGCACAGATCGGCCTCCACTACAAACCGCTTTAGCGTGGCACTTTTTGCACGCGGATTCACACTTGTGTTTGTTCTTTGTGTTGAACGGTACACGGCACTCGCGGCAAAAGTACACACACTTAAATGCGGCTGTCAAGGATGTTATGACGTCAAAATGGTTTTGCTTATCGTCGTGAAAATACAAATCAAGGTGCCCCATAAAGGAATGTTCGGAGGGAGTAGGCCCCTCATATAGGACCTGTCTCCCCCGACGTTCCCTGAACACTGTGATTTTGTATTCGGAAAGGTATGCTTGAAATTGTTTCAGCTCAGTGAGCCCACCACCTTTCAAAAGATTCACATGGGCATCACGGCATAGTTCTTCTGCTTTGAGTTTTTGAATATGACGACCCCATTTGATTTGTCTAAAGGTGTTCACGTCCATGCATCCTGGTTCTCTTTTATTGTCACATATAGCTTTGGCGACAACCAATGCACGGGCAAGACAAAGTGTGTCGTCATTTTGAATCGTAATGATCCCTTTGTTATTACGGCTATATGTGCTTGCGGGAGAGAGTTTATCACAATAACGTCCACTCCCGCGAGGCTCCTTAAAGTGGGAGAGTTTAACGTACAATGGTGCAGTACTCAAAAACAAACTATTACTCTGCAGCACGCGACTTACGTTATCAAGCACTGCTCTAGCGTCTAGCTGGTCTGCTCGTCTAAATGAGACATACACAGGGCTTAACGTTGAGTCAGTGCTACTCAAAAGTAAGCCTACGTGGTCATCGGCGCTAACGCCATGGTCCTGCAACCGATGGAGCAAATTAGTAATTTGTTCTTCAAGCCAGCTTATTGCGTCACGATCGCTTGCTGGTGCACCAAGATGTACGGTAATTTCTCTACCAGTATAAAAGAAACGCCTCAATTGTTTAATCCTCTCTTCGATGATGCGAAGAGGGACGCCATTTTGCAATTCCCCACCTACCTGATTCACCTGGCCACTAATTCCGTTTTGAGGGGCAAACGACGGTCCCGCTATCGCCAGTTCCACGGGCCCCATCTCCCTCGCCGCCGCCGCCGGGGCTCGAACTCCGTCTCCCTGCTGTAGAGGCCGGAGTGAAGATGTTCCGGCTTGCAGGGACACAGGGGCTCGAACCCCTTCTCTCTGGAGCTGGGGCGATGCGGCTACATAGGGCTGGAGGGGTCCCACCGCTGGTGATGGTGGCTCTGTGGTCATCCCGCCATTTCCGGCCTCCAATTCAACTATAACACATGTCAAAGTAAGCCTTGTTACAACAGGCGCATATTTTTTTCTTTAAAATGTATAATATGTTTGAATTTTTCAATTGCTTTAGACGTAACAGGCATTTACAGAAGTGAGTCAGCGTTTGCGGGGGAGGGAGAGTGAAAATTTTTCTCTAGTTTACCTTGGTAAGATTCGAACCTAACACTCATCTCTTTAATACTTTTTTTGTATTATTATTATTATAGCATGTTCAATTTTTCAATTGCTTTAGACGTAACCGACATTTACAGAAGTGCGTCAGCACTTGCAGAGGAGGGAGAGTGTAAAAAATTGTCTCTAGTTTACCTTGCTAAGATTTGAAGCTCAAACTCATCTCTTTAATACTTTTTGTATTATTATTATTACTATAGCATGTTCAATTTTTCAATTGCTTTAGACGTAACCGACATTTACAGAAGTGCGTCAGCACTTGCGGTGGAGGGAGAGTGAAAAAAATTGTCTCTAGTTTACCTTGCTAAGATTTGAAGCTCAAACTCATCTCTTTAATACTTTTTGTATTATTATTATTATTATTATTATTATATCATTTTAGCAGCGGAGATTACGTCTTAAGATACTTTTCGCTTTAATTGTTTCAACTACGAATGTGTCAATTTATTGAAAAAAAAACGCCTGAGATTATGCTCGCGTAATGAATTGATAGCTATGATACTAGATGTTGTTTCTAACGCCTGCATAATGAGTGGATAGACAGCCCGCCGCACTTAACACAACGAAAGTTAGACACCTTAAAAGGGGTAGTAAAATTTGAGTTTATAACAGCTTTCTTTAAATCGGGGAAAAATATGTTCAACCCTTTTCAAAAAACATTTGTTTGGTTATCATAAGCTACTAGCTGCCTCCTATATTTGAAATATGTATCTAGAGGCAGCTGTATCCTTAACATGCATTACTTTATTTATAAAATAAGCACAACTTTTAAGATTATGTTTGGCGGTAAACAAAAGACGGTAATAAATTGACAGAGGAAATGTACAGCCCTTAACTAAAATACATTTTACTATATTAAGCCTGCAACGTGTAAACATACATAAGAACACGTAAACATTTAGACTGGAATTAAAAAAAGTACGCCCTAAAGTGTCAGCCAGACACAAATTTAGTACAAGAAGAATAAACTCTCATTTAAACCCCTGTTTGGATTCGAACCCGTGGCACTGCATACATATAGTTTTTTTAAATTGGTTACTATTACACATCATAAATTAAAGTGTATGGACTTATGTTTATGCAGAGTGAAACGTGACTGTCTAAAGTGTTGATTACAATTTTCTGACTTTGTACAGGAAATGAACCCATGACCAGGAGACACTAAAATGATACTCGATCACATTGTAAAACGACAATTATAATTTTCTGCATACATAAGAACACGTAAACATTTAGACTGGAATTAAAAAAAGTACGCCCTAAAGTGTCAGCCAGACACAAATTTAGTACAAGAAGAATAAACTCTCATTTTAAACCCCTGTTTGGATTCGAACCCGTGGCACTGCATACATATAGTTTTTTAAATTGGTTACTATTACACATCATAAATTAAAGTGTATGGACTTATGTTTATGCAGAGTGAAACGTGACTGTCTAAAGTGTTGATTACAATTTTCTGACTTTGTACAGGAAATGAACCCGTGACCAGGAGACACTAAAATGATACTCGATCACATTGTAAAACGACAATTATAATTTTCTGTCTTTGAACCCGGGACCCTTTATTGAACAAAATAGTTGACTAAACCAGTATTTTCGCTTATCCCAAGAGGGAATTGAACCAAGGACTCCCCCCCCCCCCAATGGCTCAGTATAAATCATACAGGTAGGATTTTTAATAAACGTTTAAGTAGCAATATAGTTTTCCTTGCTCTAAACTGTAAACACACGCATTCTTTTATACACTAAACGATGTAGTACAAGCTCACTGCTAGCAATAGTTTTCGACTCTGAGGGGCGATATAACAGGATTTGTGCGAGAGAGAGAAAGCTACACTGCCTACTGGCTACATGTAGAAGGTACTTACATAGCAGTCGGTCAAGGGTGTCCAAATCTGCCCAAACAGCGGGAGGTGCATTTCCCATGGCGACCAGGGGTACCGGTGGTAGGGGCGCGGGCGCAAAGATACAGGGAGAGGGCCTGGGGGCGACATCAGTGGCGTCGTGAGTGGCACCGATTCGTAAGGGCGCCTCCGGGGGAGTCGATGTCTCTACAACTGACGGTATGCACCCCCGAAGCCCTTCGTCTAAACCGTACGGATCCCAGTAGTCTGAAATTAAATAAATACAAATTAATTAGCATTTACAGGAAAAAAAACACCAACAAGACTCCAATATATATGTTTTTAGTCTGTTACTTACCCATCGACGCGTTAGCATCAGCGTTGCAAATTCCGTTTTCATCGAACAGTAGCAGCTGGTCCAGGCTATTGGGATCCTCCGGTTGTATATCCCCTCCAATCATCGGGGGCTCTTCAACTAACAAAAAAAGAAGAACACCATTGTACGCCCCAGCTGTATTAGTCAACAAAAAAAAAAAAACACCAGTTAAAATATACAGAAAAAAAACTTACCTAAATTTAGAAAATTTTCTAGCGACTCGAAACTCATTTTTTTGATGTTCGGCGGCGTCAATCACAAATTGAAATGACCAAATGTAATGAGCGGGTTCTATTTATACCCTCTTCAAAGAGCCTGCCGTCTGTAATGACCTAATACTCTAATGTGTCTCTGCGCATGCGCAACACAGACCTGTCCATAAGTCCCTTTGTAAATCCCGTTATTTCAGTAGTCGGCATCGACCCAGCGAAGTGGACGGAGGTGCCTGCTCGATGCTCTGTTCCACTGCCTTAAATATGAGTGAAGAATGACCCTGAGCACGGAACGAATCCTGGATAGCTCAGTGGTCAGAGCAATGGCGTACTAAGCCAGAGGTCACGGGTTTGGAACTTGAAACCTTACCTTAAATATTTTAATTTGTTTGGTAGAAAGACCAAAACTATAGTATGAAGAGCATATAGCTACTTTACCGGCGGTCAGTATCTATCAACATACTTGCTCGGTATGCGTTTGTTATTCACCTGCATCACAGGTAGCGTAGTCTAAGACGTCACTGCCAATGCCTGGGAGGTCGCGGGTTTGATTCCCGTTCTGGTACATGACCATTCTAGGTGTCAGCCCTCCCGCAAACGTAGACCAAAGGTGTTTTTTCCGCACCCTTCGTGAAAATGCGGGTACATTTTCCGTCCTCCTATCTACTTAGCGGGGTTCATCATTGGTTTGACTTCGAACACTGAGGCAAATGTGGGTACACTATCCCAAGATATTAAATACCGTGTGTGAACTCGTCACCTTACCTTAAATATTAACAACATATTCTTACTAGTTTTTTTTATTGACAATCAACAATTAATTTACAAGCGCAATATTATTTAGGTCTTTGCCGACTGTGAGTACTTGACGTATGAATAGGGGATTCTGCCTGTTTAAAGTATATGCTGTATATCACATGACTTGAGACGTATGAATATGTTAAATAGTGAGTATTCAGACAGAACTTTTATTTGCTTTCTACCCTAGAATTATTTGTACTGCAGATCACCTGACTTGACGTATGAATACGGGGTTCTGACCGTTTAAAATATCACATGGCCGGGCGTATGATAAATACTCAGCAAATTGTTAAAGAAAACCTTACATTGCCTTATTTATTATTTGTAAACTCTCCTAGAAACCTCACATTAACTAAACAGGCTTTCGATGCCATCTAGTGGGCCGATAAGCAAGCACGACAAACCCTGTACGGCAATTAATATAATATTAAATATTAAATAATGTATAACCTTTACACATGTTCCTATGTTAAATACCTAGGGGAAAAAAATCATGGCGGCTATATATATATTTTGATAACATAAATAATAACTTTTACATAAGTTTATAAGTAAAATATCTAGGAAAAAATCACGGTGCTTATGTAGTATAGTCTTTTGCTATAGTAGCGCCTTAAACCATGTGGTCATTCTTTATGTTACGTGCAATGATAAGCTAAATACCCGTTTTCATATTCGTTATACAGATACAATTACAGAGGATTAGCCATTTAATTTATCTGTACTTAGTCCGCTCTTGCAGAGGGCGAGAGAATTATTAACATTGAGTCGAAGTTGTGCGGTGTTATCGCCTATTAAGGGGTAACTAACTAATCGGGCCGTCGGTAAGGCGTTCAGTAATTTGATGGTCTCTGGTTCGAATCCAATCTAGACACACGAATTACAAACTACAGTAAATTCACCGTGCAAAACGGGCGTCGCTAAAATCTACCCTCCCTCAGTGCATCTGAAGGTACTCTCGCAAATGTTGAGTGCATTGATGTGTGGGCTTAAACTTTCATAGGGATATAGTTGCGAACATTAAATTCAATATTATTCCTCCGTTGAGAGCTGACTTGGGCCTGCCGCTTTCACGGAATGTAAAAGCGAATCTGCCGTATAACGGGACTTTTCATAGCTGCCTTACAGGTGTCTATTTTGAGAAACACAATGACTCCTCAAGGTGAATGGAGGTTATTGCTCGGTACGTCGCCCCCCAGAAGGTAATGACCGGGGAGGGGGGAAAACCAGGATGAACAACCCCGGCTCTGAGGGAGGGGTAGGGGAGGGAAAAGTGAAAGGCTGATTGCCACTGTTGGAGAAGCTGGCGTCATTTGGTATCGGTCAGCCTGCGGAGAAAGACGTGGAGCGCGGGTGGCTCTATGCTTCTTCAAATAAACTACAGCGCCCTAATTGATGAATAAAAAACACCTCTATCCTACCAATCGGAGGAGAAAGACGTGGAGCGCGAGTGGCTCTATGCTTCAGCAAATAAACTACAGCGCCCTAATTGATGAATAAAAAAACCTCTATCCTACCAATAATAACTCCAACGCCTCTATCCTACCAATTAATTAATTAACAACCAACATGTCCGGCGTATGCCAGGGGGGAGGGGCAGGAGGAGGGGAAAAGGGGCGGGAGAGGTAAAAAACAAACCCCAAATATAGACCGTTTTAGATATAAACGCTCTGACATATAGGCAGTTTTATGTATAAATGACTGATCCGAAACGACCCCCCAAATATAGAACGTTTTCGATATAAACGCTCTGACATATAGGCAGTTTTATGTATAAATGACTGATCTGAAACGACCCCCCCACTACTTGCGCATTTCATGATGGATTAAATAACCACGGTATTATATTTGTTATGTGCACTACCGAGTCGAAGATGGGTGCGTTATTTGATAACTCATGATTTTAATAGAGCTCTCATATGTATCTCACGATATCCACACGTTCATCACAGACTCTGCATTAAAATATGAGTGAATAATGATCCTGATTACGGGATGATTTATGGATATCTCAGTGGTTAGATCATCGGCGTACTAAGCCAAAGATCCCAGGTTTGATTCCCATGTCCAGGTATAATTTAACAATTTAAACAATATGATGTTTAGATGCAGCTATAACCGTAGTTACAAATATAATAGCGTGGTTATTTAATATATAAAGCTATATAGTTATTTTAATGAATAACTGAAGTTAGGTTAAAATATATAAACTTAAAAAAATTAAATATATAATGGGGTAAACGAAATTGACCAAAACATATAACGGTGTATTAAACTTTCTGTCCTAGATAATGAGACGACGCTCACCAGCTGTTATTGACTTAAATTCCTCAATAACATCATCGTAATTTACTGACGAAGCCAATTATTGTTCAAAGTACAAAATCATGAGTGAGTCAAGAAGCTGGTGGGTCATTGTATTTCTTGTTTTTTAGCCTACATGCTCCGAAAGAATTCTGGCCTTGTGTATATTAATTTGTACAACATTCTGAGCATTTAATAGCTTTCAATTCGACGTTTAGTACGTATTAAATACAATATATAGTTTAAATAATTTTAAAAATTAGTGAAAGATAGACCAGGTGCTTAATTTTGAGCGAGATAAATGACAGTTTTATTCTCTATTGGCGGACTTATTTCACTCAATATAATACATTTAATATACAGCATTTGATGAGATATGTAGGCCAATAAACATATTCCAAAAATGTATTTATGCTTTCATTGACTTGAGATAACTCGCTTCGGTGACTGCGTGGTTTACCGCACTATCTCACAGAGGCTAGACTTGCCAGGACAGTGACATCGAGTTTCATTCGAGTCTCGGTCTGGTTTCCTAAGTTTTTAAAAAAAAATAGTTTTTCAATCTTCCTCCACGTATATGTGGGTACACTTCCTATAAATATAACCTTCCTAATCCCTAAAAATAATAGTGTAATTAGTACATGAGCTTATAACCCGAACGAGTAGTAAGACGCTGTGCTTAAAAAAACTTTTAAAATTAGTTGAATGAAATTACTTTTATTTTTATTTTATCAATTATAAAGTAACGTCAAGAATTTCGCGGCCCGCTGGTGTGCTGCGACACACCCTTTGAAAACCACTAGCTTAGCACTACCTTCCTTTTACAACCTTGTACTAACTAGTAATGCTGTTCAAACTTGTTATAATTACAAAACAGTGATTTGGGTAGGTATTTGTGTTGAAATTGATGGTTGTGGGGTAGTAAGCTTACATAAACTAGAGACTTCATTTCTGACAGTTTTTTTTTTACTAAAGCTAGTCTTTCCCCCTGTTGATTCATCAAGTACAATCTTTCAATTTATTGCAAAAATGTGTGCCTTCTTTTCTCGGACTCTGTAAGCTCCATT
Organism: Timema cristinae; assembly: GCA_039000515.1. Taxonomy (NCBI): domain Eukaryota; kingdom Metazoa; phylum Arthropoda; class Insecta; order Phasmatodea; family Timematidae; genus Timema; species Timema cristinae. The sequence continues at coordinate 73,109,083 of JBCFYV010009882.1, read as the reverse complement.
CATTCCAAGAAACGTTCATTGTAATCCGATATCATATTGTTTGTAGTTAAAACAATTTGGTATTTAAAATGTTTGGCAGAGATAATTTTACATTCTAAAGTTTTAAAGGGTGCATCTTATAGGTTAATACTAAAATAATAAACTAGTATTTGGCTAATGGTATAAAAGAGTAAAATAGGTAACTATATATAAAAGTTTTTATACATTTATACATGGACCCCTCTTTAGAGGCTCCATTTAATTCCAGAAGGTTAGAACCCCGAATACCACCTTTATAAGCCCTTAACCATTTATTACAAATATATAAATCAAAATGTACCATTTGTGTTTTTTATTTCAAAATCAATACCCCACTAATGTGAAATAAATTAGGGAATAAAAGTAATGCTTTCCTAGCTCTAGAACATAAAGCCCGCTTCGGTGGCCGCATGGTCTAACCCGCTACTCTTGTGTCATACTAGACTGCCACAGATGGGGGATTGGAGTTTTGATCCCGGTTGGGTGCAATGAGGATGGCTTATGCTAAATGGTTTTCCACGTAAATTGTGGATGCCCTTCCTCTAAATTAAATCTTCCTGATCCCTCACACATAGATAGGCGTATAACCCGAACGGATAGTAAGACATGGTACTAAAAAACATAAAATTTGTTTTTATTGTTAATACTTCCTTACTTTCATAAAATGATCATTAAATTGAATTTAATTTACCAAACTCTATAATAATGATCTGTAGTTTCCTTTGAAAGGTCAATAATATATAACCACTAGCCACAAGTAGCCTGGCCTTTCGATCTAAAGGACATATCAAGTATTTTTGGATTCCGCAATGGAGGTCACATGGTCTAACGCGTCACTCTCATTTTGGATTTGTTTACCGATGATGGAGAGATCAGGGTTCAAATCCCCGTTGGGTGTGCTGAGGGTGGTTTTTACAAAATGGTTTCCCACTCACCTTCCAAGGAAAGGTGGGTACATTTCCTCTTTAATTCTACTTTCATCTCTCCTATTTTGCTAGCGTCAATAATGTATGCGTCTGGCCTGTATGATATCGAACAAAAAAGTGAAAAGAATTGTTCTTGAAGGGGAACCTCTCTCTTAAAATAATTACTAGGGATATATATTATTGTGCACAAGATGAACCCAGTGGTCTATTTTATAGCATGTTCACGCTAAGCCAAAGGTTCCAGGTTCAATGCCCATGCTCAGGGTCATATTCAATATTTATTTGGAAACTATTTGATAATGAAACATCATGGCTAGAAAAAAATCGTAAACAATAAATTCTTATAGAAACTGTTATAAGTAATTTTGTGGTAGCTTAGGACAGAGATTTAAACACTATATATTCTATAGATTTTTCTATAATTTTGAAATTTACATAGCACCATCTGCCTTAAAGTAGGACAGTTAGCGTTGAGCTCTTCTTAAGTTAAGATATGTCTTGTCTGGGTGATTGTAGATCTGATTTAGTATCTCTATAATAGAGCCGGAGGTTTAAAAATTATTACTCGGAGAAAAGAAAAGAACACCTCATCCTACATAGTCGAAAATTGTACCCCATTCACTTTACAATAATGCAGTTTCAACCTGACCTAATATAGTGAAGATCTAATATATCTATGACTAGCCCCTTCCCCGTAAAAAAATATTGTAAAAAATCCTGTAAAACAAAGCTTCAAATCATCAATCATGTCAATATAAACAAAACTTTTTTTTTACTTTTTTTTTTAAATACAGTCCTACCATCATTGTATAGCCCCCTCCCTCTTTTTATCCTCCCTCCTATTTTCATCTCATTCCTCTTTCCTCACCCCTACCCCCCACTCCCTTCATCAACCCCACTTTTCCTTCAACAACTTATTTTTCCAACGACTATATAATATACTATCGACAGTTTTATGAGGAATAAATTAAATTTTCAAAATAAAATATAGCCTATGTTACTTGCTGATAATGTATCTTTATATTTGGTGAAAGAATTTTTAAAATCGGTCCAGTAGTTTTTGAGTTTATCCATTACAAACAAAAAACAAAAAATCAAATCTTTCCTCTTTATAATATTAGTATAGATATACAGACACCATATTGAAAAGGTGGGGCTAATGGCCCGAGGGAAGGGGAGCGGGGTTGTTTGTACTCTCAATAGTTGCCCAGCTATTCCGACGACCCGGTATTTTGTCAAATTCAGTTAGGAAGAAACATTTTTACGGTTATAAAAGTTACTAAAACTGTTTTCATATATTCATACGTCAAGTCATATAATCTGTAGACGTCTTTTGATAGATACTATTAATCTAAATACCAATATCAATATAATAATAACAACAATATTGAAGTCAAAATTATCCATTGTAACCACAATACAATATGTTTGTGTTAGCTTAAAAGGTTTTTTCCTTCCAAAAACGAATGTAGAGTAGCTGGGATTTTCCGGCAACAGGAGTTCATACTGAAAGCGTAGAGATTAAAATTTAGCATTTGGGCTGAGTATATAATTATTAACAAGTCATCACTAGTTTACACTACACAATAACTAACAATACTTTGAGTTTACTCGTACATTATTTTTTATGACATACACTTTTCTCCAGATACGATGTTAAATGTTTATATTTGATCAAACTTAAAGTCTGGGGTTGATGACTAAAACCTCCCACCACTGCTGGATCATCCTTTTAATTCCTCTTTCTTTGCTGATTTATTTTCTTTTTTTATTTATTGTCCAAGCCTTAAGTAATAAAAAATTCATTCAACTTATTTTTTGGGAGGGACCCCCAAACCCCCTCCCCACGGCTGCCACCTAGGGTGTAAGGAGTATGTGAGTATCCGCCAACAATAATTATTGAAGTTATACTTCTTTAGGCGCGTTATGAAAAAATGATGAGAGTGAAATTTTAAGATGCGCGCGCATCACTGTAACACAAAAGTAACAGGTTGAAGCTAAGCTCATTAAGTCTCGGAAAAAAAAGCTACCAACAAAATAGAAATAGAACCTCTGTTAGTCGCGCATGTTGGTACGCTCGTCGCCTCTGATCACTGTTTTCATATATATAATATTTATCCACATGTTTCTAGTTTCTATATTCACAACACGTGTTTTAGTTTCATACAAGTGCGAATTATATATGTGCTAATAAATTATATTCAGTAGTGATTTAAATTGAATATTTTGATTAATATTATTTACTATTCGTAAATATTAGTGAAAAAAATTGTGCTTATAGACTTTTTCAAGTGCTCCAATATAATTGAGGTTAACTATCCGTATGTATTATTTATTGATATAAATTAAAATATTATTATTTAACATAATTAATACTAAATATTATTAAATTATTATTGTTAAATATTTATTATTGGTTATTTAATATTTACAAAATAAAGAAATAAAATTATTTAATGATGCCAAAGAAGTATAACTTCTCACGCGCGTACATAAGTACACACACCAATTTTTTTTTTTTTTAGTTATAGTATACTCTAGTATTTTTCAAAATTTCCCAATGATGGACAAATTGATAAGCGTTCGATGAACATGTGGACACCCCTTGGTGGTCTTATGGGTTACTCTTGCAGTAGACTAGACTGCCGATGATTGGGAGATCGCGGTTCGAATCTCGGTTGCGTGTACTGAGGATGGTTTTTCCAAAATGATTTTATACTCTCCCTCCACGCAAATATTGGTACAATTTTTAAATATATATATAACCTTCATAATCCCTAAAGCATAAGCATATTAGTGCATAAGCGTATAACCCGAACGGATAGTAAGACGTGGCGCTAAAAAGACAAGAACATGTGGAGCACTCATTTAATATCCAATATAACTGTTGCCTTAACAAAGAGGGAAATTATATTAATGTACGTGTTTATCAAGCAGTAAAAGACCAAATTTTTATTTGATTTGGTTTATGCACATTACATATGCAATAGGCCTACTAATATTATGTGGTACAAAGTATTTTTAATTTAGTTTATTTATTAGACTTAGTCTGTCAATCAAGTACTGTTTAGCTCTTTCCCATAGTATTTAATTTTTCCCTATGGTCTCATCTGTGTACCAAATTTTGAAAACCATTGCCCAACTTTGGAGATTACTTAAATTTATTTTACAATATGTTCGATTTGTTTGAACCAAGAATATTGATTTTTGGCACCCCGAAAATGATTGGTAATTGTATCCAAATGTTTTATGTTAGCCTACTTATTGAACACCTAACATACCACAAATCATTATTCATTTTTACCTTTGAGCATCTATGTCCTTAGAATGATGGTCTAGAATAGGATATAATATGCACAACATAACATGCTATGTTTTGGTTAGAGCTTATACGTTTACCGAGCTTGCTCAAAAACTTAGAACGATGCCTAAAATGTATGGGAGCTAGTTTACACAGTTTGTTGTTGAAAATGTCTTGATTAATATAATTCAGTAAATGGTAATTATATTCATGAATGGAACCATTTACTTTAATGGTCCGATACCCTAGTTCAGAGGTCCCCAACCTTCTTGTACCTTAGAGCACATTCAAAACTAACGGTAGGGCCGCGGGCTCCAATTACTTTTTCAAGGTAAATTTACCAACTCCCACCAGGCTCAGAGGTCAGCCTCAACGCTATTCACACGGCCGGTCAACTACCATGTTAAGTTTCCAATAGCGATTGTGACGTTACATGTGGTTGTGGATAATACTCATGGCTGTAGTCATGGGGAGAGGGGAGTTCAACCCCCTACAAGTTGACAAAAAATAAATTTTAAAAATACTGCTTTATTTGGGGTTTTACAAGACCAAAATAGAAACACAAGGACAGGGTTGGACTGGAACCTCCAAAAGGAAGCAGACCTTGGATTTTTAGAGGGCGTAAAATATCATTACGAACCCAAAACGTTTACCTTTTTATTGTAAATAGCTATGGGAGTAGGGATGTAAAAAAAAAAGTATCCATAATTTACTAATATCGGTATTTTCCTTCCAATACTAGTATTATTTACTAGATACTTTTACTGATATTAGTACTCATACTCCGGTATCGGATCTGCATTTATTCTATTATCGGATCTAGCATTCATTTCTATTGTATCTCATCATAATTCAAAGCGGTTCTTTCATCTTTGTTTATAAATACAGCTTAATGCCTGACCGATTGACGGGACAAGTGGAAACCAGTCTACCACCCCTTATTTTATCAATGAGCACGGTCATCATAATCTAAACAAAATAATCTTTTGTAGAACTCAATGAACTCAAGTTAAATAAAGGCGCCCCAAGCAGACAAAGCAGAAAAGTTTATGTACGTTGATTAAGTAGGGCAAGACATACATTCTTCTATTGTTTGCAAATAATTAATAATCTATCTTGATAGAATAAATAGACGACGTATGTGGTTAAAAAAGATTCCTCCAGAAGGGAATTATGGTAGTTTTTTAAAAGTAGAATAGCGAAAAAGCATCTTGTAAAATTTGTTTTAGATTATTAAAATCCATGATAATTTTAAGTGTTTAAATAATTATGAAAATGTAATTATAGTGCAAAAGTTGGGATTATTATTATTATTATTATAAGATAAGAAAAAAAATTCCAGATTAAAATTTCGATACCGATACTTATTGTTATGGATACTTTTCTTTCGATACTAGTACGGCATCTATATTCTTCTTCCGATACTTTTAATGAGTACAGTATCTATACTTTTCTTTCGATACCATATCCCTCCCTATATGAGAGCTCTGGTAAAACCCAATAATATTGTTTAATAATAAATATTAGTGGTCATTGCAAGGACTTCCAAAATAACCCCCTTTTTTATCTATGTGGCTCAAGGAATTGTTGAATATTCCGAATGTCATAGGTTATTTTTAATAAATATAGTATTAAGAAACATTCATGGGATAAGTGAATTTTAATTAACAAAATAGTTAGCATTTAAGGAACAAAGCGTAAAAGAGTTAAATTTATAAGATTGAAATACCTATAAATTAAATTTAATAATTTTTAAGAAGTAAATTTAACACATAATAGTCTTAAATAAAATTCATTTCATAAGAAATATTCAATCCTTGATTTAGTTAAATTTATAAGATCAAAGTACCTATAAATTAAATTTAATAATTTTTAAGAAGTAAATTTAACACATAATACTTCTAAATAAAATTCACTAGATATGAATAATATTAATTGTTTGCCAACTCGACTATCATTATCTTTTATTAATATCGCTATATATTGTTCAAACTTATTCATATTCTTATACTTATATATTTAACTAGATAGCTGTTGCCCGCGGCTTTGCTCGCGTGGAAGTTGATTATATACAAATACGAAAATATACATATGTATTTACAGATTAATTAAAAATATTACGTTACGTTGATGACCATAACTTGACCTCAGATCAAAAATAATGCAAGTCCGATACAAACTTTCACCCCCTTTTTCATCCCTTATTAAATAAAATTTCCAAAATTCCTGAAACACGTATTTATTTGTTTTACGTCAATAACCGAAATACAAAATTTTGTTTATGTAACTTTCAAAATGACGGACTTTCATACATATTATCATACATATTATCATCCCCTATGTTGACCCCTTTGGGGTGGAATTTTCTAAAATCCTTTCTTAGTGGGTGCCTACATAACAAAATGAATATACAGTCCGAATTTCATGCTTGTAGCCATGGTAGTTTGCGCTCGGCGATGATGAATCAGTCAGTCAGTCAGTCAGTCAGGACATGTTATTTTATAAATATAGATTATGTTATTTATGAATAAATACCAACAATGCAACTTCAAGTTTTCTTTGATGCTAGGAATAGAGATAATACCCTTAGTTCATGTGTATGTTTTCTTATCTTTTTCTTTGTGGGTACACATATACATATATATATAATTTTCTTTGAAGACAACCGTCGACATATCATTCCCGCAACCGGTGTGAGTTGCGTGCTCTGAGTTTCGAATGTTTATACTCAGACATTCAAAACAAGAACTCCAGCTACTCACTCCTATTGCCCTTTTTGCTACCCCTTTGGATGTTATTCATTTGAACCTCCTATTGTGGTTTAGTTTTGCTAAGGAGGGTTCAAGCGGCAGAATCATCTAAGGCGTCACTTTCATGCTAGAATGGCCTGCTGGAGATTGGTACTCGAATCCCGGTCGTGTATAGTGAGGTTGATTTCCCTCAATGGTTTTCCACTCTTTTTCCACACAAATGCAGGTATATTACCTCTCAAATGCTTCCATCCTCCTCCCTACACTGTTAGAGTAATTATCATATATGTGTATAAACTGAACAGGCAGTAAGACGCGGCGATACATTTTTCTTTTTATTATTATTATTAGCATCGCGTCTTACTACCCATTCGGGTTATACGCACTTACGCTAATGTGTAATGTTAGGGTGATTGTGAGATGAAATGGAGGCCCTACAGTTTAACGTGGGATCCAAACCACGTTGGAGGCCTGGCATTCCACACATTCACAAGTTGTGATTAATACACGTATTGTCAGACGTGAAGGAAGGATTTGGCAATCAGATAAATCTGTGCCGGGCCCGAGGTTTGAACCCCGGACCCCCAGCACAAAAGTCTGACACCTTATCCCTAGACTGCCAGGTCACCATTTTTCTTTTTTTAATTGAAATCTTTTCAGATATAAGTAGTCAGCACCACTATTAAATGAATTGTTTAAGAAAAACGAATATATATGTAATTATTTTTATTGTAAATAACTTGCTAGATAGCCATTTTGAGCCAAATCGTTAAAACTATTTTAAAAAGATTTCAAACTTTATACAAAATCAGTCTTTGGTAAATTACCCTTTAGTGAATTTTTCATTAAAAATCAAGTGTACATTTATATTTATCATGTTGAAAATTCCCAAAATATACATATTTAATCAAACCGCTAGAGCCATTTTCGAAAATATTTTGACTTTCCAGAAATGACTGGTCATTAAACTGAACTAAAACGAATTTTTACTCAAAAAACCAGTATACAGTGTTATTTGTCAGATATAACACTAGCTAGATACACAATTTAAACCAAATTGGTAGAGCCTTCTCGAAATATTTGTAATTTTCAAAAGTCACTCTCAAATAAACTACCGTTAATATAAGGATTCGTGTCAAAATCAATACAAATTCCCAAAATATAGCCGTTACATGTTGATTAAAATCATTCAAACAGTTTAAAATCTATGTTATGGGACAGACAGAATTGTAAAATCCACTTTTTTATTTCAGGGGAAAATAAATCGTAAGGCTTCATCATAATCTTGAGGTTGAAAATGTGCACGATTACAATTCTCTCTATATGAGAAAATAAAAAAATCTATTAAAAAAATTGCTAAACTATATTTAAAGCATATTTTCAAACTTGTGAATAGATATTTCTTAAAATTCAAACCTGTAATGTATATATAAAATGATGTTTATATTCAAGTTCTACATAATATTACAATTAATGTTTCTAAAATATACTAAACAATCTCAACTTTTCAAATTTGGAGTAAAACATGTTGGTAAAATATTTTACATTTCGAAGCTCTATAGCTAGGATAATTTCAAGTTAAATAAAAAAATCTATTCAACCCAAAGGTTTAGCTATTACCTGGACCTATGAACTATATTTTTAACTATTACAGAATATTATGAAAAAATTACTACTTAATGAACCATGAACCGGGAAGGTCACCAGCCTTGTCCATATAACTTAGAAATGTCATCAACAAGGCAATAGTTTTCAAAATTGTTGCAATAAAACTCAAAATATGACATATGTATACCAGAGTAAAAAGGTATCAAAAGTAAAAAAAAAAACTAGTGTGTAAAACGGTTTCCAAACAAGACATTAAAACCAAATATGTATTTCTACTTTAAAGCAAATAGATTATTAAGGTGTAAAACAATGCACGAAAAACAGTTTGAAACTGAAACCATTTATAAACTTTGGAAATTCGTGAATATAATAAGACACTATAACTTTGTGTTATAATTAATTATTTTCTGGCTAAACTATTAATTTTCAAAACTTCATGTTTGGGTGCAAACAATACATTAATATTATCAAAGGAAAAATCACAATTTTAATTTGTAGAAATAAGGCATAAGCTGAACTTGGCCCATTAATTAATTCTGAAATCTTTTTGTTTGTTAAATGTGTTTTTCTCGCTAGTCTATTAGGATGCAAAACAGGACTTTTATTTTGGCATTAAAAAAACCTAATTATTGAGTTGGGAGGGTGCCTCTCTGCTTAACTTTCCCCCTCCCCCCAGCTTTTCCCCTATTCTTTTGCAAAATTATTCAGATACAAAACGCTATACTTGGGTGCAAAATGGTGCAAAACAGGACTTTTAAGATGGCATAAAATAATAATAATAATATTTAGCACCGCGTCTTACTACCCGTTCGGGTTATACACTTTAAGTACTAATTACGTTAATAGATATAGGAACTGGGAAGATTGAATTAGAGGAGGTGAACCCGCATTTGCTTGGAGGGAGAGTGGAAAAACATTTAGGAAAAACCACCCCAGTTCACCCGACCGAGATTCTAACCTCGATCTCCCCGTCCTCAGCAGTTTGGCTCAACACGACAAGCGCGTTAGCCAACTACGCCACCAAGGCGGGTAAGATGGCATAAAAGAAATCCAACATTTTCATAGTGGAGGGGAAACTCTTAACTTGGCCCCCGTAAACATAAACAGTCGTATCGTCTCTGGGGTAAGGGTGCAAAATAGTTGCAAAACGGTGGTATATTTAAATTTTATTTTTGAGGGGGGGGGGAGCAACTTAAGTTATCTGGCCGGGCCAGAACCTGATAGTGTGAAAGGTCCCATTTACTTCAATGCACTACCACTCTTCAGGTTTCCATCAGGTCCGGAACCTGACCGACGAAATCTAATATTATTATTATTATTATTAGCACCGCGTCTTACTGCCCATTCGGGTTATACGCACTTACGCTAATGTGTAATGGTAGGGTGATTGTGAGATGAAATGAAGGACCTACAGTTTAACGTGGAATCCGAACCACGGTGGAGACCTGGCATTTCTAATATTATGACAGGTCTGTTAGAAGTGGAGTTTGTAGCTTATTAGGTAGGTTTACTACCCTTCTCCCACCACTATATCAACATACCTTCTTATTCAAAACATTATTTGCCAACTATGAAAAGTTTTGAATAAAGGACAGGGTTGGGGGGGGGGGGCGCACCCCTTATAATTTGTTAGCGGAGCCCTCCCCCCTATAAAAACGAGCTTTCTACGCCCTTGAATTAGACATAATGTTTCAAGTTCATTCATGGGTAAAAGGGGCCCAAATTATGCCTTGCCCCCTCCCCTATCCACGCAAACATTATGCCTGAGCACGCCTATGAGCAGACTCCTCTAGTGGAGAAAAAATAAACAGTAAAAATGTCAGTCATTTTAAGTATGAATAACAAAACACTAATTAAATTAAATACATTTCTAATATTTAAGTTACATTGCGTTTATAATATTTAAGTTGGTTAAAATAGCTTTACAATAATATAAATACACCAGGTTTAAAATAAAACAAATACTATTCAAATTAATGGAAACTACCTTCTGATTGGTTGAAATAATATTGGTAGAATTAATTAAAATAATAAAACGTCATATCGAAAAGCGTCTTAAATAACTGTTACATCACACACGACCCGTCAAACATTGAATATGAAATGTATGTATACAATAATATTGATTACATTCAGAATGAGTCTTCCTAACGCTTACATTAGCTATTGATATTTCAAGCATAAACAAGACTTAACTTGTGTAAAACTTGAAACGAGGATGACAAAGATCTTTTCTCTTCTTAGAAAAGAAGAGGAAGAAAAACATATGTCCACATGGTAGTGCCACTTTCATTATAGTGGAGAAATAAAGAATTATTTTTAAAATTTCGGTGATCTGCACTGAATTATGAATGTTTGATCATGAGGTGTTTGAGTAGTCAGTCAACGATTTAACTACAAACACAGGGTAAGATTAGCGGTATTTGAATTTTATATATATATATATATATATTATATATATATATATATATATATATATATATATATATATATATATATATATATATATATATATATATATATATATTTTTTTTTTTTTTTAACACACTAATATTTGCTTCCAACTTTTTTTAAATATGTGTTAAGTGAATGTCGTGACAAATATTTGAAAATACTTTAAATATTGTAAATGTAATACAACTAAGTCAATGAGTGTTTTTAATTTATTTATTTTCATTTGTCTTTCTGTGTATTGTTATGATATAAAACATCTAAATGAATACGACAAATCATGGTGACTTCTATCTGCTTCTGTTTTGTTTTCTAGATATATATATTTATTAGTGTTTTTAGATACATTTTACAAACAAGTCTTGCGGATGATTGACGCCCGCTCACAAATATTCCACCTTAAATGTTTTCAAACATACGTATCCAGACTATGAAATGAAACTAAATACCTATTTAATTGTATCACATGGCCATTATATGACCAGTTTTAACTAAAAGTGTGTCAAATCTGACCAACAACTTAGCTCAATCGTTGCGCGTTTGTATTCTAAAGCTATGAGACCCCATGTTCGATTCATAGCAGGTCGTAAGGCCGAAAAATTTGTGAAATTGAGAATTTCCCTTTCAGTGTTGCATTGACATCACCAAGACTGGATGTTGAGTCTGTTAAAGAGCTAAATTAGTGTGTAAGTCGTCTTCGTATAGAAATCTTACGATATCTTCTAATATTGCGTTCCCCCATTCATACGTCAAATCATAGATAGTGAGTATTATAAAACATAATAATAATAATAAATGTTTCAAATATTGAGCGCAAAAAAAGGTTTATATTTGCTACACGGTTCTCCCAACAGAATTCTATTGTAAACTTCAAATACTTGTAATATTAAAAAAAAAAAGTTGAAATCACTAAAAGCTTTCAATTTTAAACTTCCAAATCCATCATACAAATGGTTAACCACTCTGTGTGAAAGTGTTACCATACCTGTCAATCCACTCAGTCACGTGGTCAAAGAATCTTCTTGTCTTCTCTTCACCCAATTTGAGCTCCCGACACGGACACAGACAGACACACTTGCACTATCACAAGTGAAGAGAAGTTCCGTTCTCTCGCCACGAATTCGCCAAGTAACCACGTGACACGTCCGACACGGAGCATGCAGTAATGTGAACTGAGGAAAGGAAAGGTGATACAATCTACAGTACCGGAGGTCGCACTAAAGGGAAGGCGTGCAATACAAGTCTACAGTATTGGAGGCCACACTGAAAAAAAAGAGGCAGGCAATAGATTGTATACAGTACCAGAGGTCTCGCTAAAGGAAAGGCGTGCAATACAAGTATACAGTACCAGAGGTCATGCTAAAGTAAAAGCGGGCAATACAAATCTACAGTAATGGAGGTCACACTGAAGAAAAGACAGGATACTATTATACAGTACATGAGGTCACATTGAAGAAAGATTGGGTAATATAATTCTACAGTACACGAGATCACGTCTAGGTAAGTCTGGGTGATGCAATTATACAGTACTGGAGGTCCCACCAGGGGAAGTGTGGCTGATGTAATTTTACAGTACACGACGAAGGTTCCACCAAGGGAAATGTAAGTTATCTAAGTCTACAGTACACGAGGTCACACCAAGTTAAGTCCGGGTGATGCAATTCTACAGTACCGGAGGTCCCCCAAGGGAAATGTGGGTGATGTAAGTCTACAGTATTCGAGGTCACAGTGAAAGAAAGGCGTGCAATACAAGTCTTCAGTACAGAAGGTCCCATTGAGGTAAAGGCAGTTGGTAAATATCTATATAGCCACTACAAGATAATTAAAAGGCGCGGTTGCAGTACACATCTAATTTGCCAAGTCACAATAACACTTGCGATGGCATCGATTTATTGTAGTGCACACCGATCGATTATCTCAGCAATTAAGCATCACAACTTAGAAACTAACAATGTTATAACATACATAACATTCAATCACCTAGCCATTAACTTATTAATGTGAAAGGTTAAGCATCAATTTCACCAATAATAAATTTTCGGCCATGCCGGAAATCAAGCCCCGAACCCTTAGTTCAGTAGCTGGATGCGCTACCGAGTGAACAAAGGTTTCGGCCTAAATTTTTCTTGCAACCACTTTTAAAATCTAATCTTTGAAGAAAATACTTTTCAATCATCTCATATTGCAATTATAAATTGAAAGATGAGACTATCTAAAAGTGTTTAAATTTAAGAGAGACTGATTTCACTCTCTCTACTTAATTTGTCTCGTATTCACATGTAGATTAACCGTTAATGTGTCAAAATCCAATAGCAGCATCATCGTTCATTTCATGACATATTTTAGGTTTAAGCAATTAAAGACTGCTGGGACATAGAAGGTGCTCCAATATTTGAGTCATTTAAATGTATTCCATTTATTTAAGGTATTTAACATGCACTCTCTGAACCGACTGATTATATCAGCACTCGTGAATTTCTATGAGCGAGCGCGAGGGGTCCTATCAAGTTTACTGGTAAAAGTATTTTCACCTACCTTCCAGGTTTCTCTTACATGCCACAATCGACATGACACCGACGACTTTACTTCCCCTCCAAAGAAAGTTGTGCTACGGATTTTTATCGCTCAAGGAAAATCCATTGAGTTCAGTTGAGTATGAACCTACGAACATCGGGTCCTGATGCGAGCACTTTAACCCAAGACTATCGAGGTTGACAGTAGCTAAGTCATCATATTTGGTTGGGGGAATGGGCTACAACTGGAGCTATTCTTACTCTTTTCCTAGGGTTTAAATCGGGCATGTCACACTTTCAACCCGCGGGTACATGCCACCCTATTCATCCATGAATTTCTGCGGCCCATGGACCTTATGACGAACCATCATGCAATGCGACCCCATTCTTTTATTTATCAACTTTGAGGAAATACAACACTTTTAATGTGATATTTAGGAAGTAGGCCGCATCTACTCTTATTTCGACAGGGATCAATTCCCAAAAGTTGAATTTGTGCACCAATTAATTTCAATGTTTGGTAGCACATCCGTATGTTAACATTTTTTTTTTACATGAAATGAAAACCAAACAGCTTAGAGATCTCGGCTTAGGGGCACACATTTTTCAATAATTATAAAAAATACTTTGACATACAATTTAAAGACTGACACTAATAGTATTATTGTAACATCAACACTATTGTTTCAAATTATTTTGTAAAAAAATATAGGGTCGGTCTTATTATCATATACGGGGCCCTCTCTTTTCCTTTTGTGAATAAAATTCTAGGTTGAAATTCTTTTTACTTAAGATAATGACAATACAGATTTTTTTGTTAAATGCGACTCCCTCAATTATTTTCAATGGTTACTTATTCTTTTAACTTGCTCCTATGAAAAGAAGGGATTGATTGTAACAGGTGACCTGGCGGTCTAGGGGTAAGGTGTCAGACTTCTGTGCTGGCGGCCGGGGTTCAATCCTCGGTCCCGGCACAGATTTATCTGATTACCAAACCCTTCCTTCACCTCTGACAAGACATCTTGTGAATGTGGGGAATGCCAGGTCTCCACGTTAAACTGTAGGTCCTTTATTTCATCTCACAATCACCCTATCATTGCACATTAAGCGTAAGTGCGTATAACCCGAATAGGTAGTAAGACGCGGTAATAATAATAATAATAATAATAATAATTGTAACAGAGCGTACAGCCCGAACGGGTAGTAAGACGCGGTGATAAATATTACTATTATGATTGTAGGTGTTCAAGTAATACTAAACTACAGAATGACTCAAAATTCTCTCTACATAGGTATTTTTTTGAACATTGTTTAAAGGAATAGCCTATAGAGATCCTTCTCCTGGCTAAATTAAGAGGTTATCGCAGATGAATTCAACAGGAGACACTCCCAAGGAAGACAAATCACACACGACACTGTTGTCAGACTTATTGAGAAGCTCTGAGGGAACGGATGTGCTAATGTCGAAACAGAGATAATATGGCCGTTCACAAACATCCACAAAGTAGATCGGTCACGGTATTGGCAGGCTTTTAAAAGAGCACGATTATGACACCCATAAAAAAATTAAATTGTGCATCTTCCCTATGTATGGATAATTTTGAATCATCCTATACAGTCCAACGTATATGGGAAGAACCTATTTATTATTTAACATCTAGAAAAGTTGTTTGAACTACTTTCACGTTTGCACACGTCAAGTCATTTGACCTGCAGCTGTCATTAGGTATTAATATTATCAATACCTGTAAAATAACACTAATAATATTGTAAAACGTTATCATCGTGGACCACAAAAAGATATGAATTTTCTAAAAGTTTCTGGCTATCATACTCCCCTATATTGTGTATTGCTTCTTCTCGAGTTTAAGAGTTGGATTACCTTGTCTGAAAGCTTGGAGTAGACCAAGGAAGACTACGCATAAATGGTAATTAGATCTATGTTGTCCCCAAAAGCAAGGTGTTGACTACTGGAATTCGATGATACGTGTATCTGATGGTTATAATTATGTCGTCCCTGAAAGCAAAGTGTTGACTAATGAAATCCGATGCCACAAGTAACTGAGGGCTATGTTCATGTTGTCCCTGAAACCAAGGTGTTGGCCAGTGTATTTGAATGTTACATGTAACTGTTGGTTATGTGTATGTTGTCCCTGAAAGCAAGGTGTTGGTTAGTGGAGTTAAATGTTACGTTTAACTGGTGATTATGTTTATGTTGTTCCTGAAAGCAAGGTGTTGGTTAGTGAAACTCAATGTTACATGAAACTGGTGATTATTTTTAGGTTTTCCCTGAAAGCAAGGTGTTAGCTAGTGGAATTCAATGTTACATGTAACTGGTGATTATGTTCATGTTGTCCCTGAAACCAAGGTGTTGGCTAGTGGAATTCAATGTTACATGTAACTAATGGCTATGTGCATGTTGTACCTGAAAGCAGGGTGTTGGCTAATGGTATTCAATATTACATGTAACTGATGGTTATGTGCATGTTGTCCCTGAAAACAAGGTGTTTGATAGTGTAATTCAATGTTACATGTAACTGGTGATTATGTTCATGTTGTCCCTGAAAGCAAGGTGTTGGTTAGTGAAATTAAATGTTACATGAAAATGGTGATTATTTTTAGGTTGTCCCTTGAAAGCAAGGTGTTCATTAATGGAATTCATTGTTTGATGTACCTAACTGATGGTTGTGTGCATGTTGTCCCTGAAACCAAGGTGTGGCTAGTAGATTTAAATGTTACATGTAGCTTATGGATATGTGCATGTTGTCCCTGAAAGAAAGGTGTTGGCTAATGGAATTCAATGTTACATGCAACTAACTGGTGATTATATTTATGTTGTTTCTGAAAGAAAGGTGTTGACTAGGGAAATTCAAAGTTACATGAATCTTGTAGTTAGTTCTTTGTTGTTTCTGAATGCTAAGAGTTCACTAGTGGAACTAATGATACAAATAACTGTTGGTAAGGGGTATGTTGTCTTGTTACTATATTAAAATTGCGATTGTGTTTTGTCTTCGTGGGTCGTCACAGTTGTTCTGACCCCGACTACACTTTCACTTTCAACCGATTTTAGATTACAATTTTACATGTATTAATTTAAAAAAAATTCTTCCTTCATCCTTTAAAGTGAAATAGGGGATAAAACCCATGACGTAAATTTTACCGTACAGTGGTTTATTGTTTGTGCTTATACACGCTATCAGAAATACCCCTAGTTTGGCAATCCCCTCGATCTGCATCTTGTTTACTGCCGACTCTGGCATACTTTCGGAACTCAGCTTGAAAGTATATCCGTAAGATATGATGCACGCATTTAACGCTATCCCAAAACTACAACCATGCACCATGGGTACAAAGCAATGCAAGCATAACTATGGGGCTATTAAATAGTATTTGGGGAGAAACGTTATTTTAAAAACCAAACATTTAAAATCAAAACATCATTAAGTAAAAAAAAAGGGTTAATAACATAAATAGTTTGAAAATAATATTTCAGGAACCGTTTATAACAACTCTTATGTGCTGTTTGGTTAGTAGCTTAATAGTTGATTAATATAAGCAGAAACATTTCAGAACAACTCTCTCACTCACTGTTGGGCTAGTAGTCATTCAGGATTCAGCTCATAATTTGTTCAGTAAAACTCTCTCAAGCACCATTAGACTAGTAATAGTTCAGGACAGGGGCGTTGCACGAAATATACTTCGGGGGGAGGGCGGGGTGAACCAGTGTTTTTCCCAACTCTAAGCATTTGGAAATTAGACAAATTCCTAAGTAGAAAGCAAAAAAGAGTACAAGAAGGGCAATGTTAGAACAACTTGGGGGGGAGGGGGGGAGTAGAGGCTCCCAGAATTTTATTTAAATTTGGGGTGATAATCAAGCCTTGAACCAAGCTTTTAGGCAACCCGGGTGACCTGGTGGTCTAGGGGTAAGGTGTCAAACTTCTGTGGTGGCAGCCGGGGTTCAATCCTCGGTCCCGGCACAGATTTATATGATTACCAGACCCTTCCTTCACCTCGGACAAGACATCTTGTGAATGTGGGGAATGACAGGCCTCCACCGTGGTTCGGATTCCATGTTAAACTGTAGGTCCTCCATTTCATCTCACAATCACCCTACCATTACACATTAGCGTAAGTGCGTATAACCCGAACGGGTAATAAGACGCGGTGATAATAATAATAATAATAATAATAATAATAATAATAATAATAATAATAATAATAATAATTTAAGCAACTGTATTTTTAAATTTATTTGTTCATACTGGAGTTTTAAAGATACAAAGCTTTTTCAGTGCTTAGGGAAATAACTTTAATTATTATTTATTTCAATTTACCTGCATCTGAGCTAAATTAATATCCATCTAATCTGAAATATATTTATTTAGATTTGCAGATTTCAAATCGTGTATTTTATATTTAAAAATGTAACGGACATTATTACAGCGGTTCTCAACATTTTGTAGTTTATGACCAAAGCGTTCAAATCCTAGTTTTTAAGTATTTTCACTGTGTGTTACTACCAGCCCGGACTATTTACAGTTAACTACACCAGTGAGATAGGTAAAATTTAGAGTAAATGTACACTTATTTGCTTGGAGAGATATGAGGATAAACTACCCCTGGCCAGAAATAAAATTCTTACTTCACCTACACCAACAAACCAAACCAAAAGAGCGTGCGTGACATTAAACCTTCATGTCCACTAATTCTTGTTTTAATTATTATAAATTGATTATAATAATGATAATATGCTACTAATATGTAGTAAAATAGAATCAACAAGCCCGGGGCTAGGAGATGATTTTATATATTATGCTAGCAGCATTACAAGGCTGCCACAGTAAACAAGTCAGCAACAATTTATCAGAATGGAATAGCAAAAAGGAACCTAAACAGTAACTAGGTCGTTTTATCACTTTAGCACTTTAACAACTTACATTTCTATTAGAATTACGCGTCTTCCTATAATAATTAAAATCCTTGAAAGAGTAAATATAAAGCTAAAACTGTGATCCCCAGGTTGGAAACCGCGGCTTTATTATAACACACTTGGAAGCAATATTTAACTAGTAAGCTCCCGGAGATGTAGAACTCGCTCGTCACTTTATAAAAAAACTAGCAATTTGGCCATGTTTATTTAGAAACATTTTCAACTGTAAAATAAAGCAATAAAAATTGGAATTTATCTACATTTCTGCAGCATTTTGATACCTGTCTACCAATGTGCTGCTTCATAACCTCATGGAAGTTGCCCTAAAATGTTAATACTGGTACGTCAATAAACTATTCAAAATATATTGTAATTTAGCGCGTGAGGGTGAAGGGGCTTCCCTGACATTTTATTAAATAACTTATGGCAAATTTGAAATCATCACTCTAAACAACATGGCTATACGAAATTTCATGCGAATCGAACACTAAATAACGAATTTAAAAATGTATCTCAAATTTGAATATGTTAAGGGGTGAAAAAATAACTTATTTTTTGTTTAATGCATTCTACTTAATCAAATGAAAAATTACAAGAGTTGTAACAACGTAACACAGCCCTATTACTCCTCTTCCTTCATTGTTGCTTTGAGCCTATTTAAATTGCTTTCATGAAAGCCTATTTTAATAAAAAAAAATGAGGTAGGATACATCAGTTCAATTCAAACTAGTATGGATATGCGCTAGAAAAATATAGTGTATACTATATTTCATAAGTCAAACATTAACACTAACCTCAATGTCCTCATTTCATCAGTCAGATCTTTCGATTAGAAAACAATAAAATGTTGCGTAACATTCACTGCATTTAGGCTTTCAAAATTTAATAAAGCCCTAATTAAGGCATTGGTTGTCCACATATGATAATTTGAATCATAAAACTGCGACAGTCTAGCAACCACGAAAGTCACAACTAAAAACACTAAACAATAAACAAAACATTGGCTGACAATGCTGCCACTCCAAGCCTTGCTGGCTGAGTTAAATTTTGCTACTGGGCAGCTCATGTTCCCTTACGATTCGTTTCCATACCACATTAGGTATACACTCACCGGCCGTTGTCTCTACCTACTGACAACGGCGCTACTAGACTACTTGATTAACTAAGATTTCTAAGATTTACTACAGAAGGAATCAACTTTAAATGTTTGATGATTTTTGAAGTTGGGTTTTCTTGTAGAGTAGGGATTAACAGTTGGAAGATTTTAAATTTGGCTGTACAAGGACTTTCATAATAGAAAGTAATGGGATACAGAATAAGCCTAGAATTTCCCAACTCCAGATCTCAAATCTCACAAAATTCCCAACTTTCAAGCTGTTAACCAACATTGGGGGGGGGGGGGGATGACACCCCCGTCCCCCACCCTTCCCGGCGTCACGCCACTGGTTTAGGATTCAACTCAGAAACAGTTCAGTATAATTTATTCACATGCTCATTGTTTAGTAATGATTCAGGATTCTTAATGCGTCTGCTTAACCAATAATTGAGAGACGGATTAACGATGTAGCCTAAGTATCTAAAAGGTTAATGGCCACTAAGAATAAATGCACCAGCAATCCCCAGGAATATGGAGAGATAAACAATAGAAAAAGCTTCTTGCATTTCACCTTAGCTGAGTATCGAACGTCAATTTGAAACCTCTCGATTCAAACTACTTCACGTTGACGCTGAGCTAACTCTTCTGATAAAATACGGTAACGTGTGATGGTTTTAAAATGCCAGTGCTGAAGGGCTGAAATAAGAGACAGCAAGACACGCATGGCTATTATCCTGCTGGCACACCTGCTGTGGCCATTTAGCTGCGCTGGCAAGAAAACGTGAGACTAGTTCCTGGAGTGGATCAGGTGCCCCTGTGGTTGGGTCAACCTGTCTGTGGCCCAGGGGACCTTGAATAGACCCGATAAGGTACCTCCTATTTTTCTCGAGCTGGTTTCCTTATTAAAGTGAAATACCAAGAAATAAGTGCCAATACACTATCATTTATTCTGTAGGCCTACTCAACACGTTTCAGCTGATGAGCTTAATTTTCTCATTAAGTTTTATTATAATTTGACTTAAGGCAAATTTTAAAAAGTGTAAATGCATATTATTATAACATAACACTTCATTTAAATATATCAGCTGTCTTTTTTTAAATAAATATATATTACAGAGCTCATATGTTTCATAAGAAAACTTGAGTGTCCATTAAAAAATATGTTGGTGTTTTTTTTATGTGGAATTTGGTGTTTAGATGACAACATTTCAAACCGTTATGCGAAATCAATGCTCATTACACTATTTAAAAAACATATAATTTCAAGAATAATTGCATATGGTTGTATAATATATATACGTTTTTAATATCTATGGAGTTTGGTTTCTTAACCACACTAGTCTCTTATTTATAGCAATCATCTTTGAACATTCCTCAAACGTTTACAATGATAAGGTAGCATAAATATTAGGCTTTTTTTGGATTCAAACCACTTTAAAAAATTCTACTTGCAAACTGCAGGTTACTTTTTAACAGACAGATTTGGTAGGCTCTTTCGCTTTAGCTCATAGAAAACTCTCATGTGTTGATGTAATCAGCCGGTTCAGAAAGTTCACGTTAAATACCTCAATAAATAAATATAAAAACAATATATTAGACTTATTAAATTGAAAATTATTTAGAAATTTGATGATATTCATAAATTCAATTTAAAACTCTGGTATAAGGCTCTAAATTAAATTTTGAATTAAAAAACACCGGATAATACGAATAAATATGTTATTTTTAAATCAGGTTAAAAATTATATATCTACAACGTACAGTACGTTTACGTAAAATGTTGGTTTAGAATGTAACGTCTATCAGTGTACGGGAATGATCTCAGTTAGTTTTGCGGTAAGCAAATATTTTTCAGCACAATCGCAAGAGTATCCTTAATACAACACTTATTAACTCTAAAGCTTAAATGGTGCTCGCATTTAGTATGAAAGCAAAAACCGGTTCATAAATACGTGTTTTCATAAACAGGTGTTTTTAAACATAGGATACTTGTATTTTTCTTTTATGCCTTGCTTATTAAATTTATGTGAAGTATTTAATTAAAATGAGTTCTTAATATTTTTAAAGATTCCTCTATCATCCTTATCAGTAAAAAAATGTATTAAATCATTATACTACAAAGTTGTGCATAAATTATGAAAATACTTTAGGATATGTATATAAATTTATTTGTATGACTGAACTCAGTGACAAACAAAGAAAGTACTAAGGTTCTCACCTTACCTCACCTCAAAAGATACTTTCCCTTCGTCATTAAAACAGGTAAACTTCCTTTCAATTCTTCCTTCCCCACCCCAACCCCATTAGTTGTAAATATGCGGATAGCCCAGACGAGCAAAAAACTTAAAAAATTAATTCTGTTCAGGGAATGCCTGGAGTGAGGCAATAGAATTATCAACCAACCTAGTTATAATAAATAATAACACAACACGTAAACAGAGCCGCCCATAGCAGACGTGGGGCTCTGGGCAAACTTCATTTGTGGTGTCCCCAGTTATCTGCCTCAACCCTCCTTCCCCCATTCTTTTATCTTAATTTTTGTTTGATATAAGCCGTATTTTTATACATTAAAGGGTTGATTTCTCTCCAACCCTAGGTTTGATTTTCTTCACCTACGAATTTGATCTAGATAAAACATACTAAGAATAACTGTGGCAAGCTTGAATTAAATCTGTGAATTCATTCAAACTTTATCTTGAGAAATATCCACCACAGAGAGAGAAAATTCAAATCGTTATAGTTAAAACGAATACCTCTCTTCACTCTTTCAATAAAACAATCCACGTGGCTATGCTTTATTTGTTTTTACACTCTGACAATGTTTGATAGATCACCTATAAGGAAACCAACTACACGAGTGCGTAAATAAATATTTATTACAGCTTATTTTTTTCTCTCTGTCGTCTAGACAAGCGGGGGCCCGTTGATGTCCACCATTTGCACACACCTAAGATATGTCATGTACACGTAACTATACAAAATTGTAGTAAAAAATAAATTAAATTAAGAATAAAGCTTCTCACTTCGCACTTGATGAACCACTTATTTAAATTTGTTACACAATCATAAAGAGAAAGAATTAAAAATATTACAACTAATATTTAATAGTAATAATACACAGAGGTTAGTTGAGTTTTATGAAAAATATGGAAGGATTTCAATTTTGAGCGTCAGCATCACTGAGCACAGATCGCACTTCGAAGTAATCTCCGAAGTTTTTAAGTAATGGTGAGTTATTATTCCTGATTCCTATTTCGTATTGTAATAATAATAACATACACAATTTTATTTTATTTTCATTATTGACTATTTTTTAAGCTCCCCAAATAATTAGTATAACACATAATTTTACAAAGCGTATTTTGAGTGGCCCAAAATATCTGAACACTGTTTCAGCTTACCTAACAGCAATACTATATAACATTTTAGAAAATATTCTAATTTGATCTTTCGTGAGGAGCGAATACTATAATTTAAGGTTAAGACTTAGATATTATTGTAATTTAATAAATGCAAGTATGAATTAAATTGGTTAGTTAACCTTTAAAATATCGTATATAAATCACATTATAATTTGCCCCTATA
>JBCFYV010009882.1:72907106-73085805 GCA_039000515.1 Timema cristinae | reverse complement strand
AGAAGTTGGCATAGTTTGGTAATATCTGTTTACATTGGTAGCGTTGTTGTTATATGAGTCAAATACATACAAATAACAGTACGACATAACAACTATGAACTGACAAGAATTCACAGTAGAACTCAAGAGTCAAAATATCTTAACAAAACAAACAGTTTAGAAAAAAAAAGTTAAAACAAGGACAATTTAAAATACCAAGCTAAAATATATTACACCATATGAAGAGTTGGTTAGTTTAAAATGTTTTAATGACCAAATAATTTACATAAAAGTTGGTTTTGAGTTTTTAATAATAATAATAATAATAATAATAATAATAATAATAATAGCACCGCGTCTTACTACCCGTTCGGGTTATACGCTTTAAGCAATAATTACGCTATTGGATTAGGAATTAAGAAGGTCAAATTAGAGGAAGTGAACCCGCATTTGCGTGGAGGGAGAGTGGAAAACCATTTAGGAAAACCTCACCCAGTTCACCCAACCGAGATTCGAACCTCAATCTCCCCGTCCTCAGCAGTCGAGCTCAACACGACTAGCGCGTTAGCCAACTACGCCACCGAGGCGGGTCGACTTCGATGTTATTTTTACAAATTTTTGTTTAGTAATAATATATATTGCACCGTTATACTTCTATTACGATCGCTTTTATGCAAAGATTTTTTTATTACAGTAAATCCTTATTTTGACATAATGTTTTGGTCAGTCAGCCTATTTTTCACGTTTAGTCACATCATTTAAACCAATAAAGGATTAATATTAAAAATTATATAATCTTTTGGCTACTTTTACCTTTGATTAATTTTATATTATAATTAAAAATTAAGGTTCTTAAATATTCCCCGTGCAAAGAACGATCACACAAGCTAGTTAGTTATAGTAACAGAGACACGGCACACTCAGATTCTTACAAAAATAAAATTTATAAAATGGCTAAATATTGTGTCCAGACTACTAAATTGGTAAGGTTTGTACAGGCAAAATATGACCGATTAGTTGAACTAATCACTCCTTTTATGTACCTGGGCTCAAGCAGCATTAGGGATTTACTAGGTCTAATATTTTTAAGTATGGTTAGTTAAATCCCAAATTTGTCTTTTTTTTATCTCCGCGTCTTACTACCTGTTCAGTTTATATGCATAGATGATAATTACTCTAATGGGGTAGGGATGAGAAAGGAATAATTTTATAGGTAGTCTATCCACATTCACGTGGAGGGAGAGTGGGAAATTTTTTAAAGAAAATCCACCCTCAATAGACACGACTGGGATTTGAACCCCTATTTCTCCGCTATTAGCGGGCCAATCTAACATGAGAGTGACGCCTTAGACCGTTCGACCACTTAAGTTGGTATAAATCCTTAATTTATTTAGTTTTAAACCTAGCACCCATACTTTATATAAGCGAATGATAGTACAGTTTCACGTCAACTTTGGTTTGTAAAATACATTATAAACAATAATTAATATCTGGTTTATTGAAAAGTACATAATTCATTAATGAATTAAACACCCTCTGGTTTGGGCTTGTTTTGCTTAGTGATGACTGGTGTGGAAATGTCTTGTGTGTCAGCCGGAGCGAGGTAGCAGATGGAAGTGGCCTAACCAACTCTTGGCTCCACCCCTCTATAGTTCAGTGTTCCGTCCAGAGATAGCCCTAGTAAAAAGGGGCGAGATTTTAGCATTACAGCCTCTAAGTAGATAACAAATTACTCGATAATTAAGCTTTGGATTATAAATATGTTTATAATAAATTGATCTTAAATAATTTAAATTTTGACCTCCTTTTATAAAAAGTCAGAACTCCTTTTATAAAAAGTCAAAACGCTGCGTTATTACAATTTTTAGGCTGTGTCAAAAATAGTCAATTTTAGCATATTTTCACAAATGATAATAAATAAAATAAGTAAAAAACAAAAAATTTTGAAGCAGGTCTAATTTGTACATCCTTCCCATACAAAATAAAACAAGTCCCTTGTTCCTGCGATGTATTTACGAGGCTGTATAGGCTATGTAATTTGGTCATGCAAACCAGCAAATACATCACTCTGAAACGGGCTAATAAGGGGTCATTCAAGTATGACGTAAGCACCTTAGTGGGGAGGGGGTTCGAGATTTACTTATTTTTACTGACAAGGGGGAAGGGGGTCGGAACAGTGCTTATGTAAGACAGAGAAAAACGGGCAAAATTGAGGGGGGGCGCATCGCAAGTCACTTGGACTTCGGGCAGCTTCGGACAACAATGAAGATGCTGGATGGCTAAACGAGGAAGAATTGGAGAAGCTATAGAAATAAGCCAACGCTTGAGTGACCTAGGCCCCCCTACCCCCAAATATAAACATGATAATTAAAAGTGTTAGGACGTGGATCCAAGGACCTTGGCCATCGGATTAAATGGTGTTTAGGGTTATTTTTTTTTATAAATACAATATACATGTACTCCTATTTCCTAAAAATACTTTTTTTATAACTTCAATTAAAAGTAAAGTAAACTTTTTTAAACTTTTATAATGTTATAACTTGTTTTAATTTTACCAGTTCAATAAGTTTAAATGCATTGTATACCAATGTTAATTGTCAATTTGACCCGCCTCGGTGGCGTAGTCAGCTAACGCGCTAGTCGTGTTGAGCTCGACTGCTGAGGACGGTGAGAACGAGGTTCGAATCTCGGTCGGGTGAACTGGGGGTGGTTTTTCATAAATGGTTTTCCACTCTCCCTCCACGCAAATGCGGGTTCACTTCCTCTAATTCAACCTTCCCAATTCCTAATCCATTAGCGTAATTAGTACTTAAAGCGTATAACCCGAATGGGTAGTGAGACGTGGTGCTAAAATAATTAATAAAAAAAAGCGCGTGCAGGGATAATACTAGCCACACGAGGTGACCTGGCGGTCTAGGGGTAAGGTGTCAGACTTCTATGCTGGCGGCCGGGGTTCAATCCTCGGTCCCGGCAAAGATTTTTCTGATTACCAAACCCTTCCTTCACCTCTGACAAGACATCTTGTGAATGTGGGGAATGCCAGGCCTCCACCGTGGTTCGGATTCCACGTTAAACTGTAGGTCCTTCATTTCATCTCACAATCACCCTACCATTACACATTAGCGTAAGTGCGTATAACCCGAATGGGTAGTAAGACGCGGTGCTAATAATAATAACTAGCCACACGAGGACACAAGACTGAAGAAATTGTTGACTAGCGCGCGCATGGAGTCAGAATACTGTCCCTCCCAACTCTTGCAAGACTGATTGGACTGATGTGATAAGATAATTAGAATCCCCTCAGTATTTTCGTCAGTCCAACCATCATTCCATCAGTATTGCCCCTAAACGATCAATTACTGTCAGTAATATTTAAGAGTGACAGTCTGACTGGTCATGTAGGGTCCTTATAATTATTATAACATTATTTTAAAATGAGCCTAAAAATCATATGCAGATATTTACTCAAAAATGACTTAAAGACCCAGTGCAGTGGACATTTCCTAATTCAGAAATATGTTTCCGGATATTTGTATCAATGATGGTAACAAGTTGTAGGCTACTGTAGAACGTTCGTTTTCAATATTGAAAGGAATTTTCAATGAATTACGAACTAAGATGCTTATTGCTTCAGAAGAGATTAAATTGTTTATCTTTAATAAGCTTTAAATTTGAATTATTGGGCCGAATTGACATCTCTGAATTAGTCAAGAGATTTGCTTCTTTGTAGGAAAGGAAAAATAAAACCTTGAATGGGTTGACACACTTTTATAAATTTGTGAGTTTACTTGCTAATTTTCTCTACACATAATTTTAATTTTTGGAGAATAGAGCGCATCTTAATACTGTGAAAATGATTTTTTTCTTTGTCATATTGCATATAACAATATTTTCTTATTTTTAAAACACACAACAAACAAGAATACAAGGAATTGAATAAGAACAATATTAATGTTGTTTTTAAGTTTTATAGCACTAGAAAATAAAAAAATACTCATATAAATCACAGAAAAACGTAAATATATAAAGTAATGGAAATGTCCTAACATGACACCAAAAGTGTTTTATTATGCAATAGATTATGTTATTATCTTTTTAGTTATACAAATTAATCCATCCACAAAACCTAACCTTCGATGCGACAGCAAAATGTTATTCCTAAAATATATTGTCCTGGCCGAGTGAAATCCCGGGACTTTGATGAGAACATAATTAATTTTCTAGTAGAATACAATCTAGAAACAATATAAAAATCGTTACTATTCATTTCACTCCATTTCTGTTGTATGTTTTAAAGTACGGTCGCATAGCTAATACACTGTACAAATGACTGATTTGCGACCGAAATTCTAGATGAACCAATAATGGTATTTTTTAATTTTTTTTATTATGACTGTATGAACACTTTTCTAAATTCATATTGAATTATATTATTAATTTTTTGTATGCATATATTTTTAAAATTAGCTCAAAAAACGCATTTTTGAAAATAGTTGGATTGAAAAAAACATACCACCTCAAGTTTTGTGTGTAATTTACAAATATAATATTTTTAATCTCGTAAATCTATTCCCAGGGCCATAAATTGGTCATTAGTTACATAAATTTAGTTTTATTACGGGACAGGGATGACAACCCCCACCACACCTACTCAAGCCACGAGAGCGGGGAAGTTTCTCTGTAGAACCCAAGATTCAGCAGTAGGCAGTAATCCTATTGTTCGCTTAACAGGACAACACTAATAGCCTTGAAACCTGTCCAGAGGACCAGTTAGAATATTTCAGTTGTACTATTTTTTTCCCTTGTCTTAAAAAAAATTATCCACATTATTTCATAAAATATATCATATAAGATATTTATTTTTTCAATGGGGATTTTTAACGTATAATTTATTAAAACAGGGATTATATCAGCACACGACCTACAAACTAGCTTTTAACTATGACATAACAGTTACTAAAGTTAAATTACCTACTTTACCTGGAATCGAAACTGGGTCCCTTAGCATCGTAAGCACACGTACTATTGACATAGCTAAAGTGTCGGTTAAAATATAAATAGAAACGTACTACAAAATATGAAAAGCCACTTTAAATAAATGTTTAAAAATATATATAACGATCAAAGCATAACTGTGGTAAAATAATATTCAATGCCAAAATTACTTGTCTTATGGACAAAAAAAAAATGTATGGTAGTCGAAAGGTTAGAAAAAGATGACTTTTGGAAAATTGAAATAGAATCAAAATCAACTAGATTTTATTTAAATTGTATATTGCCAGAGCTAATGAATTCTAGGCACACTAGTTCAATGAAAATAAGAAATCCAGGATATATTTTGAATGCACAAAAGTCTAAAACAAAGTAGCCAAAGATTTTGGAAAGAGAGTAGTTGTATAGATTTTTATTCTTTATTTTAAAAACTTACTAAAATACCATTATTGATTAAAAATGTATCATATTGTAATGTATTGAAAAAAAATATTTTATTGTAATGGCTACTAGATATTTCTACATATTGCTATGTTCCTCCAATAAAAGTAACTGAATTTAATATTATTAGCACCGCGTCTTACTACCCGTTCGGGTTATACGCTTTAAGGGAGACGCGGCAGTAGGCCTAAAGTCAGTTGGCCTAAAATTCATTTGGCCTAAAAGTCATTTGGCCTAAAAGTCAGATGGCCTAAAAGTCATTTGGCCTAAAAGTCAGATGGCCTAAAAGTCAGTTGGCCTAAAAGTCATTTGGCCTAAAGTCATTTGGCCTAAAAGTCATTTGGCCTAAAAGTCATTTGGCCTAAAGTCATTTGGCCTAAAGTCATTTGGCCTAAAAGTCATTTGGCCTAAAATATAATGTTAAAACCTTCGGGTATCTCCGTAAAATAAGCACTGTTAGTTTTTCATCTGATTATAGATAGCACAAGTGATGGTAGATGGTGTTAAGCTATTTCTAAAAACATAGACTTTATTTAAACACAGACTTACTCTATTTAATTACTCTATGGCATTAAAAACTAGAAAGCTCATTGCTGCACTCACGAAAGTACGCCACCTATCCCTATCTTGAGCTGGTTCTATCCAATCTATCTCATTACATCCTATGTTTCTCAGGTCTATCCAAATGTTATCCTCCATCTGCGTCTAGGTCTTCCTAGTGAGTGGTCTTTTTTATTGGGTTTGCCATTCAATACCTTGAACGCAGTTCTAAATACAAACATTCGCGCTGCATGACCTGCCTACCATAACCTGCAAGATTTTATTACCCTATTAATGTCTGGTGATGAGTACAGGGCTTTCAGCTCATCATTATGTAGCATCCTCCACTCCTTACTATCTTCATTTATTTTTGGATCAAATATCTTCCTAAGCACCGTGTTTTCGAACATCCTAAATTAATTTTTGGCATGTAAGAAAAGAGACCACGTTTCACACTCATAGAGAACAACCGGTAAAATTATGGTTCTGTATATTCAAAGTTTTACATTTCTTGACAGGTGAGATAACCTATATTTATGTGAGCAAGTATGTGAGTATCCATGAATGTTTTACAAGGACTAAAGGGGTCTGCGAGCAAAAACGTTTAGGAATTACTGCACTAAAGCAATGTTATCTCACATACATGCAAAGAAAAAAATTGAGCTATCCTAAAGTTTAACTAACAATGACGAATGAAACAAGTTTCGCATACATACACCATTGTCATAATTCCCTTAGTTAGCCGTGTCTCTATTCTATTCTATACTACTTATCAAACAAAGTGTCGGTCTGTAGTTAGAAACTCTGTGTGTATGTCGTTCTGTTGTTTAAGATCTTTGGAAAAGCTTAATTTATTTCGATGGAGTATTTTTAATGTGTAGGATATTTATACAGGTAGGTTTTTCCATATAATTCATACGTTGTCTTATCAGTGAGCTAAGCAGTGTCTAGCAGTGTCTAAAAACCGACTGTAGGTGTCGTTTTTTGCATCTTAAATTTGTATCAATTTAAATATATTAAATTTTAATGCATACATCTTTTTAAAACCCTTGGCAACAATGTGTTTCTAAAGAACAAGAAATGAATTGTAAATCTCCTTGGCAACGAGTATTTTGAAATATAAACAAACATGAATAATTCCTTACGTATAATTTGATAATCCTATTTACAGTAATAGAAATCCTGAGAAAACTACTGAACAGATTTTGACAAACGAACACTCAATTTAAAGGTTAGGTAAGGACTATAGTTGAGTACAGGATGCTGAGAGAGGAAGATGTGCTGCCTGCAGATGCAGCAAATGTTGTAATTCTTAGTGTGCGGCCAGCTAGACGTCAATTTTAGGCTCGCCTCTCTCTCCAGAGTCGCCACAGGTATGCCGGACCAGATATATTGCGGGATTTAAAATGTGATAACTATGGACTTTCTAAAGGTGAAATAAGATTATTGGGTGGTTAAGACCAAATTCACAAAGCGCGAACGAAGACAAACTTCTCAGGTGTAGCCTCCAAACAAACTAAATGCTGTTTACTATGTTACCAAAAATGTTGCCCCGGTGTAGATGCACCTCAACAATGCTGCCAATATGCTACCAACATTTATTTGATGTTTACCGCTCACTAACGGGAAACCGTCAACATGTCGCCAATATTTATTTAGAACTGATTTTCACGTTTTTGTTGACGATTGTGCTATCACCACTTGTTTCCAACAATGTTGCTGCGGAGTGGACGCAGCTTACTTAGCTTATGTGGAACGGTGCAAAAAATAGACAAATTACGGCAAATGTTTATATGCTAAGCAATCCAATGATAGTAGGTTAGAAAGATCGTATTCTTTATTTTAATACTAAGCGCTGATTATTAATTGGCTGTTATAATAGCTCAGAGCCATCTTAGGTAGGGGACCAAAGCGGCCCTGGCTTCTCTTCAGAAGAAACCTCCTAGAAGAGTCAAAACTAAACATTAACTTAAAAACATTCACTAACTATCAAACAGTTGAAAAGAAAGTATTTTTTAAGTTTAGAGAAAGCTACGTCCGTACTTATTGGCAAGTCATAGAACGCAGGGTGGATTGAGAGATAAGGCCGCTGCCTTACAGCTAGAGATAAGAAGTACAAATGTTTACTCGTACTAATCTCATATTGTCTATAGCTTACTTATAGTCTACAGGTCCGCCCAGTGGATTAAGGGTCTATGGAAATGGAATTTCGAGGGCCCCCTTCACACACACAAATTAACTTAATTTAGTGTTGAAATATTATGTTCGTAAATCTAATGTAATTGTGTGCATGAATAAAATATAAAACCTTCCTTCAATAACTTCCTCCACAGTTTTATTTTCATTCTTATCAAGCATCATTTTTGTCCAAGCGTTAATTTAAAATCTAAAATATCTTTTGAACTTTTTAAAGTATGATGTTCACTTTGACGGAAAGCCAAGTATTTGACATAAACACCGACAAGAAATCCGTGCGATGTAAAAATATCAAAATATTAGTATTTATCAATAAACTCCATCAAACTACTCGGAACTTATGAAAGGAGCACAACAAGCGTTGCTTCATAGAATCAACACTCTCTACATCGTCCTGGATGGCCGACCACCCTAGCAGCTAGAGGAGTTGCAGGGGACCTGGTCATCTTCAACTCCCACCACCGCAGATCCAATACTACAAGGAGCAGCCCAGCTACCAGCAGTCACTCAGGGGACGCGGTGGCGGAAATACCGGACGCAGGAAGTAAAGAAGAAATGGGTACACAGATATCTGAGAATACTGGTGCCTTATATGTTATTGTAAGCCATGTACTACCTTTTGTTTAGTGAAGTTAGCCTAGGGTAGGCCCTCTTGTCATTGGTGGCTCTCCTCCCTGACCATCCCCTTTGTTTTCTGTGTTTAAAAATATACTTTAAATCAATCTTAAATGCACGTGGATTGTGAATGCGGAAAACTCGTTTTCGTGAAATAGAAATATTTGTGTGGTTGGGGGCCTCGAGAAGTGAGACCCTCGGTAAAACTGCCCCATTTGCCCCCCATAAGTCAGTGCTTAACATAGCCGTACTCTCTCAGCGGCCAAATCCGTCATTTAGAGAAAAATGTATGCGTTGTACTCTGGACTTAATAATAATTGTAATAATATTATTATTACTATTATTATTATTATTATTATTATTATTATTATTATTATTATTATAACCAGAGCGGTTAGTAAGACGTGGTGCTAAATAATTACAATTCCACTAAGCTATGCTATAGGGACCAGCACGATATTTTAGGGCATTCCCCCCATCCCTCGATCCCAAGACAGTTGTAGATAGTATGTTTGTGTGGACTTCTGAGTAAATCCACGCGCATGTGCATTTTAATTAGTTAGGATGCGCGGCTTGTTCCTTTGTGACTAGTGATGTGGGCTTAAGATTACTACATGTGCTTTCTAATTAGAGTAGCGCAGGTGCTCCGAAAATGGGGGCGTACTTCCAGGAGATAATTTTAAAAATAAGTCAATAATTGAAAATATTTTTTATTATATTACGATCCCTTTTCCAAAGCCTTTATTAGTGATGTGTCTAACAATTTTTTTATAGCTAGATAGTATTTATCAATGAATCGCATATATAATGATTAATTGAATCAATATTATAACTGTGATCAATAAAAAATTAAACATGTATATAATTTTTTTACTAAATATATATCCAAAATTAAAAACAATTAGACAACGTTTGAATTTAGTCAACAATGAGGTAACCTCTAAACACGAACTAAAATGGAATGAAATAGTTATAAAAACCCACTCACATATACAAAGACAATATAGAAAATTATTGTCTCGTTTGAGTAGTCGACGAACATTTTACTGAAAATACTATAAGTAGAAATAGTTGTTATTGGAACCAAGATGTAGGACTTATTAGAAGCAAGTGAACCCTAGTGGGAAGTAGCGCTTGTAAGTATTTTCGTGTAGAGACGCGGGTTCAGACCAGGGGCAGGTCTACATGAACACTTCACATGTGCTTCGAGTCTTTCTAGTTTCTTGAATAGTTATGTATAAATTCATCTAGTATGAAGAGTATTGCGCCTTATACCGAACGGCCAACACTGTGGTTCATCCAAAAGAAGATTATGGTATGGTAAATTGTTGCTTTACATAAAATATATTTTCAAATATTCAACAGTATCAGCACTTGCAACAAAATCCAGCCTATTGATTCATCTTGCTGTAACGTTGTCTATTACAACATTGTTTATTTAAAACGTTGTCAATAGTTTCTGACTCTCGTTTTACTTAACGTTGTCCCCGACTGGCTACAGTGTCGTTTTTAACCCGATTAAATCAAGCGTCAAGTTTGAATCGTTTGACAAACGCCTGATAACCGCTCGCACTATGCAAGAGTCATGCAGACCCCGTCACGAGGTGCATTAACTTGGAGAACCACTTTCAAATTTTGAATTTTTTTCTATGTCAACAGTTTGTTTTAGTTTTATACCGTTTTCTACCACAAACAAAAAGTTTTATACTCCCACCATTTTGAGTAATTAGCATATCAAAATTGCCACTCCAAATTAAAGGGTAATTCGATCTTTATGATTTTGAACTTTTTTCAATAAAAACTTTTTGTAATAATTCTGTATCGCTTTGTAACATAAATTTGGTTTGCGTATGATATCTCGCCATATTAATCGAGATTTATAAAGTATAATGTAATTAATATACTACCTCAAAAGCGGATCCAAATCATTTTCATAGGGAGGAATGGGGGTGTCATAATTATAAATTACATAGTTACTTAGAATACTAGAGTTCTGTTTAAAGCCATTTAATAATTTCTCATTCATATTTGAGCTTATGTATTTTTTAAACAGTGGCTCTCCTCTTATATTTTTTAAAATCAGTTAGTTTATATTATAAACTATTTATAGTGGCCCTCCTTAAACTATTTTTTGTAAAATTGATCACTCTAGAAGCTATGCATAGTCTTCGCCTTGATTTTAAATAAATAAATTATTTTAAGTCCTAAGCCATAATTATCTCGCCTGGAAATATTTCAAATTTGGATGCACCTCTAAGCTATTTGGAGTGATTCTCACTTTAATTTTTTATTCTAATTGAGTGACCACGTTGTTGTGATAATTACCCAAAATGGATGGGGTAAAAAACTTTTTATTTGTGATAAAAAAAACTACTGCAAATTGTTTGCATAGAAAAACTCCTAAATTCTAAAGTATTACCCCAGAATTAACTTTGAGTGATCACTTTGATATTCTAACTACTCAAAATGGGTGGGGATGTTATACATTTTGTTTGTGGTACAAAACAAGTACAAAACATTGGCATCAAAAAAAGCTCACAATTCTAAAGATGTAAACACCTCTTAATTTGTAATGGCCATTTTGATATGCTTAATAGGATTACTCAAAATGGGTGGGGTACAAAACATTGGCATTGACAAAAGCTCAAAATTCTAAAGTGGTACTCCTGCAGTAACTTAGATTGAGTACATTGATATGCTAACTACTCAAAATGGGGGATTGCGGGTAGGGTACAAAACTTTTTGTTTTTGGCACAAAACGGTACAAAACTGTGTCACCGAAAAAAATTCAAAATTTGCAAGTGGAGCTCCCCGTCACACACCCTTCTCCTCCCTCTCCAACAGCCTTTCTAAGTCATTGTTGAACAGAGCTGTCCGATGCTCCCCAAGACCGGGCGGTGTAAGTCGAGTTACCCACATCGTAAGAAAAATTGGGTATATACCAGTTTGCTAGTAATGGGAAGGTTGGGCTTCGAATACCGGATGGGTGGGAGGCCCACAAAAGTGTTTTAAGAGTTTTCCACTCTACCGCTATGTGCTATTGAAAGACGCTTATTGTTAGTAATCATAACCTCTTTTTGTATCACAACAATACGGCGATAGCAACAAAGAAAGCATTTATGGGCGAAGTTTTCATGTCGCCAATGTTAGATTACTCAACCGTACTGGATCAACGAAAGAATTGCAAATATTAAACATTACAAAGCAAATTTAAGTGCTTTTACAATCGTAAACAAATACAAATGGTAGTTAGTATGTTTATTATAAATAAGTTATTTATGTTGTACTTTATTAAGTATATTCTCTTTCTACCATATATGGGGAGGGTGATTGGGGTGCTTTAGTTTTAATCACTACGGTAATTAAAAAGTTAAAACCATAAATTGAAACCTTAGTTATTCATACTCTTCTACTGGTTAACTGGAGTGCGTGTTATTGTGAAAAGATACTAGTGCTCTCTAGCTTCTTACCTGATCACAGGAAATAAAGTGCAGTGAGACCTGTATTCTTTAGAGCAGTGGTTCTCAAACATTTTACTCTGTGACATTCTTTACATCCAAGTGAGGAAGTTGCGCCACCACCCCTCTACCCTCCACTCACCATCCAGTGTTGTATGATTTGAATACAAACATTTTGTAGGTTTATTGTAATTATGTATACCTATGCATATTGTTACATTTTGTTAGAAAATTAGCCTAGTAAAAATTAAAAATCATTCGAATTAAAACAGTTTTATATAAATAAATTTTACATCTTGCGCCCCCCTTTAGCAATTATCGCGCTCGTCCTTGGAGGTTGCTCAGTACACTTTGATAACCACTGCTTTAGACCTTGGTAAATAGTTACACCAAAGAAGACTCATGTATTTAGAAACGATAGTATATACTATTTAACTAAATAGGATACATGCTGCCCTCTATTAACATCACAATATATCATAGCGAATGTTTCCGAACAAAACTTAGACATCGAACATTTATTTAAATTCATTTGGCCTAAAAGTCAGTTGGCCTAAAGTCATTTGGCCTAAAATGTATTTCGAATACAAAAATTGATTTAATTAAATTCGACAAAAGTCATTTGGCCTAAAAGTCAGTTGGCCTAAAAGTCATTTGGCCTAAAGTCAGTTAGCCTAAAGTCATTTGGCCTAAAATCATTTGGCCTAAACTTTAGGCCAAATGACTTTAGGCCAAATGACTTTTAGGCCAAATGACTTTTAGGCTAAATGACTTTTAGGCCAAATGACGGGTACTCCGCTTTAAGTACTAATTACGTTAATGAATTAGGAATTGGGAAGGTCGAATTAGATGAAGTGGACCCGAATTTGCGTGGAGGGAGAGTGGAAAATCATTTAGGAAAAACCACCCCCAGTTCACCCGACCGAGATTCGAACCTCGATCTCCCCTTCCTCAACAGTCGAGCTCAACACGACTAGCGCGTTAGTCAACTACGCCACCGAGGCGGGTAAGTAACAGAAGATATTAGCTATTGTAATGACTAACGCTGCGATTTTTATGTAGTATCATATAACAAAATATGTATGTAAATAATTATGTAATCATATTTAAGTAGATATGTAGACAAATATATTGTAACAAAGTTCAATTAACTTCTGTGTTTAATATTATTTTTCAATTAGTAAAATTAACTTTAGCTGGTACTCCTGATTTGCTTCTGTTCGAAAGATGTTATTTACCGCTCCTAGCGGACCACTGAGAACAACTCATTTCAGACACTTTGTTAAATTAAAATATTATTTTCATATTTTCTGGTCGGGTCTCTTTTTAAGCTCTGCACGGTCCATAACACTATTTTAAACATTTTAAAGATATTATAAACCTCAACCTGAACCCAGACTTACCTGCAAGACTATGACAATCTTATATTTCTCGCTAACATTATAATGGCTCCAGCAAGTTGAAGACTATACTTGGCCGGTCCTCACTGCGCTTGCGCGGACACAGGAGAGATGAAGCCAGCGCGCATGCCCAGCACCCCGATGTCGGCATGTGGATTACCACGTCTCATACCCCTCCCCATACCCTAGTGTCCAAATTATTTCGTAAGAGGGAGTGAGCATAAGGCACACATGGTTTGGGTTGATGGACCACCGCCTGACCTTAAAATTGGATGTTTCACGTCAAATTCTGTCTTTTCGACAATATGTATCATTCTGGATTCCTAGCTTCATAAAATCAGCTTTATTTATGTCTTCTTTTCTCTTCCCGTTCATTTGACCTTTCTTAAGAATTTTCATTATTTAACTCACCTGTTTTTCACAGTTTTCTTTCCTTATGCTACCGGAGGGGACTTAACAAAGCTCGCGGAATTGATGCCGGGAGGCGGAAAAGGCATGAGAAGAAAGGACTGGCACTATAAGTGACGGTGTGTTGGATTGGTGCTCGGGAGTAAAAATAAGTTTGTAAGTGGACATTTTTCATGGACCGGCGGTAAATCGTGGGCCAGGATGATGAAGGGACCATACATAGTCTTCGCAGAAGAACAATTCACGGCCATCTTCGACGGCTACTCCGTAATTTACGGAGTATACCAAAACCCAGGGTGATATTCCGTCATACTTCTCTCTACCTTACATCATATATAATTTTTTTTCTTTTATCATCTGATTCAGAGTTAAATCACTTAAAAGACATGTCAAAATCTTATATATATATATATATATATATATATATATATATATATTTTCTTCTATTACTACTAGACTACTCAGTTTTCCAGATCTTCACAGTTAATCTACACTCCCTGAAGACACTTAAATTGGACAGGTCACGGGTCTTGGACCGTGCGGGGCCAGCGTGTTTTTTTCTCTTTCCATTTTTTTGTCATGTTATGACAATTTTTTTTTACATAAGTTAAGAACATCTTTATATATATATATATATATATATATATATATATATATATATATATATATATATATATATATATATATATATAGTGTAATGATATTGATCTAGATCACTAAATTATGTAAAAAGTCATGGATGAAGGCAATTTTTCTTTACAATAACATATGTAGAGTATCCTTTTATGATTCATCCATGAAGAAACACGTGCATTTCAGAAATAATGGAAAAAGGATTACGCCATTAAAATATATTTTTATACCATTTTTCCTGTTAAAGGAACAACTACGCAGTATTTGGCAAAGACGCCAATTCCCTATACCAATAAGAAGCTAGCTTTCACAACACCTGTCGCCAGGACTCTTTCTATTAGTTTGTTTTTACACTTCTTCCCGAAGAGACTTTGCCCATTTCCTTCCACCACGGTTACGGGCAGATTAGCGGAGAGACTGTAGTATGTGGCATCCACATTAAACTGACCCAGGATACAAAGGGGCTGTTTTGTTCCCAGGTACAAAGCTGAATATCGGAACTTCTAAGTTTTGGTTTAGAGGTCCATATTTTTCCATAGGTTACTGAGCTGATAACTGTCAGGGCTGCTCCTGAATCGATCCCCATGTGATGTTTAGTTCCAATCAAGATCACATTTATGTGGAATGGTGGGTCGTCTCTAGTTTCAGATCCCATAGAAAACAGCTGATATGCCATATATAATTCTGATCTTGCAGGTTCCATGGGTGCTAGATGGCTGGTTTGTGGGTGTTGCACTCTTTGTTTGACGTCATTTTGTTTCTTCGACCTACATTCCCTTTCTACGTGGCCCAACTTCTTACAAAAACGACATATCGCATTCGCCCATGGACATTCAGAGATGAAATGCTCTTTGTCACAACGATAACACCGTTTATCCTTTAGTTGGCTTGGAGAAAATCTTTGTTGATTATTGGCACATCTTTGTTGATATTGTTGGTTTCTAGATAGTCTGTGTACTCCCATTAGACCTGCTTCTTGGCCTTGGTACCCAACTGGTGTTGCGGAAGTTGGCCGCATCACACGTTGATGTTGTGCCACTGCTTCGCTACTTAATGCCATGGAAATTGCCTCATCTAACTCATCATTTCTTTTTTAGAAACCACTTCGTGCTGCATTTTCTCATCCGCGACACCCTCCATTAAACGATCACACAGCATCCGATTTGCAAATATTACAAAGTCACAAAGTTTGGCCATCTTTCTAAAAACGGCAACATATTCCACAATGGACTCGCCATGTCACTGATCCCTTTTGCTGAAATTGAAAGTTTGTACAATTTCATTGTGTTTTGGCGTAAAATGACCGTTTAACGCACTAACTAAATCACCAAATGATTTAGAATAGGGATCCTCGGCGCCACTAACGCAGTTAAGCGATCAAATGTTTATCCCCGATCACACAAAACAATATATACCGTTTCTTCTTATCGTCGATGATGTCATTAGCAATGAAAAAGAGTTTCAACCTCTTTGCGTAGTTCGTCCACGTGAGTGGTTGGGTTGTATCGAGTTCCGCGAAACTTGATAAAAACGCTACCATTATGCACCCTTCGGTGGCTTGACCTATATCATGGGTTAACGTATCAATCACCTCGTTGCCAAACTGCTATGTCCTTTCACATACACATATTAGTCTTGTACACGATCCACAAAACTCGCGCACGTTAAAACGCCAACAGCACAAAAGATTAAGTCTTTGACCGGAACATGTTGTCCATCACTTCCTGCCATAACTACTCTAGTCAGCTCAGTCCAGATTGACCCGCTTAACCTATACACATTACTGCTATAGAGTATATTACACTGTGATTAGTGGGTTTACTGAGAGATTTCACACAGCAAAAAATGCTTAGGGAATTACCAGCAGCTAAGTGAACAGGAAATTTAAAGCCTATGTTCTGTATTGCAAGCGACCTATCCTAATTACTTAAATTTAGAATTGGGTGGAAAAGTAAAGTATTTGAAATCAATTCACAAATCAAACTTGGGCTCATAGAAATTGAAACCACTTGAGCTGCTGAACAAACTTAAAGAACTAAAACTCGATATTTTATTTCCAAATATATGTATAGCAATAAGAGTGTTCTACACTATTCCTGTTACTTTGGCTGAAGTTGAAAGGACTATCAGCAAAATAAAGCTAATTAAAAATATCAACAGATCAACTATGGGCCAAGAAAGAATTAATGCAATTGTCTCTTAGCAATAGAGAATGATCTTGCCAAAAAAAATCAATTAGGACATTAAGAATTTTGCATCAACGAAGGCTAGAAGAATAGTGTTATAGTTGACTTCTTAGTCAATTATTTGTATTTTAATATGCATAATTTTACACTTTGATTCTTAGTTTTCGTCATTGTTAATAAAGCTAATTAAAAATATCAACAGATCAACTATGGGCCAAGAAAGAATTAATGCACTGTGTCTCTTAGCAATAGAGAATGATCTTGCCAAAAAAAATCAATTACAACATTAAGAATTTTGCATCAACGAAGGCTAGAAGAATAGTGTTATAGTTGACTTCTTAGTCAATTATTTGTATTTTAATATGCATAATCTTACACTTTGATTCTTAGTTTTCGTCTTAGTTATTTTAAGGTTAGTTAATACACTAGTTTGGATATTTTAGTGTAAGTTCTTTTATTTATTTTTTTAAATCGTACGTTTATTGGATTTGTTGAAGTGTCATACAAGTACTAAGATAATTAATTTATAATTCCAATATTTGAATCTGATTCTG
The DNA here is from genome assembly GCA_039000515.1 of Timema cristinae. Lineage (NCBI taxonomy): Eukaryota > Metazoa > Arthropoda > Insecta > Phasmatodea > Timematidae > Timema > Timema cristinae. The sequence goes on along the minus strand of JBCFYV010009882.1, from coordinate 73,068,403 downwards.
AAATATGTCAATTTGTAACTTTAGAAAGATTTATCTTAGACAACTAACCAACCTTTTGTAAAATAAAATAATTTATTTAATTTAATTTTTTTAATTTACAGTCCTGCACATCAGGTTTTTAAAATTTAAGGTTATCTGGAAACATATATATAATATATACATTATATATATAATATATATATATATGTGTTTATATATATGACATATAATCACGGTGACCATATTTCTAACAGTGAAAATTGGGACAACTTAGCAACATTTTTTAATAGTTGCATAATCATAACATATGGCATAAGCATAAGTAAGAACAAACATATTCCAATATTTTTTTTTTTAGTAATTTAAATAACCATAGATTACAATAATATGTCATAGTTATAAAGAAATATGGGCTACGTAAAAATGTAATCAAAACTACTGGACTCATCTAACTCTCTAAGACTAAGTGGCTCACAGTAACACGTAATTTTAAAGTTTAAATAATATGAGTTTCGAGAGAAAAAAATTATAAAAATATAATAGGCTATTAAAATTTAAGAAGTTTTTTTGTTCATTTTCCTAATTCTAATCGTTTTCAGTGTTCCTTGAAGATGAAGATGATGGTTTGGGTTCTCTCCAATCATATTTATCCCATGAGGTCAGAGCTTTTAACAGAACCTTGTTTTTCTTAATGTTCTCGTACATTTCTGTACACGACGTTTGTGAACAATTCATTTGTACCACTAAAAGTGCTTTAACACAAGAAATAGACATTGAGGTCTTTTCAGCACCCCAAAAGTTATTTATCAATGAGAATGCCCGCTCAACTGAAGCGTTAGTTCCTGGCAGGGAAAGAACAAAATCCACAAACATCTTAAGATTATGAACAGTTATCTCATCATTTTTCAAATCCTGGAACATAGTTAACCACCTTTGCTCCGTCGAAATATTCTGTTTTGCCCATTTTGACCAAGTACCGTACTGTCTGAGATGTATGAGTTCAGCACACTTAGTTCGTTGAACAAACCGTTAAATGAAATGAGTGGCATACTTTCTTGATACAGAATCCAACCTTCTTCTAATTCTTCCCATGTCAGCTGTTTCTTTAAATCCATCCAACATAATTTACTCAAGCTTTCTACATTTGACTTTCAGAGATCTAAATAGGTTATACAGTGGTCATAGAACACATAGTATCCTTCAGGTATTGTAAATCACAGCCTTGTACTGCAGTGTTTATACTTCGGAGCTCTTTAACTTTCATTGGTAGAAATGAAGATTGTTTTCTGTCAACCAAGTTTTTATGTAAAATAAAATATTCACGTACTGCCTCTGTTGCTGATAATTTATTTCCTTCCATCATTTTTACAAATTCATTGAAAAGTGATGGAATATTGTGCAGGAACCATAACCACAATTCTCCATTTGGGTCTTCAAAAATGATTTTAACAGCACAGGAAGGTTTGCTTGGTGAAATAAAATAGCTTTTGAGTGGCTCCATCATTTGTAGAACACGCTCAAAAGAGGGTAGAAGTCTAAGCCATCGTGTGTTCGAATAAGACAACAGTTTCTGGTACTCTATGTCAATGTATTCGCAGAGCTCCTTCAGTTCTGCCACTCGCACATTGTAAATGTGTAAAATCTTAAACAGTTTCACAATTATTACCTCGGCATCAACAGGAAGTGTATCGGCAGCACTGTTAATGCAGTTATCGACAACATGTGCCATGCAACATCAACTAAGGATTTTTCAGTGTTTGCTGATCATTTACGAAAGAGGTTATTGCAGCCTTTTATTTTGGCACCCCCGAAATTTGTATTGGTATTGTGTGCAGACTTACCAACTATTTTCTTGATCCGTTCATTGCGACTTGAAACATAAAATATATAGTCAATCAGTTGATCACTTGTTTCACCTGATAATGTGTCTAGCTCTAAAACTTTGACATTTATACCAGTAGGCACATGGAAATATCTTACAACGATTGGTACTAATTTTTCAGCACCATGATTTGAGCTGTCAACCATTATTGTAAAACAAGACGTTTCACTCAATTCTTGCTACAACTGTATTTGACATTCTGGAACTAAGACATTTTTTTTACCATAGCTTCGCCTTTTGTTCTTGCAGCAGAGTATTTTGGCTTAAATAATGTGGAAATAAGTTTAGATATGCAAACTAACGATCTAAAACTATGATTGTGTTTTATTGTATGAAACACAAGAGCTGCCTCTTTTGCTACAATCTCATTTTTGGTCAAGTCATTCTTAGTAACGTTAGTTGCGTTTTTTCGCTTCTTTCTTTGCTATTTGATTGCTATTACCACTCATTCTTTCGAAAAATAAAAACAGAACAGCAAATCACTGCACAAAATGCAAAAAACAAAACACGAAGCGAAATAGAAACGCACACGGTCACTGACTGTCACTACTCAGTATAAAACTTAAAACGGAAGTTCACGCGACCTTAAAAGGTTGGAGAGAGGGGAGGGGTAACATCCGGCCACGCCACCACCACCGCTCCAAAGGCAAAAACACACTGAGTTTATTCAGATACTCTCAATAAAAGTAAAATATTATAAATGTAACGATTTCAATATATTTACTTTACAAACTTTTTCCATCAGTCAGACAATTCGTGATATTTTGGTCGCTATTCAGGATGCTGGAACACAGCCCTTAAAATCGGCATTGTCCCGATTTTTTCGGGACATTTGGTCGCCGTACATATAATCCATCCCTACCGTTGTGGAAAGGTACTAGGCTTGGTAGATACATCACCATAGTACATAGTAGTGATAGAGGCGGCCCTAGCAAGGTTTTCAGGTGGTGCGAGATCTCATTATGGCGCCCCCCTGTACATAGAGACAAAGATAACTTACATTTTTTACATCAATAATAACTCAGACCTCCAAAAGATTAGCATAGTATTAATATGGATTAGAAAAAATAACAGTAAAAAGAAACAATATTTGTTTGAAAAGGTTTATTTAAACTACTATGCTACAGACAACTCTTACATCACACAAAAGTCAAATTTACATCATAAATTAATTTAAAATTAAAACAAATTAAGAAATGAAAAATGAACTAAAAAGCCTAGATTGCCACTTTCCTCGCTTTTGCGCTTGCAAATTTTTTTATTAATTCAGAATAATTCAAGTCCTGGGCAATACTATTTTCTATAGATAAAATTGCTAGATCTGACAGTCTATCCTGACACATGATTGAACGTAAATAATTTTTAATTAGTTTTAATTTACTGAAACTTCTTTCTCCGTTAGCGACAGTTACAGGTATGGTCAGCAAAATTCGAAGTGCTGTCCACACATTCGGAAATATATCCTGCCAACCATTTTGTTTAATAAGTTGGAGAACTTTTATTGGTTCTGCTGATTCAAGCTCTTTCAACAATGGATTCAGGTATAAAAGTTCCTCAACCAATTCCCAACCAGATATATCACATTTTTCCCCATCGGTTAAACATATTTCTAAATCTGCACAGCCTTTTTCCAATTTGGACTTTTCAGGAATTGTTTTGATATTGCATAAAAAGGACCATGTATCGTTAAATTGGGATAGTTGTGTAAATCGAGTTACCAACGCATTCTCAATTGTATCGATCATAGGGTAAAAGACGTTCATTTTAAACAATTCTTCAGGATCTGTTGGTGTCTCTCATCCTCGTATTCAAATAATCTCTTCTTTCTTCGGGATCGAACTGGCTTAAAAATAGGATCTGTTCCAGCTTGAAAAGCAATTTCCCTAGCTGTTATCAGAGTAGACGAATGACCCCGGTACTCTTTTACAAATTCCGAGCAGTTCTTCAGCAATTGTGAAGCTTTTGGTAAATCCATAGTTTCAGACTGCATAGCCTTACTTACAATGTTTACTTGAAACAATATATCATACCAAGCCACCATTGTTACTATAAACTCAAATTGCTCCATGTTCTGAATCAGTGACAAGGCCTCTGATGCTGCAACTGGGTCATTCGTTTCTTCGTGAAGATCCAGAAGGGCTTCACGAACTGAAGGGTAGTGATAACGAACTGCAGCGAGGCTAGAAACTCTACTCTCCCAACGAGTTTCACAAACTTTTTTCAGTGATAGTCCTTCTACGTGCTTGGATATCACTTCCCATCGCTTTGTTGATCCAGAGAATAGAACAAACAGTCTTTGAAGAAATCCGAACAAAGAAACCGATTTAACAGATGTTTTGGCGGCATCTGCTATTACCAAATTTAAGCTATGACAGCCACATGGATTAAAAAATGCTCGTGGATATTGGTTCAGAATTCCCCTTTGTACACCTTTTTGAAGTTATACTTCTTTAGGCGCGTTATGAAAAAATGATGAGAGTGAAATTTTAAGATGCGCGCGCATCACTGTAACACAAAAGTAACAGGTTGAAGTTAAACCGCTCATTAAGTCTCGAAAAAAAAAAGCTACCAACAAAATAGAAATAGAATCCTCTGTTAGTCGCGCATGTTGGTACGCTCGTCGCCTCTGATCACTGTTTTCATATATATAATATTTATCCACATGTTTCTAGTTGCTACATTCACAACACGTGTTTTAGTTTCATACAAGTGCGAATTATATATGTGCTAATAAATTATATTCAGTAGTGATTTAAATTGAATATTTTGATTAATATTATTTACTATTCGTAAATATTAGTGAAAAAAATTGTGCTTATAGACTTTTTCAAGTGCTACAATATAATTGAGGTTAACTATCCGTATGTATTATTTATTGATATAAATTAAAATATTATTTTTTTTGTATTTATTTATATTATTAGTTTAAAGTTTAAGTTCCATTAATAAAACATTAATGTTTATAGAAACTTTAAAACTTATTTTAAAGTTATACTAACTGCCATATTTAGTGACGAGATGTCTTTGGACTTGGAGGAATACAAACCTCTTTGGATCTAGACGAAGATTACACAGTTCGTAGTTTTGTTTTGTAATACTGCAAGAAATGCTATTGCGTTGTTTGAATGTAAAAATCCAACAATAAAAGGTACGTAATTGTTTTGTTACCACTGTCTAAATTGAAACAAATTTTGTGCTTGACATACGTTTTGTTATTTTAATTATTTCATTATTAATTGGAGTACAGTTATGTAACTAATTGTATTTTAAGCCAATACAATAATATGCCGCCATTTAAATTTATTGAAGTGACAATCATGATTTAATAGTTGCGCCTACTCTTGAGTGGTGGCAAATAAAAGACGCTACTTTGCTCTCAAATTGCGCCTGCTCCTTTTAGTGAATAGGGATTTGGAACATATTTCAAACTTGTGCTGGCGCAACTATTTGCTCCCTTTGGTGAATCCAGGCCCAGTAGTGATTTAAATTGAATATTTTGATTAATATTATTTACTATTCGTAAATATTAGTGAAAAAAATTGTGCTTATAGACTTTTTCAAGTGCTCCAATATAATTGAGGTTAACTATCCGTATGTATTATTTATTGATATAAATTAAAATATTATTATTTAACATAATTAATACTAAATATTATTAAATTATTTTTTATTTTTTAATGATGCCAAAGAAGTATAACTTCTCACGCGCGTACATAAGTACACACACCCATTTTTTTTACTCCTACCATATTAGATCCATTATCATATCCTTGGCCTCGACAATCGTTCATATCCAAATCAAACTCTTGCACAGTATCATCAAGAAAGAGGCCAGTAAGTCCAGCTCCCGAAGAGTCACTTACCGGCTTGTAAGCAATGAAACACTCACGCACTTGGACTTCACCTTCATTAGTGTCAACAAAACGCAATGTTAAAGATAATTGTTCAACGTGACTGACATCAGTAGTGCAATCCAGTATGATGAAGAAGTATTTAGATGACTTAACCGTAGTCAAAATTTTATTTCGAACTTCACTTCCAAGTAAGCCAATCAACTCGTTTTGAATACGCTTGCCAAAATAGTGGACATTAGTCTCCTTATTAACAATACGGCGGAGGTGCTCCATCATCACAGGGTCAAATTTTCCTAACAGTTGCACTAAACCCAGGAAGTTTCCATTATTAGGAGTATATAGTGTTTCAGATCCAGAGCTTCCTCTGAACGACAAATTATTTCCTGCTAAAAAGAATACTATGGACATCATTCGTTCGAGGATAGCAACCCACCGTGATTTCTCGTCTTCAATCTGTTTTTGCAAATGCTTGTCAATTCCACTGAAGTTCTTTAATCGAATCGACGCTTATATCCAACTGTGCATGGCGCGCTGGTGATCTGAGGAAGTTTCGTGAGTTTTGAGACGCACTGATAAGTGTCTCCAGTCGTCAAATCCTTCTTTTCCTAAATTATAATGGGAGCTTCTGTTGAATAAACAGCAGCAAAAACAATATACTTTATCTACAGATTTAGAGTACACGAGCCATCTTCTTTTATAAGTTTCTCCATTTGGCATTACCCTTTGAAAATGCGTATTTGAAAAATGACGTCCATTTTTTCTTGGATAATTTTCGTTGTTCATTTCGTTACTTACAGGACCTCGAATAATTATTTCATCTCTGGTTGCAGGGTCAACGAGCGACCATTTTGAAATATCATAATTATATATTTTGAAGAGGTGACGGTGATGGTATGTCTGGTATACCCTCTTCTGTAATATTTTGAACTGCATATGACATTCCAGAAATAGCTAAATCTTCTTGTGGATGCTGCTCTTCATCTTCATGGGCTTCGTCTGAAGAACTTCTATTAAATAGGCCTTCTTCCGTCGCGTGTTGGACTAGTTCTGATGATGATGATGATGATTGAGATGACCTCTCAACTCTCAAAAATTTTGCTAGCAATTTTGCAGCCTTTTCAGTTTCGCCTTGCTTTTTCCGTTTTCTTTTTAAGTTTTGTGCGCCAGATAATTTTTTTGGAGGTAGCGACATGTTTCGTCTGTAAAGAAAAGGATGCATTATACTTTGTAAATATTTTCTATACCAAGGTAAACTGAAATTACCTAAAGTCAATTCTAAACCTAAAAATATTGTCACTCGGAAACCTTTACTATGGGAGCAACAAATACAATACATACTAGATCAAAATGTATTGAAAAGATGATTTTCAAGTTGCGATTTAGGGCGACTTGCATAACACAGTCTAATTCCGTTTGAATGTTAGTTGAACGCAATTTTAATTATAAATTAAATCAGCGCATTGCATAGCAACATTTTAGTTGATAAATACGTTTAGCAATGTTAAATGCTCGAAAATAGGTATTTAACGCAGCTAAAAGTGTTTACAGTACAACAAGAATTAGAGTGAAAGAGGATATTTTATGGAACTAAAATTTACGCCTACATTTATTTTAAAACATTAACTGTCTTACTTATTAAAAAGTCTTAGTCAACATCAAAACAACAGTTTAACTAATAACTACTTGAGACATTAAGTAATGTTTAACTTTTTTAACTCATAAACAATGTTTAAGATGTATTTAGTTGACTAACGCAGAATTATTTTTGCTATAGCAACACTTTGCAGATGACCGAATTAAAGATCGAAATCAGAGCAAAAAGCCCCGCATCTACTGTTTTAAATTGCATTGCACGTAAAAAAAAAAAGCACAAAAAGTTCACGTGAAACGTTCACACAGAAACAACGGCCCACAGCTGTTGACCATTTGTTTAGACTGATTATTACTTTCATAAGTAGGCATTTGTATTTTGTTTATTTCAGCATTATTCGGGGAGAAATAAATACAAAAGAATGGCTAAACGTAAAGATAACTGTACGTATTGTCATACATTTTATTTGTATGAATTATGATAGGTATAAATGCTTTTTACTAACTACTCCATAGCCAAAAAATTATCGAACTTTTACTCATAGTTGAGTTTTGTCAGATAAATTAACAGCTACACAGACTGTTTGGGTGACGCCATTTTGTTAGTTAGGCACTTAAACAAGGGTCCGACAATGTTTAATTTGACATTAGCTAGGTTCGATGTTTAGATATTAGTTAACGCTAAATAACGTTTATGAGTAAGAATTATTTTTACCCAAGTAAAATCTTTATCTATTTCAAGATAACGGAATTTTGACATGAAGGACATGGACAGAGAAAAAAAAGGTTTAGCTGTTTTACCGACGGAGCTAAACATAATAGCCCGAAAGGCGCTGTGCAATACGTTGTTAATAATAATAATTGTATTTACAAAAAATACGTTCAGGCAGATAACAAACAATGTTTAACTAATTCAAATTGAAGAAGATGTTAAACTGATGTCATGTAAGTCACCCTTAGACTAGCTTAGGTATGATCTATGATCTACGTAAACACAAATATGTCTAATATGATGTTGATTCTAACATAATTTTACTAATATCTTACATTACATAGCAACATATAGGATACTCACAGAATACTTAATTTAACAGTAGTAACGTTTCGACAACAATAATTAACGATAACGATTCAAATTCACTTGGAGCTCGCCACATAGACACAAATCATAACACATTCACCCGTACACGAGTCAACGCCAAGACAGGCTGGTGATTGGTGAAAGAGGTGCAAGCGGCGCGGCGCGATGGTGGACAGAACTAGTGATGGCAGCTCGAGTTGACTCGACTCGGTCGGTAGCACACAACCTAGATCACTGTTGTATAAAATTTATTTTGGCGGGTAGAGTTAAGTAGTAATAGGTGATGGTTTTTATTTTTTTTCGCAGACGATCTATCGTTCCATTTTCTGCGCCCCTCTTATAATGGCACCCGGTGCGGTCGCACCGCTCGCACCGCCCTAGGGCCGCCCCCGAGTAGTGATGGGAGTGGGTGGAAAGGGATGGTGGTGGTATGGGGCCCCGAAGATGTATTTGCATAGAAGCCCGAAAATCTGTCAACGGCCCTGAGCCCCACTTTAAAGTTAAATCAACTTTATGCATTGTATACTCTACACTTTAATCATTGGATCGATTGTAAACGCTTTCATTGAAAATCATGTATTTCATCTTCTGGTACTGTGTGCTATAAACTATTCGCTGTTATGCGTTATACATGAATATAAACCCAGCCTTAGTCACTAGTGCTACGCATATTAGGCAGCTCAGACGTTTCAAAACTAAGTATGTGCGAGTATTGCAAAATACGCTAGCGACTCGTTACTCATAAGTTTCAAAACTAGGGCCCCCAGAGATACGTTTAGTATAGATTGTGACTAGAGAGTTGGTCATCCTGAGAGGGCAACCCTGGCGCTGATCGCTAACATCCAATATGGCTGGACGAAGTGGTTATGAAGGACGTGATTATAGGTAAGTTATTTGAAGTTTTAGATTTAATATTTTAGCATACCATAGTATGAGTAATGAATTATATATTTTTAAATCATGTTTTTACTTTATAACATATTACTACTGTCAATAAAAACAGATTTTATTGCATTGTGTAAGTGCATGGTTCTAGTATTAAAATTATTTTAAACTTGTAGGCCTACAAAAAAATCCTTTCAGCTGAATTTTATATTAGTTTTAAATTATATAAAGTAATACAAAGTCTACAAATGTAACACGGAGGCTGTGCTAAACAAATCCACAGACTTTGATAATCGAAAAAACAATGTGGCCGATAATCATGGATCTAGAAAATAAGAATTTTAGTAAAGGAAGGCGAATACTAGATTAAATATTATGCAAAATAAGCTCTTCACGCCACCTATCTCTTTGCCGTTTTAAAATATAAGTAGCCTTTTAGTGCTTCACCATGTGACATGATATGGTTTAACCTCACATCTATCTGGATTCTAGGAACAAGAATTAAAACATTTAAATGTTACTAACATCACTTCAACTAACTTAACTTATCCCTACAATACAAAACAATAGGAAACAAAAGCTAAACTTAGTAAAACTTGGTAGGTAATATTGGAAATAATTTTAACAATTGGAGGATTTAAAGTAAATATATACTGAAATACACAGACGGTTTGAATTAAGAACGTGACCACATTCAAAGAAAGTTCTGTACAAGATGCTCAAGAACAAATGAATGTTTTCAGATATGCTGTTAATTTACTATAGCTTTGGTCTCGTCAAAGTCTAATATCGATCTTCAACCTAATTGTAGCCCCACTAGCCTCTATAAAACACTTTTCAGGGATTAAGAAAAAAATTGAGTTACTTTTCTTTTAAATCATTTTTTCTCGGAAATATTTGACAAAAATACACCACTAAAAATGTTTGATCTTCATTTTTTGGGGGAAGGGGGGAATGAAACCTAAGAACTCTTACCTTTTAGGCAATTATTTTCTTTTACAAAACCCTAGAATTTAAAAAAATGTATATTATGTAACTTTACACACACAAAAATGTGGAGAGTCTAATGATACTAAATTCAAGATTATTAAAAACTTTGTTATGATCATCATCTCTTTCCAACCTGTGCGGATAAGTTTAGTAAAATGCAAATGACAAACAGAGGCATTTGTTATGATGAACCATTAAAACCAAACTCACCCAAGTGAAAAGAAACAAATAGTGTTGAAAAATCTTTAAAATCGCATTATCAAAGCTTGACATATATTAGGCCTATAGAACTGATTAATGCACAATAATCTTCTGCAGTGACCACCATTCATTCTCTTTTGCAACAGATGCAGATTTGAAAAAACACTTGCATAACCTCTAACAATTTTACATACATCACACTCGCACGAGTCTACATTAGAACTAAACTGAAAACGTCATAGAGTGGAAACAGCCACTGGAAGTCAAATATTAAAACAAAGTATGCCTACCGATAATGTATATTTTAAGCACTAAATAATGTAGAAATAAATTACTATGGCTCCTTTCCAACCTAACTTAGACTAACCCTCACTAACCCTGCAACAGTTTCATTCGCTGATAAATTAGAATCATGCTTAATAATCACAAAATAAATGAGTTGACTTTTGTAGTATATATGTTTTATTAAGTTATCTAAAAGTTGTCAAAATATAACAATTTCAAATAAACATAATCATAGTATCATTGGATTCACTATTTTCTTGGGGGTATGATGATAGTATTAAATTTATAGTGATTTGGTGTCTTAAGTGATAGCCTACGGTACAATACAGTCTTACACAGCATACCCTTTTTTCACCTTTAAGTTTAGACTAAAACCAGTGTTTAGACCGAACATACAGTTCCTGTTCATGGCGCTACAGACAGGGAAGGCCTGGAAATATCAGGGAATTTTTTTATATCAGGTAAAACAGGAAAATGTCAGGGAATTTAATCAAAGCTAAGGAAAAGCCAGGGAGTTTTAATACTTGACTAATTCTGTACCTAAACATTTAAACAAATGTGTGAGATTTTGTTTCTCGGTGTTAACAAAATGCATTGCTTAGCTATGGCAGTCCTAACATGAGATGGCACAGGGCTAGTATTTAAATAATCCATTCACACAGAGCCACAAATAATACCTAAAACATGGGAAAAATTAATATTGATATGTAGTAGCAGGTAGAATTAATTTCTTAAGTATGGGATCAATGCAATAGGTTAAAACGAAAAAATTGCCATTCAACAAAAAAAAACTATAAAAAGGTTGACCTAATTCAGGAATTTTTTGAATGTTGCCTGGTTAAACTGGTAAAGTCAGGTTGTTTTGTATAATTAAAGTTCGTAGTCACAATGCTGTTGCATGGAAGTTACTTAGTCCCTGTGATATATACGCCTAGATATCGGTACTTGGATATATTTAGTTTCATTCTATACTAGGCTTTAAATTTTAAAATAAATACATACACATTTTTTGAAACAGAAGTTGGATTGAAATCTTAAAACTTTGCCGTCCTTCCTTTAATGGCCGAAAAAAGGAAAGATAATTTTTTGACTTAAATTTTGCAAAGTAATTAACAAAGTCATTAATCACAGGACTTTTTTCTCCTCAAGAAAGTACATGTAGGCCAAGTAGCTATTATATTATTATGCTTTATGAGTGTGGACATATACACAAGAAATTTTAAGTCTGAGCTTTAGATGCTATGCTATACACTATAGTCGAAAGGTCATTTAGTTGGGTGAATCTTTTTCTTACACATAGACTTACTTGGTTTTATCTTGAAAAATTTCTTTTTCATTTCCTAGTTCATTTATGAGATTGGTTGATTGTATTTAAATATATTTGAAGATGGCCTTTCCTTCATATGTGTAAATTCTCAAAGTTATTATTTACGTTGGTGTAACAGTGGCTCCTAATTTATGACTAAGCTCAGATCACTTTTCATTGTCTCTCCTTCCCAGTATTGAGTGAAGTTTTCTATTGTCTGCTGGATGCGTATAACCCGAATGGGTAGTAAGACGCGGTGCTAATAATAATAATATTGTCTACTTAAACTATCTGCTAGTTTAAACATCAATTTCCCTTGGTTAAATTGGGGCTTCCCTTTTCACAGTGATGAATTAACAGCTAGGAGACCAGGATTTATGTCTGTTACAAAACTAAGTAGTTTGTAACTTATTCTCTGATGCAATTATTTGGTTCATAAAGGCCATGTAAAATAATTTTATTATTATTATTATTATTATTATTATTATTATTATTATTATTATTATTATTATTATTATTAGCACTGCGTCTTACTACCCGTTCGGGTTATACGCACTTACGCTAATGTGTAATGGTAGGGTGATTGTGAGATGAAATGGAGGACCTACAGTTTAACGTGGAATCCGAACCACGTGGAGACCTGGCATTCCCACTCACAAGATGTCTTGTCAGAGGTGAAGGAAGGGTTTGGTAATCAGATAAATCTGTGCCAGGTGTAAAATAAATGCCAAATCAATTAGCATTATTTCTAACATTAGTGTCCCTAGTCTTCTTTACTTGAAAGGTTTGCGACCTGACTTGAAGTGTTGGCTGGTTTGAAACCTATGGGCTTAAACCATGTCTTAAACCTTGGTTTAGACCAAGTGTTTTTTAATCATATTTTTTTATGAAGAGTAATCTCAATTAGGCCTACTGATAGAAGTATACTTATTTATGTGACTGTAAAATCAGTATAATTAAACCATTCAATAATCACTTTAAATTAACCTAATAAATAATGAACCAAGAATGACATTGATAAATTTAATGACAATTTTTTTTCTGATTATTGAACAGTTAGTTACAGCACAAGCTTCTTCAGTAAGTGTTGAAATAATCTTTTCATAATTTGGGTTAGTGCATTCAAAACTAAAGTAATCAGTTAGACACAGAAAAATTATCTGAACTTGGTGTGTGTGTGTGTTTAAAGTATTTACTTTTGATGTGAAAATATAAACACTAAAAGTAAACCAAAAAAAAAAATATTTTCAGCGAGACAAATGGTTTGTAGTTATTTAAAATCTTTCTATGTTTAAATCATTTATAAACCTATAACTTGTAGGCAGAGAATAATTTAGTGATTTATGGACTTCACTTAAAGATTTAGTCAATTAGTGTTAGTATTGCAGTCTTATACAGTGCCACTAACTATTTTGTTCTTTGGTTACTGATATTGTAATACTATATACTATTTTGTAATTACTATATACTATTTTGTAATACTACATGTAGCTCTCAAAATAATTCCATATTTTTAATTCAGTGTTTTATTTTCCAGTAAATTATAATTTTGTTCAAGATGCATGTTCTTTAATCAAAAGTATATTTTATTGTTTACCACACTCTTGAGTTAAGAATGGGCATATATAGTTAATTAAGAAGCCACAAATGGTTTAAATTAATTTAAATCAAATATCTGAAATTAAACTGGTTTAAACCTAAAAAACCCTGGTTAAAACAAAACAAAAAAAAAACTGGTTTTTATTTAGAAAAACCTGTTTTTTTCCCCAATCCTGATAACTTGTAATGCTAGTAGACCAGTTCAACACTACTTAAAACTTTAGTAACCCGGCCCAACATCACTTTTAAAGTTAGTAATCTGAGTCAAAATGACTTGAACATTTTGTGACATTGCTCAGTGCAAATCCTCAACATTACTTTCAGCCTAAATTTAGTTACTCTACCTGGCTCAACATTATTTGTGAAATCAATAACCTGGCTTAAAAATACTTGAAAATTTAGAGATCTAATCAACATATTTGAATGTGTATAACCCGAACGGGTAGTAAGACGTGGTGCTAATAATAATAATAATAACATATTTGAAAAGTTGGTGAGCCGGTTCAACATTATGGGTAAAGCTAGTGACCCGGTTTACCATAATAATATAGGCTAGTAATTTTGTAGTAAGATAATGAGGAAAATCTTTTGTAAGCAACTTATCTTTATGTAATTTCTAGATCAAATACAACTACAAAACCACTCACTGTAACGTACTACCTAGGGGTCATTCCATGTCAAACATGTCAGCTCAATCAATAAATATACCTAACCATAATGGATTTTTATGAAACTTGGTGAGGATGAATCTATTAAGAAAATTATTCAAAATCATAATAGATTTGATGCTCACAAACTTTGAGATATTGAGGTTATAAATAAAGTTTAAGCAAGTACACACTTTTTGGTTGTTGCAAATACCTTAGATTGGTCTGGATAAGGTTATATTGCATTTAAAGACTATAGCAGCAGGATGGAGGTATTTTTAAACATTTCATAGAAAAGGAGCTTGTAATGGTGTGGGGACAGTGTATAACATCTTGGTTTCAGAGCAAGTCTGCAATGTACATGTGATATATGATTAAATAATGACCTTATCCTCATCTATTTGACTGGGCAATAAAGAAAACTACAAGGCTATGTTAAAATATACTACAAAATGAGGATTACTATGAAGGAGAAACTATGCTTAAGAAGGGATTTTTCATTAGTGAAGCCTATTCAGAGACTCAGAAAATTCATGCAGCAATTTCACAAAAAAACTAAAAGTTGCTTGCTACTAAATTGTGTTTGTTTTAAACTGAGTCGAGAGAAGAAAAAATAAGTTAGTAAGGCAGAAATTAATTTAAAAGAGATCCACGGATTTGTTATGAGTGTATATGATGATCAGTGGTGGTTAGGCTGTGATTTGTAAACTAATGATCAACATAGCAAAGTAAGGTGAGTTTTCTTCAACCCGCTTGTTTACATATTTTGTGTATCCAATAACTCGGATATTCTTGAATACAAGCAATAGATATTTAAACTAGTGTTGATCATACTGCCCAACAGGACGATTTTTTGCACTATCCCATATCCCAAAAAGAATGTCAAGAATCAACTTGCAGACTCCAAAGTTACATAAATAAATCTACCTTTGTCCAATTCATTTCAAGTAAGCAATGTAAACCCATTAATGTTGAGTTGCTTTCAAACATATAATATGATTTCAAAATCGTATTTCTTTGGAAAGGTTTAACCCTTGAGTGGGTGTGCTGGGGTAAAAGGTACCCCTTTCTTATATTTGTTAGTGTAGTCAGGCACTTGAAGAAAGTGCTAATTTTTATTTTCCTTCAGTGTGACCTTGGTATAGTTGGAATCAAATTAATTTAATTAATCGTCTGTAAATTGAAGCTATTTGAAGCAAATCATTGTTGAGGCATAAAATACACACCTGCTAACAAGGCTGTAGTCGGGGGGGGGGGGGGGGGGGAATGGGTGTTCAAAACACCCTCCCCCCCAATGAACAAAAAAAAATATGGCTTTATTTATGGTTCAAACAATATCAAAATTAATGTGCTGTGTTACCATAAAAAGCACTTCAGAGAGCTTTTTTAGTGTTTATTATTTAGAATTTTGTTTAGCTTTTGGCAGTTATGGTGTTATTTTGCCATAAAAAACATTTCAGATAGCTTCTAGAGGTATTTAATATTAGAATTGTTCTTAGTTTTCTGTGGTTTAGGGCGTTATGTTGCCATAAACAGACTTTAGATAACTTCTAGAGCTGTTTAATATCTGGAATTTGTCCTAGCCTTCGGCAGTTAGGGGGCTATGTTACCATAAAAAAAGACACTTTAGAGAGCTTCTACATGGTGGTACAGACAGGGAAAACCTGGAAAAAAATCAGGGAATAAGGAAAAAATAGGGAATTAAATAATATGTCTAAAATATCCATTAATTTTGCAACTAAACACTAAAAAAAAGTTAATGATACCTAAATAAAAAAACAATTTAATTTTTTAAATAACTGATAAAAACTGTTTAGTAGATACAAACTTTTTTTTAATTTGTGATCAATAATAAATAAAACAAGTCATCATCCACTATTAAAACTGGAAAAAAGTAGTCAGGGAAAATTGAAAAATGTTGCCTGGAAAACCTGGAAAAGTCAGGGAATTTTTTAAACTATGTTTTGTAGCCACCCTGTTCTAGAGCCGTTTAATATTTAGAATTTTTTCCTAGCCTCCGGCAGTTATGAGGAATTGTTGCCATAAAAACACTTCAGATAGCTACTAGAGGTTAAATATTTATTATTTTTTTCTTGCCTTCAGCAGTAGGGCTATGCTACTATAAAAAAACTCTAGAGAGCATCTAGAGGTGTTTAAATATATAGATTTTTCCTAACCTCTGGCAGTTAGGGGATTATGTTACCATAAAAATCACTTCAGAGAGCTTTAGAGCTGTTTAATAATTAGAATTGGTCCTAGCCTTCGGCATTTAGGGGGTTGTGTTGCCATAAAAACACTTCAGATAGCTTCTAGAACTGCTTTTTATTTATAATTTTTTCTAGCCTCCGTCATTTGGGAGATGGGCCCACCTTAACCCCCCCCCCCCCCCCCCAATTATTGGTTGGCTACAGCCTTTGCCTGCTAAAGTAACACAAATTATTTAATCTTTAGTCTAGCACAACCTTAATTATAAGTTGCATTTTTTCAGTTATAAGGGTTTTGAGTTTGATTCATGGTGGGGCTATAAAGTTATCATTGGTGAATTTACATTCTTAGTTCTGGGTGTTTTGTATTTATTAGTAATAAGTAGTTTGTAAGATATGTACTGATAAAAATTTTTTTAGAAAGTGCATATGCATTAATAACAGGCCAAATACAGTAGAACCTTAGTAATCCAAAATAATATGGGGGGGACCCGATTTAAGATAAACAAAATTTTGGATAGTTTGCAAATTTGATGTTGTGGTGGTAAAATTAAACAGTAATACAGAAACATATTATGATAATACAACTTATTGTAAATGTATTCAATATGTAATACAGTAAGGTCCCCATAATCTGCTGATACAGTAGCCGTGGTTTACCGCTGCCCAATTTTTTTATATTTAATTAAAGAAAAATAGTTTTATAAGTTTCAAACCATGCGCCAAGCAAGAACCGCTGTACTACCATCACAAATGCACCTACTATGGGCATTATGATATATCATCAGTGATCGTCACAAGAATAATGAAGAATACTAAGTACATTGTAGTGTACAGTACATGTTATTATTACTTTATTTAATGTTGTTAATGTCTTACTGTGAATAATTTATCTATTAAACTTTACCGTATTTACGTATGTTACATGCATATTACGTTATATAATGGTTCGGTATCATCTGCGGTTTCATGTATCCGTGGTTGATCTAGGAATGTATATTACCCGAAGATATGGGAGTCCTACTCTACATCGTAAATTGGGGTGATGTAAGTCATCAACCTCGTTTTATCGAATAGTTATATAAATGATTATTTGAATTTAATGCCATATATGTAGATACATAACATCTCAACTTGAAATTTTTTTTAAAAAGAAGTCGTTTTGGTTAAGCAAAGTTTAATATAATACAGGGTTCCTATGCGTCCTACAAAACCTGGAATTTTAAAATATTTCTACCAGGCCTGGAAATGTTATGGAATTTCTCAATTTTCCAATCATTTCCTGGAATTTTCTAGGTTGTCTTGGAAATTACTTTGTTCATTATTTTTTTATACATAACCCTATACATACATAATCACGCCGTTCCCTTACGGTGTAGGCAAGAAACTGTAAATATAGCTCTAAAAACAACTTGTGCTTAATCCATCCTTGCTAACTTTTTCCACACTTCCCTATTCTTGCATACTTATTTTGCTTCAACAACATCCATATACCGAGTCATAGTACATGCTCTTTTATTCTTAAAACTCTTATTAATGTTTCTCTTTTTCACACATTCATCTACAACATTTAGTCGCATTTTACATTATCGTCCCTTCCTTTTGATCCACACACTCTACCTTCATATTTTCTTCTTCATTCGATCCACACTCATCCTATAAACATGTTCAAACCAACATAAGACGATTATTTCTCATTGACTTATTGGATTCCCTTTCAGAACACACTCCTTCAGCACCCAATCATTACTGACTATCCATACAAGTTTTTCCACATATATTTCTAAGATATCTCATTCCAGCAACATTTACCGCATGTGTTTCTTTTGACAAACCCACTCTTCATATGCATAAAACAATGTTGGTGTGAACACACCTTTATATAGTGTCATCTTTGACTCTTTTGATACTTCATTCTTTGCAATAGTCCACATCCATTCAACTACTCTCCGAGATGCATTCACCCATCTGTCGATATAACCAGTTATCCTTCCACTTTTACAAAACATTATGCACAGATACACAAGATCATTCACTTGTTCTAACAGTTTTACATTTATACTTCGTTGACAATCATTTCCTGATCTGTCCTTATAAAAAACAATACCATAGTTTTAGAGACATTTATACAAAGATCCATTTTGTCTGTTGCCACACTCACAATTTAATGCATTCTGCAAGTCACTTTCCTTCTCAGCCATTAATATGGCATCATCTGCATATAACAGCTTTCTCACATTCGCATTGTCCATTTGTACATCAACCACGTCCTCACAAACATCCCTCATACACTTGTCCATGAATACATTTAACAACCATGGAGGGTCCGGGGTTCAATCCTCGGTCCCGGCACAAATTTATCTGACTACCAAACCCCTTCCTTCACCTCTGATAATACCTAGTGAATGTGGGTAATGCCAGGCCTGCACCGTGGTTCGGATTCCACGTTAAACTGTAGTTCCTCCATTTCATCTCACAATCACCCTACCATTACACATTAGCATAAGTGTGTATAACCCGAACAGGTAGTAAGACGTGGTGCTAATAATAATAACAACCATGGAGACATAACACAACCTTATTTTACACATTGTTCAATATCAAACCATTGCTCAAAGCTCAATCCACCCTATGCTTTACTTCCACCATACACCACCATAATTGCATTTACTAACCATGCATCCACACCATACTCTTTAAGAACATTCCATAACACACTCTTATTCACACGATTGTACATTTTTTAAACATGACAGTAAATTATTATTGTGAAAATTAGATAACCTTTATTATATTTGTACCTAAGAAATAAAAAGTAATTAAAACATAATACGACTATGTGCAAGTGATTTATTTATTTGTGATATTAACACATGTTTTCTAAACTGATTGATTATATCTGCACACGACTTATAAACTAACTTATATCTAGAAAAGATACGACATCCAGCCTCTGACCTTTAAACTCATCACTGTGAAAGGGGAACCCCACATTCCACCCATGATTATTTGCAAGCAAGGTTATGTTATGTTTTAATTATTTAAATAATTAATAATGCATTGTCATGGAATACATTTTAAAAAAAGGTGACCTGGTGGTATAGGGGTAAGGTGTCGGACTTCTATGCTGGCGGCCGGGTTTCGATCCTCGGTCCGGCACAGATTTATCTGATTTCCAAACCCTTCCTTCACCTCTTGACAAGTTATCTTGTGAATGTGGGGAATGCCAGGCCCCCACCGTGGTTCAGATTCCACATTAAACTGTAGGTCCTTCATTTCATCTCGTAATCACCCTACCATTACACATTAGCGTAAGTGCGTATAACCCGAACGGGTAGTAAGACGCAGTGCTAATAATAATAATAATTTAAAAAAAAAGTGTGGAAAGGTGCAGGCTTAGGGGAGTTGGGATCCTGAATTTAAAAAATGTGTATATTATATACATATATATTTAAATAAAATAAAATATGTAATAGTGTGTATTTTGCCAAGATCACTTTATACACTTGTCCTGGAGGAATTGTAGAAAATCTTTGAAAAGTCCTTGAAATGTCCTGGAAAAAAATTCATAGTTTTGTTTAAGAACCCTGTAATAACAAAATTACAAACTTTTGAAAAGTTAATGTCAAACTATATTTTCCTTGACCTTTAAAATGTATGTTTAAAATATTTATTCAAATTATAATATCTCAAATGAAAGATCTTTTAAATGATTTTCAAATGAAACCAAACTAAAACTCTTTATATGCAATAGAACCTCATTCAGACCAATTTTAGACATTTGTGACAAGCCCAAAAACTGTCTTTTCTTAAACTTTGTACTGCAAGTATATTACCTTAAAATTGAAGATTTTGTATAGTTTAGTTTCTTAACAGGTTCAATATTGTCACCAAGTTTCATAAAAATTGCTGAACGTGAGTGAATTTTTTCCATTTTTTTTTATTGATTTCACATGCAATGACCATTAGTGATTGGCAAAAATTCTAGTTTCATAGTGATAGGTTTTTATCATCTCCAGGAATTGAACCAGAGTCCATTAGATTGGAATACAGATACTCTACTGACTGAACTGCAAGACATTTTCACATTTAATTCACGTGTCATGAACATCAACTTAATATTTTTATGAAAATACATTACAATGATGCATAAAAAAATTCCCACTATATCTCAGACCCATAAATAAGTTACGCCAAATCAAATTTTTAGTTGTTTTATTTTGTATTGCCAGCATCTCATGTGTAGTTGCCAATCGTCACAATTTAACTGAAGAAGTTGTCTAATTGACATATTTTGTATTCGTCATTATGGATTGAAGATCATTCTAACCACTAGATTTTATTCCTAAATATATTATAAAAAAATTTGACTACTAAATCATATTTGTTTTTTGTATTCTACATCAGCAAGTGATGTTTTAGTCAACCAAACAATGCTTCACATGTGTTGAGATTTTGAGGATCAACCATGAAATGGTAGTAATTGTGGAAAAAATATCATCTAATAACTTTATGATAATTTATTTTACAATTGCAAAAATTGTGAGTTTTAAACAAGATTAACAAGATTTAATTACTAAATAGGACCAAGTCAAGTTATTTTCTGTTTTGTAGTGTAGGCCTGTAAATTTAAATTGATTTTAAAGTATTTTGAAATTATTTTGAATCGTTAAATAAAACCAAATACTCTTGTAAATGTAATTCTATTAGGCTAATACAAAATAAACCCTCTCAAGTGGCTGCATGGTTCAAGGCTCTAGGCTGCCAATGACAAGGAGATTAAGGTTTGAATCTTTGTTGGGTGTACTGATGGTGGTTCTCCCCTCTCCCTACATGCAAGTGCGGGTACATTTCCTCTTAAATAGAACCTTCCTAATACCTAAAACCATCAGCGTAATTAGTACATAAGCGAATAAGCCATACAGCAAGTAAGACACAGTTCTAAAATAAAATAAAAATACACTAGAAGAACACAATTTTTTGCTAAACAAACTCAATAAACACAAAAACATTGGATATGAAACCATTTGGTGAGTTTGTAAGTTGATTAAGATTTTCGATGTAGTAACAATTTTACTTTTTTTAATTTTACTTTTTAAACATGCTTTTAGCTATTTTTTTGATAAAATAAAGACCTATGCTAAAGTTCTTGTCATGGTTTGCCTGGTAAATCTATAATTGTTGGGAATCTCATAGTTAAAAATTAGTGGCTATACTGTTAAGATTTAACCGGAACAAAAAGATTATGTGGCAAAAATATTTAAACTATGTAATGTATTTTTTCTGTCATATTTTCAATGTTTACCATAGTATGTTATTTTGCTTTTTACATTGAGTAAAAGTGCATTAATATTCCTTTTTCTTATATATTTTTTTAATAGGTTCCATTGAGTGACAACTCAGACCACTTTGTAAAATACTCTTATACACAATTAATTTTGGTATGAACTTTTAGAATACAACCCAAACAGATAGTCAAACTTAGTGACAAGAAAAAAGAACTTAGGCAAGCTAAATCTATTTCTTCCACTGATATTTTGAAAGCCCATAGCAACAATTGGCAGCAATACCCTGTAATTTTTATAGTCTTTGCTCCTCTTAATTAGGTGATTCCATATTAAATAACCCAAAATAAATCATTTGACTGCATGGCAATTTTTATTTATTTTTTGCACACACAATTTAATTGAAAAACTCAATTTTTAGTTGCACACATAATTTAATTAAAAAACTCTAGTTTTTTCCTGTTTTTTTTATTTTCATTTTTCCATTACGACAAAAGCTATTTTAAATTTGATGAATTTTGTTGTTTTCAGAGTCTTAAAAATGTTGAAAACTAAAAGAGATTAAGACTGGGATCAGACATATTGTAATGTATATTTGTTTTTCAGAGATTATGGTGGGGGTGGGGGAGCTGGCGGCGGTGGGCGGTGGAGTAAACCCATGCCCACTCAACCACCATACACAGCATACATTGGCAACCTGCCTCAGGGACTAGTTCAAGGAGATGTAGATAAAATCTTTGACAATATGGATCCTAAGGTTGGTTTTGATAATTTTGTATGTAAATATGCTATATAACTATTAAGTGAAATAATTATACATGATTTTGTTGAAGTTAAATTGCATTTTAGTAGCTAGAACATCTTATAACAATAATAATCAAAGTTAAAAACTTATGGTTTCTCTTGATGAGATAACTAAGGTTTTTTAAAGCACAGCTTCTGTTATTCAGGTTTGAATCTTGTATCCAAATGATAATTTTTCAATGTATTATGTATGTTTAAATGCAAACACTGTGCAGTTAAAACTTGTACAATACCCTCCTTCACCCTCTATTAAGTCACTGGTGGCTGTTTTTACATACTTTTATTTTTACACTAATTCTAGTTGTAATAATAATCATTTCAATTTCCTTTATTATAGTGCTGGCCAACAATCGTAAGACCTATAACAGGCCAGCACTGAAAAATACACAGGTACCTTACAAATAATGAATATAATAGTAGTATTTAAAACAAGAAAAAGTTAGGTCTACATGAAAATTTATTAATTATGAAAAAGTTTAAATTTATTCATTTGGGTCTAGTATTAGTGAGATAAGTGAAACCTCTTTTAGCCACAATTTTTAAGGCATGATTAAAAAAAATTACACGAAAATAATAAAACATAACAAATAAATATGAATAACTTTGAAATGTCTTGCAACATGTGTGACGTGACGACTCGACTCGACTGGTCGGTCCGAGAACAGAACAGTGGCATTGGGGTGTGCACTAAGCACTGTACAGGTGGGTGAGGAGGAGGGGAAGCGCCTTTGGGATGCACAGGTGGGTGAGGAGCAGGGGAAGCTTTTTATTGATTCAAATTAGGTCTACCATTATTTAATTGTTTTCACTTTTTATTTTGTCAAATGTTGGTGGTTGGCGTGGACCACCTTTTGGGCACCACTGGTCTAGATAATTCTTGTTTGTGATAAGTACACACACTATTTTATTAAGTTTAAATCTTTTCCTAAGCAGTACACACACTATTTTATTAAGTTTAAATCTTTTCCTAAGCAGTACAAACACTATTTCATTACGTTTAAATCTTTTCCTTAGAAGGAAGATTTTAATTCCCTAAAGTGTGATGCTGATTTAATGTTTGACTTGCCATATGAATCATTTTCACAACTTTTGTTTGTGAATGTACCGACCAAACACTTAATATTTTCCTATTGATTTAAAACTAACAACTAAAGTCAGTTTTTTAAAAAAAGCCAAAGCAGGGAAAAAGTAGCTAATCTGAAAATTACTTCATTGGAGAACTGTAAACTATGTACAATATTCATATTGCTATATTACTCACCAACACTAAGGAAAAAGCACAATTACCTCAGATTTCAAATTTAATAAAATGAACACACAAAAACACATCTTTACCCCATGAGGGCTGACATCAGACTGACAATCATGCCCAGGGTTCGTACGGTCCTTGAAAGACCTGGAATTTAATGTGTGTTTGTTCAAGGCCTGGAAAAGTCCTTAAATTACTCTGGGCCTTGAAAAGTCTTGGAATTTCCAGGTTTCAATATTAATTTTTGAAATGGTTGTAAAGACCGTGATTTAAAATGTACTGGGACATGAAATATCTAGCGCATGCTCTTTGATCAAGCGTTAGCTGTTGTCTGCTGTTTACTTTACTCTCCGCTACTCTTCCCGCTTCTTTTGTTTTATTTGTTATCTTATCGCGTCATCAACCCATGGGTTGAGGGGCAGGTGGAAAGTGTTAACTTCTCTGGCAAACACAGTGCTACTGTCTAAATACGTTTTCTCTAAATTCCTATATTTAAAAACTCAATTCCTGTGCATTTGCCAGTTTTTTATAAGTTGCTTTAAAACCATCATTTGTAATAATTCTTTGAAAATTTGCGACTACCTATTAACACTTTTAAGTATCTAGAATTACAGTTTTGCAATAAAATACCCGCCGATAGCTATTAGTTCATCTTTCAACCACCTTAGCGCTCAAATTCCTGTTCTAGCCATACTACAGGGAGTTGCCATTCTATAACTCTATTATCTATGGTTGCGCCATTTTGGTGTCTGTAAACATTATGCCGTGAAATGTTGTGTTTAGATGGTAGCTGTGTAGTTTGTTTTATCTTAATGCGTTTTATTTCTATGGAAATCCTTAAGTACTGGTTCAGTTTGCTTCGTTACCGCTGTGTTTGGTTCCACACGAAAGTTTTATTAAAGTGTGATAGCAAATAATCTGCCATGGATAAATAAACCGTTGTTTCATTATTCTTGAATGGATTTTTTTTGTAACTTTTAATACCGTGTGTTACGTAAAGGCAGGCGCCTTTTGCTTTGTTTTGTTTTTATTTACGTGCCAATATGCCGGGGAATTGTACTTTCAATGATTTGTGGTTACATAACCCCAAATTTAATAAATGGCTTGTAAAAGTGCCAGACAGGAACAAAGCCAGATGTAGCATATGCTCTTCAGTATTTGACATTGCCAAAATGGGGGTGTCTGCTTTAACAAGTCACATGAATGGGAAAAAAACATTGTAGTCTTGCATGTAAAAAAAAAACCTTTAGGAATTCACTATTTTCTCGGTGCTACACAACCAGAGAAATCTTAGAGTTTTGCGGCTCCTGATTCAGAACCACTACCACAAGGACAGAAGCTAGTAAGCTCCTTCTTAACTGGACAGGAAACTCTAAAGGCTGAAATTATTTGGGCCTTGAAAGTATGCAGCAGTCATTATTCATACAAATCATGCGAAGATATCGGACTATTATTTAAAAAAATGTTTTTCGACAGTGGAATTGCAAAAAGTGTTTCATTGGGAGAGACAAAATGTGCATATATATGTTGTTTTGGCATTGCTCCTTATTTTCAGTCTTCACTCATGGAGAAACAAGAAACAAGATTCATATGTTTTGTTATTCGATGAAAGCCTCAAAAGAAAGCTCAGGAGAAGCAGTTAGATTACCATATTCGCCACTGGGAAGCAGATAAAGTGCAGTCTTGTTACATCCATTCAGATTTCCTGGGCCATGCTACTGCAGAAGATATGTTCACTTCCTTTGAAAAGTTGATTTCTGAAATTGGTCTTCCGAAACAGTCTCTACTGCAACTATCCATGGATGGTCCAAATGTCAATTGGAAATTTTATGACCTGGTGTGTGATCAATTGAAGAGAGACACAAATATGTCAGTAATTCATACTGGCAGTTGTGGGCTTCATATCATTCATGGTGCTTTTAAGCATGGCTCATTATCATCAACCTGGGATGTGGAGCGAGTTTTATCTAGCCTCTTACTTATTTAAGGGCACCAGCGAGATGAGAAGATTACATGAACGTAACTGTTAGCAGTGTCGTTCCCAAAAAAATGTTGTGCCATAAGGTGGGTTGAAAATTCAACTGTTATAACATGTGCTCTTGAAATGTGGCCTCATGTAACTAAATATGTGCAGTTACTGACAAGAAACTTCCCAATCCAAACACCAAATCTTTTACAGTTGTGAAAGAAGCGACCAGTGATGCATTGACTCCTATAAAGCTATTAATATTTCAGTCAATTGCAAAACAAGTAGAACCTTTTTTGACAATGTACCAAACTGATACACCAATGTTTCCATTTCTGGAAAGAGACATGTTGAAAATGCTTAGAAACATAATGGAGAGATTCATTAAAGAAGATGAAATAAATAAAGCAACTACCAGTAAAAGACTGGTTAAAGTTGAAGTAGGGAAAAAAGAAAACAAGCTGCCAATGACCAAAATAAACTTGGGATTCACTGCAGAAAACAGAGTCAAAAATTTTTTCCACAAAAAAAATTGCTAAAGAAAAGGATGTTTTTCAAGTGTGAATGGAATGTCGTGATTTTCTTATTGAAACAGTAAAGAAAATATTTCATAAGGGACCATTACAGTACTCAATTGTGAGAAACTTTAGTTGTATGAATCCTCGAGATATGAATGTGGATACTAACTGTGCAACCAAGTTTGTGTCAGTGCTTAAGTTACTAGTAGAGGCTAAAAGACTTCAGGAAACTTAATGTGATGCATTAATTTAATCATATAAAGAATTTATTACAGAGTTTGGCTTTTCTTCTGAATTTAAAAATTTTAAGCCTGGGACAAACTGTTTGGAGTCACTGTTATGTGCTTGTGCAAAGCCTAGAACAAAATATGACATTGTGGTGTGTGATGAAAATGGTACTTATTCTATCACATGGTCAAGCAGCAGTTGAGAGAGGTTTTTCTGTAAACAAGCAAATAGAAGTGGAAAATATGCAACAGCGCACACTCATTGCACAGCAAATAATTTGTCAACAAATTGCATCAGTTGGTGGTGTTACTAATATTGAAATCACCAAAGACATGGTTATCTCAGTTGCTGGTGCACGACAAAAGTGGCAAAGTTATTTGGAGGCGAATTGAAGAGGGAAAGAAACTGTGCAGAAGAATTCAAAAAGGAAAAGTTTCACAGAAGAAATAGATGAACTCAAAGCAAAAAAACAAAGGCTTCAGGCTTATGTAGACACACTTACCAAATCTGCTGATAGACTGTCAGAGTAAGCAGAAACAACAGGAAATCTAACATTTGGGTCGAAATCTAACAGTTTCAGAAGAACAGCAAAAGAAAAAACTGCTACATTGGCTGTCATCAACAAGCAGCTTTCTGATAGGTTAAATGGATATAAAAACATATAAATGTTATTTGGCCCGATATTTTTTTGTTTGAACTATTTGTTACTCGTTCTGCTGATTCTAGGACCTATAAAAACTGATATTTAAATTATTGTTAGTACAAACATTCATGCTTAGACTCCTGTTTATAAAATACCATAAATTAAAAGCATGTGCCAGCAGAAAACATTTTTAAATTATGAAATCCATACTCATCTTGTGGAATACTGAATATAGAATGACTGCACTAACCAATAAACCAAGGAGAGTGAAGTAAGTGACAACAAAGTTAGATTTCTATTTTTATAGTCTTATCTACTCATTAAATTTGGTATGGTTTATAATTTTTTTATTGAAGTGTTTAGCTTTTGGCAGTACGAGAAATAACAGTTTTGGTCCTTAAAAAGTCATTGAAAAGTCCTTAAATTTATTTTTCATATGTGTGTAAGAACCCTGCATGCCTCCCTAGTCCCTAAATAGAGGGGGTTCAAAATAATTATTCATGCCAAATCATACTTAAGACTAAAAGAGAAAATAAACTATAATAGTACTAATATGATTACTTATTATCTCTTCGCCGGGTGCTTAAATTTGAAAAATTTTTGCACATATTTCGAAGCCTGTAACAATAAAATGAAACTCGTAAGTTTTGTTGACTACCAGTAGAGGTGTCCTTTGGCAAAAACTCAATTTTTTTTATCTTGAAATCAAAAATGGAAATTTTTGAAACTTTGATGCCAAAAAAAGGGCAGGAAAGCGGTCAAACCCAGATTTATTCTCCATAGCTGGAAACTCCACTTGCCATAGTTATAACACAATAATTTTCATCTTGTGTTTCAAACTTCCAGTCACTTTAAAAGGTCATCAAAATTATGACTATGCTCACAAATTAAGCATATTTCAACGTCATTTAAGTCATGGTTTTTAAAATACTTTCTATCATTTTCTAAAATCCTATAATGTCTTCTTAATGTTAGTTAAAACCAGGTACTTCTATTATAGAAGAAAAGTGCCCTTTTTTCAAAACCTCTGCAAGGCCTTGTTTTTGCATGCAGCTGCGAATAAAATTGAGCCTATATTTTTATTAAATGTATGTCAACAGTTCCCATTTGGAAGTCCAAATCCTTAGAAGTTGATGTTTCAGTAGATATTGCAAAACATTAATCTGCACTTTTTTTGTCACTAGTTCTTACATGTAATGCTTTTAGGAGAACTGGAACCAGCAGGTCTTCACTTTGTGGTACAGACCCCATTACAGATAAGATGTTCGAATATTTGAAACTGTGCTTATTTTTTTGACATCCCTATTATTTTTGTCATACAGAAATATTAATCAGCCGTGGTGGTTCTCACACACTGTAGGTACAGCAAAAGCCATACTTTTTTTTTTTAATTAACCATCTAGTCACATCCTCATATTCATTGTGCAGGTAATACAGTACATATGTAAAGCCCATTTTATTATGTTTGCTATTCTTGCAATAAAACAACTAACACCAAAATACAATGAGTATGCACGCTTATTAATGCTAACTATATACTTCCTCAGAGTTTCTTTGTAAGCCTATCAAACACCTAACAGAAATTGCCAGGGTAATTAAGAATCTTCCTTTACTTCGGCATTATAACATAATGATAGGCATGGCACAGATAAAAACACTCTAAATAAACAAAGATCAACTGCTCATTTTATAGCTATTTCCTCGTGACTGAAATAGCTGTTGTGTTTAACATATACCCAGTATGTTACTTTCTGGGACACTATTGCCATCTATGAGCCAATGTAAAACGTATTTGGCTAGACTGCCAATGTGCCCTGTCCTCTGCATCCTCCCAGTTCCCAGAATTTTCTTCTCTCCTTCGGTGTCATCCAATATTTGAATCCTCCTTCCTAAGCTCCTCTTTCCCTCAACTTTTCCTTATATTACGTCATGCAGAAGACATTTCCTCATAAGGATGTGTCCAATTCACTTTGCCTTGTACCCAAGAATCACATCCAAATGGTTCTCTTCTCGCCCACTCTTCTTGGGACTTTTTAATTTGTTACCCTGTCTGTCCACTTGATATTCTCAAGTTTTCTCCAGAACCACAGTTCTTAACTCTCCAATTTTTTCTTTTCCCTTTTCCAAAGAGTCAAAAGTTTCTGTGCCATACAGTGCTACTCTCCAAATGTGGCATTTCATCAGTTTGTAAGTTCAAACTCAACTTGCTGCTCAGCATTAACCTCTTCTTTTTGAAATTTTCCTTGGTGCATTAGGCATTCTTTGTCAACAAACTTTACAGGTACTTGAACTGTTCTGTTTTCCATCTCCTACTTCTTTTCATTGTTTATCTCCATACCATATATTCTCCCTATCACCACCAGCTGATCCTGCTTTTTTATTTTTAACCAGTAATGCTATGTGCTTCTGCATATTTTGTTTCTATGACGTGTCCTCCTATCCTGAAATTGTCACATCCCTCCAGAGCTTGCCTGACCAGCCACCCTCCATACGAGTTGAACAGACTGGGTGACAAACAGCATCCATGCCTCCCTACTCTATCTCTGTTGTTGATTTCGCCATCATTCAGCCTCACATTCACTCGCTTGTCACAGGTACAGGTTTGCAATCTGTGTTTTGTCCCTCCAGTTGATACCAATATTCTTGAATATGTCCATGAATTTCTTCCACTTCACTCTATCAAATGCATTTTGCCATTCAATGAACTCAATGTATACTTCTTCTTTTACTTCTAGCAGTCTCTCTGAAATTATTCTTCTGGTGGCAACTCTGGTTCCTTTTCTGAAGCTGCTCTTATTTCCTCACACTTTCTATTTTCTATTCCAGTCGCCTATTGAGTATTATTGCAACACTATTCACCACTTGATAGATGAGGTTAATAGTTTTGTGGTCAATGCATTTGATGGCTTGTTTCTTCTTCTTTAGAGCCACCATGGGTACATCTATAAAGTCCTTGGGCAGATCTGTTTTGTAGATCCTATTTATAAGTTTTGTCAGAGCCATTAATCTGGTCTTTCCCAGTTCCTTCAGCAGATTAGGTGGTATGTCGTCATCTCCAACAGCTTTCATTCTTCGCATGTCCTTAATGGCTCTCTCTATTTCACTTTTTAAAATGTTGGATCTTTTTTCTTCCTCACCTTCTGCTTCAATCTCCACATTCCATGGTTGATTTTCCTTATTGTACAATTTTTCTATATATCTTTACCAAATCTTAAGAGCCTCTTTATGATCCATCGCCATCTGACCTTTTGGGTTTTCTATTCCTATTGTTTGTGCACCTTTGTTTTCATTCCCTCCCAGTTCCTTTGCTTTCTGGTACATGAGGTCATACTGTCCATTTCTTTGCGGTTTGATAATGTCATCACATGTTTTATCAAAATAGTAATTCCTCACTTTGTCTGTTTCTCTCCTTAACTTGTTTAGCCTCACATAATCTTTTTTGTTGACTTTTTCCATTTCCTTCTTTTTTACATTTTATGAAGTATTTCTTTTGATACCCAGGGCTTTCATGCAGTCCTCTTCACTTATCCAACATTGTCATTTAGCACCTTCAAATAAATATTATTAATACTATTCCTTCCCTTCCACACTTATACTCCCGTCTGTCACCTCACTTTATGTACTACTACACATATACAAAAACCTTTCTATGCAAATATTGTGACCTAATGTGAAGTTTTTTTTTAATTTCTGAGATATACACACATAAATGTATTAAAAACAGTCAAAATATTTCTGTAGGTAAAAGTCATGTTGACTAAGTGTAATTCATTAACCCAGACATTGGCTAGAAATACATATTGTTAATGATACTTGTTCAATTACAAAAATTTTGCACATAAAGACCCATATCACATATTCAGTGTAACAACAGACAGGGAAGACCTGGATTAACCAGATAATTTGAAACTGAGAAAGAATCAGGTAAAAGTCGGGAAATTTGACCATGAAACAGGAAAAAATAAGCTTTATCTACATCAAAAAAAAGTGAAACTTTGAATCATATTTAACTCAATATTATATTTAACTCCTTTTCAAATTTGTAAACATCCATTGAAGTCAAGTAAACTAATAATCAATCAATCTTAGATTCATTGTGTTGCTTCACCTTGATCAAGGTCTTATATTGCATATGTGTGTAAACTCTCTTTAGGTTTATTAGCTGGAACGGCAGGTCACATTTCCATTCACTAGATAATATACACACAAGTATTTCATTAAATTTGCTTGCGGGAGAAATTAACAAAAATCAAAATGCATCAATTTGTTCAGATTCATTCCTTGCTAAGATTATCGAATCTTTGTATTTTGGAATCATATTTTTGATTATTGAATCTTTTATCGTGATTGTTTCAAATATTTTGCATATGCTTATGTTGACATTAACTTCAGCACATTTTTGACAAAGATACTACAAATAGTTTATTTATAAAATTTAACAATTGTTAATAGTCAAAAATTTTAAGGTGTAAAACTAAGAATAACATTAGAAAGGTTGTGTAATGTATCAAATACATTAATTCATTGTATTCATTTGAATAGTGTGTATATAATGATAATATTTATAGATAAGTCACACACTCGGCTACTTAGTTTTTAAACATTTGTAGGGATAGAAAATAGAAAAGGATAATTTGAATGACATGCACACTCATTTTTGTGGATGGAGACTGGGTCATGATTTGAGCCTCAATCCCTCCATCACTAGGAAACCAGGGCTGAGACTGACACCTTTCTTTGTCAACTTACTTATCATTAAAAATCATGGCGAAATTATTGGCCATTGATTCTCTCTCCATCTATACTTAGTAACTTACAGTTACATAAACAGGTAAAACATGATCAAGGAAAAAATTTAATTTTTGTCTGAAAGAGTCAGGGAATTCAAAAAGTGAATTCCTGTGGCCACCCTGATATTTTCCAAATTTGTTTCATTAAAAAAAACTTTTAAACGCTCACAACTAAGGAAAAGCTTTTTTTTTATTTGGAAAAGGATTAATTTATTTTTCTAGGTAAACCGGCAATTATGCTGGAATTTAACTAAAGAATTTGAGTGGACACACTGATGTGATTTTCTAGCACCATGTCTTACTACCCGTTCAGGTTACAAGCTCACTCTGAGGGTAATGTCTTACTTTAATTGCCTTTTTATGATTATAATAGTCACAAGCCAAGCTTTGCTCTCCTTTAAAGTGTAGACCCTTTAATTTTATTTTAAGTTTGACATGTGGAATGCCATTTATTAGATCATTGACATCATTGACACGGGCTGTCATTTTTTATTGTTTTCAATTCCAACTTTCTGTAGACACCTTCCAAATGCTAGGACTACACAACAAATCATTTGGATATTTTCCTGGATATATTTTTACTCGCTAAACAATACTAAAGGCTATTGCTAAAACTTATGCAAAAGCATTGTGATCCACTGATACCCCTAAAATCAAGGAAGGTAGCAGGCTCAGATTTATAAATATGATACATAAAACCAAGGTAATCATAATAGAAGACCACATATTTGTTTTATGACCATATGACTCTATTACTATAGGTTTCACAAATTTTCTAATTGCAAAGAGGAGAAGCGTAACTTAGTTAGGTAATACAGCTCAAACTAGCTGTCACATCATACCAGAGCTTTCTGTAGTCTTCACCAGCCAGTTTACTATATTTATAAAAAAATATAACAAAAATAAAACGTTCCAATTATGTATCCCAGTAAAAATATTCAAGTTAATACACACTCAAAAAAAGAGAAAGTCAGGGAAATTTTAAAAAAGCTTGCAAAACTTTTGAAAAATAATTGAGTATAAAATCATAATCCAAATTAATTTAAGCATTATCTACAACTCGTGTTTTTGTGAAGAGCACAGACATTTTATTTGTGCCAAGATTTTTATTCATAGCCTTACATATAATTGATATAAAATATTCAGAACGGTCTAAGGTATCACTCTGGTGCTAGTCTGCTGATGATGGTAAGATTGGGGTTGAATCTTGTTCATGTGTATTGGAGGTGGTTTTTTCCAAATGTTTTCCCATTCTCCTTCCACACAAATATAGGTAGAGTATTTCTAAAATGTTCCCTTCTTTCTCCCTACCACATTAGAGTAATTATCATTATATACATAAATCCTAAACAGGTAGTGAGACACGGTGATAGAATTATCCCTTTTTTCCTAATATATATATGTGTATATATATGTATATATGTATGTAATATTGAAAAATGGAATATGTTTTGTCCATAAAAGCTGAAAATGTCAGGTAATTCAAAAATTTTTAATAAGTCAATATGATAAAATCTTTGGAAAAAATTAAGCACAAATAAAAGTAAAAACACTAACAACTATTTACAAATGCTTCAATATCTTGAAAATGTTGGTAAATATATCTTAGTGTTTTTATTTTGCTTCAATTTCTATAATTCTTAAATGTTGATATATTAAATTTTAGCTTAAGATTGCTCTATTTTATACATTTTAATTTATACATAAAACCTAAAAAGTGTATGAGTTTTGAATTGGTAACAGCACTTTGATGTGATTTCTGATTCAAGCGTAATTGTGTTTAAGGAATACAGGTTAATAGGATGTAAAACAGGATTTTAATGCCTGTATTAAAGCATATTTTCTTTTCATATAAGGTCTGGTTAAGAATCCGACACCTTAGCTCAGTCAGTTTATTAAGCTAAGGGCCCCGGGTCCAATTGCTGGTATGGCCAAAAAATTTACTATTGGTGAAATGTGGGTTTACCCTAGGGGTGGTTGGGCAGCAAATATTTGTGTCGGGCAGGCATTTCATTTTGAAAACAACTTTGTCGCAGGTCTATCTATATGTAGCACAATAAAAAAATATTAAAAAATTAAGTTTAATTGATTGTTATTTAGTATTTACTATTTAGTAAATAGTATTTATTTACTTTATAGCACAATTTATAATTTATTAACTACATAACTGAAAATACATATTAAAAAAGTTGAAAGAATACAAAATGCACGAAACTTGGAACATATATTAATAAAAAACTTGTTTACTTGAAGCAAAATAGCTTTTTCCTATTTAGTGTTCATTTGATGCATACTTTTCTATTTATATCTTAACAAATCTAGCTAGTAATAATAAATTAAATAAATATAAAGAAAACTAATTTAAATTACGTTTTCGCAAGCATTGGGCCTAGAAATCTCAATGTGGAAATGTTTAAAATAACTTGTTATGTTGTTGGCATTGACAGAGAAAATTAAATTGTATGAATCTTGATTTTGCTTTGTTGTAGACTTGTAACCTTTGAGAAACGTTATCACACTTGTTGAAAGTAAACATAATAATTTACAAATTAATAAAAGATAATACTTACCTTTGTTTAATATTAGTTGAATTGAAATAATTCAACTATGAATATCAGTTCACTTTTTTTTATCAAAGTTTGAATTAGAGGTTAGTGATAACAGGGTATCATATACTTACCAAGTTCTTGAGATGCCCGATCGAAATAGGGACATAAAAAATACTTGTCCGACATTCCGGGATTTTTAGATGCCCGATTTACTGTCAGAAATTTTGGGTGCCCAACCACCTCTAGTTTACCCTTTAACAATGATGAATTAACGGCCAGGGACTCATTATGTTTTTCCTGTCCTAGTCTTAAGTTGGATTCTAAGAAATATGAAGCTCTTACAGGCATCTCAAGCCGGTAGTGGAAAATTTATGGCTTGAATAAAAATCTAACCCAGGCCACAGGTTGGAAAGAGTAATGATATAAAAAAATTAATGTGAAGTTAAATGAACATTATTTTTTTTAATAAGATTATTCTATAAGCAATTTTTATAGGTTATTGATGGTCTCCCTCTCTCTTCCTACAAACACATTAGACATAATATGTTTTCTTCGCCCCTGCTTGGCAAGGTTTTAAGTAGCCGATATTCCCTGCTGGTTATAAGAGCCAAGTAAAACGAAACCTCCAATACTAAGGTATGTTCAAAGTGCCAAGGGCCTGCATGGCAGAAGACTAGTTGGGTAACTGAACCAAATCCAATGGTGTGTCAAACACAGTTCATCCATGTACTGCTCCCAAGCCTTCTTGGGTTGTACCCTGTGTCTGTCCTGAGTGACTTTTTTTTTACCGGTTTCTTTTTTGACAAAATAGCCCCGCCCCTTTCTCCTAAATTAACTGCTGGCATTGCATTCCCAAGCCCTCCTGTAATCTCACTACCTATTTTCTCAAAGGGTTATAATTCTGATAAAAGGTTAAAACAGGTAAGGCCATCCATCCCAATATGAACACCTAAGTGGTATGTCTCTAGCCCTGCTTCTTGGTCATGTTTCACTCAGGTGGAAGAGGGCTAATTAAAGCACGCAAGTCCCTTTATCCTTCACAGGGTGATAAATATAGCCACCAAAGCTAGTGTACAGAATAGAAAATAGTAGGAAATGCCCTTATGATTCAAACAGATCCTCTACATTCATTCGATTAAAATCCTGTCCATAACTGAGATTAAAATAAAAATAAACTAATATCTAGGTTAAAGAGGAAAAGGACACATGTTTTGACCACGACTGCATGAGCATTGAAGATATTTGGGAGAGACTAGCATCTCATCATGCCAGTATGATGAAGTCTACCACATCTTAACTAAAGGGAATATACATTAAAATAACTGATGACTAAAGATAGACATCTTTGACATCTTCCCTCCTAAAGGATGTACAAATAGATTTCCTCAAGCTCCAAGTAAACATTTTCCATCTTAATAATCAACCTAATTGCCATTATTCAGTTAATGTGTCAAAGCATTCAACTTGCTCGATACCTTTTATATCCACCCAAAACAAAAATGATAAACCCTAACCCAACTCAAATAGTGATTCTTCTGGACTGGGTGGCATAACTGGTTGGACCACCACCACCACCACCACCACCATCTATTCAACCGCCATGAAACAAAATATATTGAACTTTAGTTAAATTATTAGCTGTTTAACTTTTTTTGCTCAGGTACGTACAAAAAATGTCAGATTGATGAAGGATCGAGAGACTGACCGATTCAGGGGATACTGCTATGTGGAATTTGATGAACTCTCTGAACTAGAAAGAGTTCTAGACCTGAATGGTGTGCTGGAGGTGGAGGGACATATAATCAAGATTGATATTGCTGAAGGAAAGAAAGACCGAGGTGGTGGCGGCGGTTTTGACAGAAGCCGAGGCAGAGGTAATCTTTGATTCAATTTAAAAAGAAAATTTCTCCATATATATTGGTTTTAAATGTTAGCTAAAATGATATTGTGTATGATTTTACAGGGGGTTTTCGAGGGGAAGAGGAAGTTCAGGTGGGGATCGTGGTGATGATTTTGGAGGTAATATAATTACAGTCGAACTTGATTCTCTCTAACAAGCATCAGGGGACCAACAAAATTTCCTTTTTATAATGCTACTAAGTAAATTAGTGATGAGTTAAATTTACCTCCTTTTTTAATTCTCAATAACTTGATATTAAGGTTTATTTAAAAAACAAATAAATATTAGACAAAAAATATAATTGCATACCCTTACCCACATATATGTATTAACTTGCTTGTATAAGATATATACTACTTATTATTAAACACATTTTATCTATTTGTGATTTTAAAATCATACGCTCAATATTAAACACTATTTATCCATACTTAGAAACAATACTAGTTATAATTCTCAATTTAAGATAGTTTATAAGTCATGTGCTGATATAATCATTTTTCAGAAAGTGCATGTTAATTACCTATTACTAATAATAATAAATCACTATTTTTCCCTTTCAGTTTTGTCTTTTGCAAGAATTGGGTAATTCTGCCTACCTGAGCAATTAAATTAAGTTGCTTTTTTTTTTTTTACAAACTCTCAATGCTCTTTCTTGAAATTGCTGAATGTGATAGTGATAACATTATTTCATCTAACTAGACAACATTAAATAATTCACTACTAAAGTGAAATCTCTTAATTTCGAACACCTTCTGGGATTAAAAATGTTAATTACAAAGAGATGTCCATTATTTGGAGAAAAAAAAACATTTTAAATCATACTTCTTTATCACAATTTAATTCATTTTAACCTATATACTCTGAATATTAACTATAACAATCTAATTAGTTTACTGTGCAGTATTGTATGCAGGAGAATCATGACTAATGAATAAATATTGTATATAGCTTACTGTACTGATTGCATAATACACAAAACAATACGAAAATTAAATTAAATTTGAACAATATTCATTTTGAACTCTTGAACTGTATGTCTGCTATTCAGAATTGTCCATTAATGGAGGTTTCACTATACTAACTTGAATCATGGTTTGCTTTTACATTTTAAGCTTTAAAGTGTAAGCAGGTCTGTAAAGTGTAAAAATATAACAAGCCATACTGCCCAATTGGGTTATACGTTTATTTACTAATTATTTTATGGGTTTGGATGAGTAAGGTTGGATTTAGATTGTGTACCTGAATTTGCATGCTGAGATAGTGGGAAATCATTTATTAAAAAAAACCTTAGTACACTCGACCAAGATCAAACGACAATCTCCACGTCATCAGATATATATTATATTGTGTGGTGTCTTAGACTATGCAGCCATCGAAGAAGGTATTATGTTAAAACGTTTCACATCAAAGGGATCTTGTGCAAGAAAACATTTTTGATCACTGTAGTAAAATAAATTGTTCTCTTATATTATGTAGATTTTTCAGCCTTATTAACTTGTAGTGCCTTAATCAAACACACCTTTTTATTAATTTTGTAGATCACTTTACAAAGTGATGCTACAAGAACTGTAGTTGACCATTTTTTAAATTCTTATATATATAAATACATACATTCATGAATGATATATAGTTATAAAATGTAAGAAGCCTCAATTTCTCAAAATTGTTTTCTTCAAAAACTTTGTTTACCGCATAATGAATCTACATATTAGTCCAGAATATAATAAATAATCAAGATAAGGCATCGCAAGGCCCAACACGTTTATTTTTTACATGCATAAGAACACACATTTATTTATCAAGATTTTACATCTAGCACATTTTTAAGAGCGCCACTGAGGAAAACAAAAGCAAGTAATTAACTGTGCAGAACATGTGATTCAGACAAATCAATGTGCACTTCTGAACCGATTAATTATATCAGCACACAACTTATAAGTTAACTTAAATCTAGAACAAACACAACATCCAGCCTCTGGAAGTTAATTTGTCACTGTGAGAGGAGAAATCCACATTTCATCAATGATAAATTATTTTGCCATTCCAGGAATCAAACCCGGGACGCTTATCTCAGTATTAGATTTGGGTTCCTGTAGCTTTAGGAAAAATGAAGACTTTTTAGGCCTTACATTCTTCTCACTTATTATCAAAAAAACAAACAAGATTTATTGGCTGCATAGTCCGGTTTTTTGGTTCACCCTTCCCCCCCCCCCCCCTCACCACCACCCCCAAACAATGCCCTGCAATCAATTTGAGGTCATTCTCTCCTTTTTATACTTCAATGATAGCTTACACCTAGAATATTTCTGTGGACTCAAAAAATTTTAAACCTATGCTGGGCCGAATATGCTGAAAGATAAATTTTTCTTTTTGCACACTCCATCACAACAATTGGCTCTGTACAAGGGGATGTGTTGGCTTGGTGAGGACGGCTTCAATCTCGAGTGTGCAACCAAGATAAGCCAATGAAGTATGACATTACAAGAATGGTATGAGTCTCTTTCTTCTGAGTACATATGTAAATTGATAGTCTTTGATGGAAATGGAATGACCCTAGAAATAATAGCTATGAAATTACTAAAGCATTACATTCAGCAAGGATATCAAGTTCACATGGACATTTATAACAATCATGTCAAGCTATCAAAATACCTCCATATCAAGCAAACCTAAACATGTGGTACTAATAGAATAAATCAAGCTCTTCCTAAAAACCTCGAAGATTGGAGTTCTTCTCTTCAAAAAAAAAAAAGAAATGAGTTTCAGAAGAGATGGCCCTGTACTTCTACAGACATGGTGTCATCAATGCATTCTGGCTATATGAAGATCAGTGTAGTTAAGTATGGGTACAAGAAAATTAAACCAGAGTTCAGTGTGATTACAACAAATATATGCATGGTGTGGCCAATGCAGATCACTACCTTGCTCTTTATCCTTTGATCACAAAAACCGTGAACTGATCCAATAATATTTTTCAAATACATACATGGTGTAACAATGCAGATCACCACCTTGCTCTTTATCCTTTCATCACAAAAACAGTAAAGTGGCACAAAAATCATTTTTCCGCTATTCATTTCTGCTCATTTCTAAGTAACCTATCAAGAAAACTCAACTTCCTCGAGTTTTTTCAAACTGTATCCAAAAATGTCATTCAACAAGATGAGATTCCTACTTTGGTGTCACATTCCTCAACTTTATCATCAACTAGTGTCACTGAAACTTCAAAAGTAACACCCCCAAGATGATCTCCAGCCAAAGATACTTCATACAGACTCGATGGGGCAAAAGAAAGAACATGTTATTCTGTATGTCTCCCTCAACTAATGTGATAAAACACCCACAAGAAAGTGCAAAGTGTGTGTTAAAAAAGTGAAACAAGGGGATTATGTGAAAAGTTGGGCATCCCATTGTATCCAGGATATTGTGACACCAGATATCGCACACTGAAACAGTACTTGACATTTTTTTATAACCTAAAAACATTTGGTGGAGCTATCTTTAATAGTTTTCTTGAAACAAAGCATTTTGTAAACACTTGAAAACTAGTGATTTTTACTTAAAAAAATTGCTTGCCAACAGTGATAATTACTGGGAGTGAATATATTAGGTATGCAATGGGGATAGTTGTGGTATAGCTATTCACATTAAAAAGTTATTAGGCATTTATGGTGGTCATTAGAACAATTAAAACTAACAATGTAATTTAAATTTGTTCACTTAATGAGTTGACGACAATCATTGCTTTTTTAAACTCCACTTCTGTTCAACTTTAACCTGTAGTGCCACATGATGTTTGAGTGGACATACTTAAAAAACCTTTATTAATTTCCAAGTTGTGAAACCTTTTTTCAAAAGTCTTAAAAAACTATTAATTTGGATTACTAGGCCCTTATAGATATACTGCGAGAAATAGTTTTTAGTGCCACACGATGTTTGAGTGGACATACTTAAAAAACATTTATTAATTTCCAAGTTGTGAAACTTTTTTCAAAAGTCTTAAAAAGTTCATGGGTGACCTGGTGGTCTAGGGGTAAGGTGTCAGACTTCTATGCTGGCGGCCGGGGTTCAATCCTCGGTCCCGGCACAGATTTATCTGATTACCAAACCCTTCCTTCACCTCTGACAAGTTATCTTGTGAATGTGGGGAATGCCAGGCCTCCACCGTGGTTCGGATTCCACGTTAAACTGTAGGTCCTTCATTTCATCTCATAATCACCCTACCATTACACATTAGCGTAAGAGCGTATAACCCGAACGGGTAGTAAGACGCGGTGCTAATAATAATAATAATAATAATAATCTTAAAAAGTTATTAATTTGGATCACTCGACTTTGATAGATATACTACAGGAAATAGTTTTGATCACTTTGATTGTGGAACATTCACTAATTGCACTATTTTAATCAACAAAATGTATTAGAGGTTAAAGTAGTTTTATTTATATATTTGTTAATTGGAGATATGTGGAATTTGGTAACCACGCTTTGAAATTAGGTTATATCAACATTTGTTACTATATTCAAATATGTATGAAATAAAGTGCATTGAGCAAAAACAATTTGTAATAAATAAAATGATAAAATAGTAGGAAACTTGAATTGTGTGTAATTATGTGTTAGTGTTTTTACTTTTATCCTGCTCTACTAGTTTCCTACTATTTTATAAATTGCAAATTACTATATTCTAAGAAATGTTGGTGTTGTGTGATCCCTTAAAATATTTTTCACGATTTATTTAAAATCTAAGAGTTATTTAAGGTATATTTCTTCATATGTAATAATTTTTCTTTAACCATTTAAATATATTTGCAGGTTTTAGTGAACGTGGTAACAGAATCAACCGTGGTGGTGGGGGAGGTGGCAACTTTGCAGACACTCGAGTCAACCGTGGTAGTTACGGTCACTTTGAAGAAGGTGACAGTGGTGGCAATATGGGAAACAGAGAATGGTCTCGAGGAGGCACAGGGAGAGGATGGGGTAGCAACTCTGGAGAGAGGTCCAGGCCAGAATCCAGAGATAGAAAACCATTTTCAGAAGACTTTAAGGAACCATCAAGTGGTAATTAAAAGCAACGTATACTATTTATCAAAAAATAAAATTCTTACACAATGATTGATGTGTGCAACTATTTCTAAAACACATTATTTGTTAATGGTTGACTGTGTGAAGAAATGTACAAATGTGACCTCAAAAGAACACTTCATAAGACATAGTGCAAAGTTTGTTGAACCAATTCCTTGAATTTCCTCTCTTACATTCTCTTTCAAATAATACATTGTTTTGGGTTTATTGATGTGAACCTGAAAGTATTTTACTAAACTGACCTGGCCGCAGTTGATGATGGATAATGATTAAAATGTTGTTGTAAACACTTTCCTTTAAGTACCTCGATAGGAAAAAATTAAATGATGTTAGGTCAGGAGACCTTGCCGGCCAGTTGTCACAATTACATGAGATTATTCGATAACCAAGAATTTCACTTAAAATATTCATTGTATCCCTGGCTTTTTCTTTTTGTAACCAAAGTTCATAGATGGTGTGCAGAGCTGGCCCCAGAAAGAGATGGATCATGTGACAATATATTTTATAATTTACTCACTGTCATACCCTTAGCATTTTCATCTAAGTAAACTGATTACCAAATCCTTCCTTCACCTCTGACAAGACATCTTGTGAATGTGAGGAATGCCAGGTCTCCACCGTGGTTCGGATTCCACGTTAAACTGTAGGTCCTTCATTTCATCTCACAATCACCCTACCATTACACATTAGCGTAAGTGCGTATAACCCGAACGGGTAGTAAGACGCGGTGCTAATAATAATAATAATAATTCATCTAAGTAAAGCTTGGCAACTCTTGTTATGCATAATTCCACACCATACATCCATGCACACAGGGTATATTAGTCTGGTTTTTATTGTTTTTTGATTTTCCATGGATCTAATTATAAAATTTTGCTCATTAACAAACCCTTCTTGATGAAAATGTACCTCAACCAACATCATTTCTCTAAAATGTTGTTTCTTGTGCAGGCATATTCCCAAAATTTCTTGCAAACTGAAACTGTGTTTTATAGTCGTGAACGGAATTTCTTACACAAGCTGAAGCTTATATGTATTATACCTGATGTTTTTTCTCAAGATGTGTTTCAAAGTTGTTTCAGTAATCTGAAATTATAAAGAATTTTGTGGTCTTTGCAAGATATTGTGGCGCATTGTTTCATTGTTTTCTTTAATTTTTTTAATTTTTTAAAATTCTTTATCACTGTGTCTTACTACATGTTCAGGTTATAGACACATTGTGTTCTTGAGTTCCTATTGTTCGTGCTATGTCTATTCTGATTGTTTCCTCCAATGTGTAAGCCCTCTCTGTGTCTTGTACCCCCCGACCATAAAAGGGATAAAAGGGAGAGGATCTACTTAACATACATTAAATGGAAATTATAAAAAATATATATAGATTCAACAAAATGAGCAGTTTATTCAATTAAATGAGAATAGCGCAGATAACAAAAATTGGTCTCATTATATTACTATGAGTACAGTTGGAAATTATGCTCGAAGTCAACAACTTTATATCATTAAAGTTGCGCATCTGTATAAACAAAAGGAAACATGAAATCCATCATAATATTGATAGTCCAGTCTATAAGAGACAATAACAAAGCAAATATTTTTAAATGCGATACAAAATTATAAGGGCCTAATGGGCACCTTGAAATGGTTCCAAAGGTTTCGTAATTCACAGAAAACGATATCATAAATATAAAGATTTAAATATGACGACTACACAACAGAGTCTACACAACGTGAGGGTTTGACTACCAGACATAAGCCAAACTCCCACGGGACTATCAGATCTGACTTAGAATATGGAACTAACCGTTCCATCAAATAACAAAACATTAGCTGTTCAAACAGAACTTACGTTACAAAAGATTAAAGTTATCCTAATATAAATTCCAATAAAAGTTACATCACGTTACGTTAATTCAAACCATAATTTTAAATATGAAAAGTTACTTCGATAAAAAATTACTCTACGATTCCAAACAATATAATATTAACAAGTGAAACTTCTAATCAGCACATAACTGAAGATATTTACGAGAATAAAAATATAAACAAAAGTTACAGCGCCCGAGCGGCGACCTATCTAAGATAGAATATTTAGACATAGTTTGACGATCAAACTATTAATACGTTAGATTTTGAAACTGGATATTATATACAAAAAGTTTAAAGTTTATAAATAAGTTAGAGTTTATAACTCCACCCGTTTAAGCGACGGTTATGATACATTTTTACAAGTCTTTTTCAGCCATTGTCCAGATCCATGACAATGGTCTGTCGTTGATCGTTGGATAGTTGATTATGGCAAGCTTGCACAGCCATTATATAGGGATTTCGTTGTTCCGGAAAGAAGGGGGAGTACACCAGACGCGCATATGATGACGTCAACGATGCCTTCAAACAGTCACGTACACCATTGTTGATTCCGCTTGCTCCATCGGAATATCCGTGAATATCTCCAATCACCCGATGTTTTGAAGGAGGTTCCTCTAGTCTCCGTCAGGGGTCGGATACATAATTGTCTTCTAGTTGATGTTGATAGTTCTCGGTTCATTTCACGCTAGTACAGTCGGAGTGCCGAGTCGCTTTGTTGACCCACTGGATCTCCCTTGACCCACTCGCCAATCTAGGAGTCCAGGTGCCGGCCAGCCTTGCAGGATTCTATTGTGAGCAGATTAGTATTGTAAGTACACGAACAAATTAATACTTAGGATTGGATTGAGTAATAAATATATTGTCCAGCATTGTTTCTATTATGTCTTCTTAGCCTACAAGAACTACAACAGAGAAAAATACTATTGTAGGGATCCTAATTGAGTTGAATTTATTGGAGCGGGTAGTATGCTTGTTGTCCAGTTGTAACATTACACCACATAATGTTACACATCTCTAATCACATCAGTATGGGGCGGGGTCCAGTTGTAACGTTATACCACGTAACGTTACAAATCTCCAATCACGTCAGTATGGGGCGAGGTCCAGTTGTAACGTTATACCACGTAATGTTACAAATGTACCATTCTCCTG
Organism: Timema cristinae; assembly: GCA_039000515.1. Taxonomy (NCBI): domain Eukaryota; kingdom Metazoa; phylum Arthropoda; class Insecta; order Phasmatodea; family Timematidae; genus Timema; species Timema cristinae. The sequence goes on along the minus strand of JBCFYV010009882.1, from coordinate 73,023,862 downwards.
AAATTGTGTTGCACTATGACATGACTTGCTCCAAAGGGGTGATGGATATAATGTTTTCTTGACAGTTTTCCTGTTGATCTGTAATAATAAAACAAATGTTTAAAATTACACCTCAACACTGAATGACCGCCATAAGCTTGGTCATCTCTCTAATTTTAATAAATGCCAAGTCCAAATATTAATCTAAAACATATAAGAAACATAATTATATGCTAGCTTTTAAATGTTTTACACATGCATTAAACCACTTTTGGCGGACAATAAATAAAAGAGCAATTACAACATAATTAGGGGTAAACATGTTCCTGAACGCTCGGAAAATGTCGGGAATCCATCCATTCCCGAAAGTCGGGCAGGATTTGCCCCCGCTTGTCAATTTTCGGGTTGGAAACAACATGTTTATTATTCCAATTGGTACTGTTGTTTGTTAATCTTTTTTGTAGGCAGTTGACTTGGTTTTGTCTATGACATGCTTAGGGGAGGGCGCTTGTGAGATAAGTTTGGAATCACATGACTCATTGTGCTCTATCATCAGTTATTTGCTATGATCAGCAGGCGAGAGAACTTGAAAGATTTTGACAAGGCCAGAAATATATTCTACAGGGCCACCAGCTAGGAAAACCAGGAAATGAGAAAGTGGTAAGGGATAGCCTGGAGAAGTCAGGGAATTGAGGAGGGGTCAGAGAAAGTTAGTGAATTAATTGCCAAATGGTGGATTTTTTGAGATCTGTAAATGCCACAATATCATATTTTTACCAACCCTTTTCTACAATATCTGCTGGGACCTGAAAAACCAAGTGCAAGTCGTATGGGGGTCTCACTTCTCCAAAAAGTGTACTTGAGCAGTTGTTGCATGTGCATCATCACACGGAATTCCTTCATGAGCATGCTGCACCCTCTAGACAAAACATGAAGGCCTTTGTCCACGTGCATGGTAACTGATTCGGTAGTAAACAACCTATGCACTATTTTCATTGGTGATAATTAAGAGGAAAATAAATAAAAAAGTATATTTTATTTTGAATAATTCTATTTTTATTAGGGTAGTTGATTGAAATCAAAATATGTTAACCTAATTTTGCTGCAGGCACATTTCGTTTCACACAAATGGCAATCCTTTAGCATCATACAACACCAACATGGCGGCGGTCGAGCTGCCTAGCGATGTTATTATTTACTGTAAGCATTTAGTGTTGATGTTTAAGTGCATTTTACATTTTACAGCATTGAAATTTTTTTTAAGTTTGATATATGGCAATGCACGTACGTGCCAACTAAGCTTAATGTTACATTGTTTTATTTGTGACATGAAAATGATTGTGTGTGTGTGCGTGGCCATTAGCACCGTCTGGAAGATGGGAATAACAGTTAGATCACCATTGATCTTTAAAATACTGTAATTATTACTATGGCAGGATAAAATCACATTTTTCCAGTAAAGATGTGTTTCACTTTTAAATAATTAGTTTGAAAAACTATGGTGGATCATTTGGATTAATCTTTGCATGATTTTAATTCACTAAACATTTCTACACCAGATCATGGCGCTAAAAACAAAACAAAAATGTATATTTAGAGATGATTGGCTAAAAGACAAAAGATTCTCCTCTAGGTTACAAAAAGTAGAAAATGATCCCTCTTTTGCTTTTTGTATGTTATATAAAGCCATGGTAGCATTGAGCAATATGGGGAGAAGAGCACTGACAAGTCATTCAGCTCTTGCTAAATGTACGGTTAAGCCTGTGAGTCTTGATACTTTTTTTAAGCCAGCAACAGATTTTACCATAGCTCGTGCTCCAGATGAGAATGGAAATGTTCCTATTCCGTCTACAAGCAGTACTTCTACTGACCAAACTTACAGGCCTCCAGACCTCATGGATTAGATTTATTCATCCATAAAGATAGTCATAAAAATGATTCATTACAAAGCAGTGCAGCAAGTGTATTATTCTCAAAAATAATTTTTGATCATTGGGACATAGTTTCAGGAATGCAACTTAAAAGAACTAAAATAGGATACACACTATTGCATAACATTGCTCCGTTCTTTCACAAATATCTGGTTCTTCTGTTGAATCAGTGTTCCAGTTTTGCTGCTGGGTTTGATGAGTTGCATAATAAAGTTGCGCAAATAGGTCAAATGGATATCTATATACGCTTTTGGAACCCAGTCCGAATGTTAATATCAAATTTCATGAAGATTTAAAAGTGTATCTGAAAAGGGGTCCTGATAGTTCTGTCCTACTTGAGATAGGAAGTCGTGGTTTTCATGCATTGCATATTGCTTTCAAGGCTGGAATTACAATAACAGGGTGGAATATCATTGCATTTCTACATGCTCTTTTTAACTGGTTTAAGAATCTCCCTACAAGATGTGCTGACTACATAACACTACTCTAATTCCTCAGTTTTTCCACTCTAATTTTGTGGTGGAACGAGTGATTCTAGTTGTTCCAAGTGTTGAGAAATATTTAGATGGTGTTGATAGTGCTAAGAAAATGTCTTCATGTTCCAGCTACAACATAGAATGTAATCTTGTGAAAGATAAGGTACTAATTTCAAAGTTATCTCTCTTCCATACAGTACCTGCTGAAATAGAGGGATTTATGACACAATTTCAGAGTGATGAGCCACTAGTCCCCCTCCTGTATTAGTAATTGTTAGCAATTATGAGGAATATAATGAGGTTTATGCAGGCATAAAAGCTTCAGTCAACTTTTAATGTTGCAATCTTACTAAAGAAAAAAATATAATTTTATCCAAAGAAATATACCTAGAGTACTTCACAAGGCACACAGTAACCAATACACCTAACGTGAAAGTTAACGTAAAGTGTAAGTGTTTAGTATGAATATACCTACTGAGCCAGATGTGCTCTATTTTGTTTGTAATTAATTATAATTATTAGCACTAGGTGTCAGCACCACATTGACCCTTCTCTCTTAATGGCTCTGGGCTTGCCTACCGCGCGCTTTTTCTTAGTATGTTGGTAAAAACAGTGTTCAAGCGTCTCGAGGTACAAAGCCATGGAACTCTCTTGTGTGAAGTAATTATTAAATGCTCAAGAATCAATATTGGGGCGCCCCAGATATAATCTCATCACTCCAGGTACTCTGTCACCATTTGCAAAGGTAGGCTCATCGTAAATAAATTGTCTCTCTGTGTTATAATTAAAGTGTGTGCCAAAATCTCGCCTGTTAATGCACATAACATTTGGATCTCCGGGGCCGGATCTATTTCTTTAAAATGAATGAACTCTCGTTATGGAACAGTCCAGTTTATTAAGAGGACAAATAACTCGGCTCTTAAAGTTATTGATAACTACAAAGTGTTTTTTAATTGTGTTAAATTAATTTTGTAAACGCGAGCCTAACCATTTTAGTTTGTATTTAATTACAAAACCATTTTTGTAAACTCGCCCCTGTGTACCCGGACTTGAGGTTCAGTTTCGCTTGCCATGTTGATAAGGTTCATAATCGCGTAGTTTTGTGTATTTCTCTCTCACGAACCTGTTGGGTGGACTCTTGATTTTGTTTTTGATTGTATCTCATTTAATTAGTTCAAGTGTATTTTGGTTTATTGTACTAATATTAGTCAACATGAGGTTCGTAACTTTCACTCGGCAATGCGACCTTATAAAGAAACGCCTTGTTAAGATTGGGGAGTTTTGTAATGTAAGCAAATTCTATTGTAGACAAAGGGGAAGTATTGTCCGCGTATCATATTCGAAAACTAGCTTTGTTCGAAAAGGAAGTTGAGTTCAAACATAATGAGTTTGAAGTGTTGCTGTCTAAGATTGTTTCGGAAGAAATTGAAGATTACAATGATGATATTGTAATTCAAAATCAAGACGAAATATTTCAATTACATACATTTTTAAGTTTTAGTATAACAACGTTACTTCCCACTCCTGAACCTCAACTGGACGATTCAAGTCACTCTGCGCCTAGTGGGTCTGTGGTTCCAACTCCCTCTGTACGCTTACCAAAAATTGAACTTCCGACCTTCTCTGGCGATTCATCACAGTGGATCAATTATCACAATTTGTTCAACACAACTACTCACCAAAATTCAAGCTTAACACCTGTTGAAAAAATGTCATATCTGATGTCAACTCTTAAGCTCAGAAGCGCGTAATTTAATTAAGAGTCTCCCCCTTTCTGCACCCAACTATCAGATAGCCTACGATTTATTGTGTAGTCGCTATCATAACATAAGAAACTTAACTTCTCTTCACATAAATAAAATAATTGATTTGCCTCATGTCACTAGTGGGTCACTCAAGAGCCTACGTAACATGCTCAGTAGCTACGATGAAAACAGTCAAGCTCTCCACGCTTTTGAACAAGGCACAGCTCTCTAAGGTCCTCTCTTGTTTTCATTGTTGTTGCGGAAATTCGGTGGCGACACTCGACACAGGTTCGAGACCAGCCACGGTACAAATGTAAGTTTACCGACGGTAGATGAACTGATTAAGTTTTTACATCTTGAAGCGTCACACCTTGAGTCAGCCAACAATGTGAATACTACCCAAAAGCACCCGCACACTTCTCATACACCACAAGTTTCTTACTCATTGTCAAGGATGCCAGGCATCAAACCCACGGCCTATCAAAATCCCAAGGTCACGCTATTATCCACCTCTCACACTAATTGTGTTTTTGTAATGCTGACACTCATTCAACTTATTGCTGTCGAGATTTCCAAGTCAAAACTCCTCAAGAAAAATTTAATTTTGTAAAAGCTAATGGAATATGTTAAAATTGTCTTGGTCACTCTCACACACTGAACAATTGTGAATCATCACGTTCATGTAACTAATGTAATAAAAGACATCACACTTAACTACATTTGGACCCAGACCCGTCTAAGGTCACTCAAGGTCACTCTACTCGTCCACCACACAACACCCAGATTTTTGCATGTCAACAAGCCTCAGCAAACGTATCTACCACAAATACTCCATTTGTTGGTTTGTCACACGTACATAACATCGTGCTTTTAGAACAACTCTTGTTAATCTCTCAACGGCTGATGGTGTCTCCCTTGTTGTTCGTAGAATATTGGATTCTGCTGCTCAAAGTACTTGTATCATGGAACAATGTGCTCAATTGCTCCAGGTTAAACGCACTCGCGCCTCAAGATAAATCAATGGTCTTTCCCAAGCTCTGGTAAATACTAAAGGCCTAACTTATCTTAATATTTCATCTCTGAATGGAAATATAATATCCCTAGAGCATCCCATATTAATATTGGATAAGATAACTTCATATCTTTCTCGTGCAGCCCTTTCACCTGACATAAAAAGGAAGATGGCCTCCTTTGTTCTAGCTGACCCCACATTTGACACCCCAGCACCCATAGATATCCTCTTAGGTGCAGACTTGTTTGCACAAATTATGACTGGCGAACAATATATTCTCGGAAAAGACCTGCCCATTGCCTTTGGTACTGTTTTTGGTGTCGTCCTTATGGGACCCACCCCTACTCTGCACCCAGTTTACCTCCAGCACATTTTAATGGTGTCACCACTCTGCTCTCTACCAATGATATCGACCTTCACTCCTCCTTGCAAAACTTCTGGAAACTTGAAGAACCTCCACATAGCGTGGGCCTCTTTAAAGAAGAACAATTATGTGAAGATCATTTTGTCTCTACGCACACTCGAGATGATACTAGTCGATATGTAGTAAGACTCACATTCAACGAATCTCACCCTCCTCTCGCTGACTTTTCAAACAATGCAAGAAATAGATTTAATGTTTTAGAATGACGACTTGCTACTCAACCTTAATTCAGACAAATGTATGTAGACTTCATGGAGGATTATCTTACAGCTGGTCACATGACAATGCAAATCACCTCCAAATATTAACTCACCACACTACTTCTTGCCCCACCATGGAGTCATGAAATCAACCTCATCCACAACTAAGCTACGGGTCGTTTTTGATGCCAGCGCCCGCACCTCCAACTCAGTTTCGTTAAATCAGGTTTTATTACTTGGGCCTGAGCTTCAAAATGATATTTGTGATGTGATCACTCATGTCCGTCACCACCCCATAGTCTTCTCATGCGATATTAGACAAATGTACCTACAGATCTTGATACACCCTGATGATCAAACGTACCAATTGATTTACTGGCATGACAGTCCCGCAGTCCCTCTTACTGTCTACCAACTTAGCACTGTCACTTATGGAATTACCTCGTCCCCATATCACTAAGAACTCTCCGCCAGTTAGTGAAGGATGAAGCACACAACTACCTGTGTGCATCCAAAGTATTGCAAACACAAATTTTTGTAGATGGTGCAGTTTATGGAGAAGACTCCATAGAAAATGCACTACTTCTCCAAGATGAACTGACCAAGCTTTTAAAATTAGGAGGCTTTGAATTACGAAAATGGTCAAGTAATAAGTCTCCAACTTCTTGATTCAGTGCCACAGGACCATAGAGAAACCCCTCTCTATTTTCGGACACCAGAACAACCATTGTTCAGCATTCTCAGGCTCTAGTGGACACCTGACTCTGACAACTTCTCCTATTGCATGCGAGTGACAGGAGACGCTCACAAGCCTACAAAGCATATCGTTCTTTCAATTGTGACTCAAATCTATGGCTCTTGTGGTTGGTTAACTCCTGTCGTGTTCTGGGCGAAGTCTTTCATCCAGCTGTTATGGACATTAGGCCTACAGTGGGATGAACCCTTGCCTGCTGACATTGCTAAAACCTGGGAAAGATTTTTGAATAATATTCCTGTGTTAGAAGCCATTCGCATACCATGCTATTTATATCTCGCTTCTGCTACCAACATTCAACTACATGGGTTCTCTGATGCCAGTGAGGTAGGGTATGGGTGTTGCCTCTACCTCAGATGTCTTGACCCCGACAACAAAGTGACAGTTAGTCTTCTCATTGCCAAATCACATGTATCTCCCCTCAAAAGAATTTCCATACCTCGCTTGGAACTCTGCGCCGCTCACTTACTTGCCAAACTTATGTACTATTGCATTGACCTCTTATCACCACATTGCAAAATTGACTCAAGAACTGCTTGGTCAGATTCTATGATTGTCTCGTGGATTCATACACCACCATATCGGCTCAAAGTGTATGTGGCCAATCGTATCGCCCAAATCCAAGAATGGCTACCTCCTCACACTTGGATGCATATCGCTTCTCCCCACAACCCAGCGGACTGTGCCTCTCGAGGTTTATCCCCTACAGATGTCAACAATCATCCCCTGTGGTGGTCTGGTCCTCCGTGGCTCTCTCTTCCACCTGAATAGTGGCCTCTTTCTCGTTTCACTCCTGTTGCCGAAGCAGCATTGCCCAACGTCAGACCCTCACCATTAAATGTTCTCATTGCTAATCCTTCTATTGATTTGATTCAAACATTACCGCTCAAATACTCGTCGTGGATGAAACTCGTCAAAATAATGGCTTTTGTACTTCGCTTCCTTAAACACTGCAGATTGAAAGATCGCCAAACAGGACCCCTCAGCCCTCAAGAGCTCAATGAAGTCATTCAACGCATCTGCCAAGTTATCCACGCTGGAACCTTCACCGCCGTCATAGAGCTCATTAAGGCTAAGAAACCATGCAGCACCAAACTTCAACACTTATCCCCGTTCCTGGACAGCCAAGGAATACTGAGAGTAGGCGGACGACTCAGTCACTCAAATTTGGCCCATGAAGCTAAATACCCTATCGTGTTACCAAAATCCCATCACATTGTCAACCTGATCATTAATCACCACCTCAAACATCTCCATGCTGGACCTCAATTGCTGCAGTCTATTTTGTCCCAACAATTTTGGATCTTCTCTGTTCTCTGCACAATTAGACTTCGAATTTTCAAATGTATTCGTTGCTTTCGCCACAAACCAAAGCTCATAACTCCCATGATGGGCGATCTACCTGAACCTCGAGTTACTCCCTCACGTCCATTTCTCAAATCTGGAATGGATTATGGAGGCCCATTCTCTGTAAAGTTACACACTCTCAGACGCCTCATCACTCCAGGTACTCTGTCACTATTCGCAAAGGTAGGCTCATCATAAATAAATTGTTTCTCTGTGTTATAATTAAAGTGTGTGCCAAAATCTCGCCTGTTAACAATGCACATAACAGTAAGGTTTAGGAATGAGTGTCATACTGCTATGATAATGCTTTGTAAAAAGTTGGCAGTAAGTTCACTGCTTAAGTTTAGACTTCAGAAGGAATGTTCTGTCTAGCTCCCCAAGTGGCACTACAAAGTATTATAAAATACAAACATTTCACCATTGCATTAAATTCTGTTGTTGATAACAAGTGGATGTCTGGGATCAAATTCAGGATACACCAACAATTTATTGAGCTTTACAGTGGTAGTACATTTTCAGACACAATGCAGTCTTATTCAGTGTCTAAGGACAGAATTGATCGCTTTTGTCTTTGTAAAGTACCAGCAGAGCCTGTAACTGAACTGGGATCTTTTAAAAAATTATTTTTACACTCTCTCATGGCAATGCCATGTTTGAAAGAGGATTCTCCATCAACAAAGAGTGTCTTGTCGAAAATATGCGATAGGAATCTCTTGTTGCGCAACAACAAATTTCTGATGCTGTCATTGCCTGTGGGGGACTAGAGGAAGTGTGTGCTGACATTCTAAAACCTTTAATTCCTGCTGCTAGAAACGCACCCGCATTTAATAAAGAAGCATTACAGAAACGTCGGGCCGAGAAGGAGCAGAAAGAGAGAAGACACAGAATGATATAAAACTCAGAAAACTAGCTACCAAGAATCAAAAGGTAATGGATGATGCCCAGAAGGCTGCTACTGCCCTTGATGCTGAAATGAATGTTCTTCCAAAAATAGTTTGCATTATTGTTCCATATACACAGACTTGTATCTTCTCAATGTTGGGATATTGATATTTTAAATTTGTGTTTTTGTAAGTGTTTAACGTGTTTGAAATATTTAATTTCCTTTTGTTTTACAAACCGGAAACTATGCCATCTTCAATTATTAAATGATATTAATTTTGTGAATATTGGTGGTGGTTTTAAGGTGTTTTAATGAAATCTTTGTTTCATGATAAATATATAACTTTGTTTATTTGTATTGTGCAAATGTTTGAATATACATGTACACAAGTCTACATAGGCATTCTATTTTGGGTCGGGTGACCTGGTGGTCTAGGGGTAAGGTGTCAGACTTCTGTGCTGGCGGCCGGGGTTCAATCCTCGGTCCCGGCACAGATTTATCTGATTTCCAAACCCTTCCTTCACCTCTGACAAGACATCTTGTAAATGTGGGGAATACCAGGCCGCCACCGTGGTTCGGATTCCACGTTAAACTGTAGGTCCTTCATTTCATCTCACAATCACCCTACCACTACACATTAGCGTAAGTGCGTATAACCCGAACGGGTAGTAAGACGCGGTGCTAATAATAATAATTTGAGTCATTGCAAATAACTGCCTAATAGTTGTCATCTAGTGAACTTGCAACATAATTTTATTTTTGTTGGCAAATATCTATGAAATGTGTTAGGGAAAAAAGGTTCATGTTTGGAAATTTTAGAATATAATTTGAGTGGACACCCTGATTCTACCATATCATATTTCAGGTTGTGAAAATTGGTGGGGAGGGGAGGAAATAGAGTGCCAAGGTTAAATATTTATGCGGCTGTTTCTTAGCGATCCAAACAGCATTAGATATATACAGGGGTTTTAAACTAAAGAACCTTTAAAGGGTGTCAATTCTAGATAAAATTAAGGTGCTTCAAACATGAATAACTATTAAGGGGTCTTAAACCTTAATAACATAAAAGGTGGTTCAAACCTAGAGAACTTTTAAGAGATGTAAACTAGAGAACCTTCAAGGGTCATTAAACTTAAAATCACATTTAAGGTGTTTCAAGCCAAGAGGACATTAAAAAAGGTTAAAGGCGTATACCATGAGACGCAGTGCTACATATATAAGGGGGTGGGGATCAAATGGACTTTTATATTTTGCACTCTTCCAACAGCTAAATATAAAACGCCATTTTCAAAATATATCAAATTATTTTTATCAAAAATATATTAAATTTGTCTTCGATTTTTATTATTAAATATTGGTTCATAAAGTTGCTATTTTATTCAAAGCATGCCCTATCTATATTATTATTTTCTGTGATGTTAGTAGTATTTTATTATTTAAATTACATTTGATAATATCAAAGCCTTTACAAGTCTTACCATTTTAGTTTAAAAATCAATATAATTTTTTGATCTAAAATTATTATTAGCTTAATTTTTATAGTTTCCTGTTCCCATTCTGCATTAAAAATGGTATTCCCGCCCATCCCTAAATATCATATAATACACCATATTTTGCTAAAACACCTGATTTTTGCTCAAAATTGATCAAATAGCATGCTACCTCTCTTTTTCAATTAGAAAAAAATAAATATTAGGAGTGTCTCTTAAACATTCCATTTTTTAACTTATAAAGAAATTTTTTAGTTTTTACATTTCATTACTTCTACAAATAGATTTTAAAAACTCATTACTATAAATCCAGATGTATTATATTTTTAAATTTCATTTAAGTGTAGCTAATGCAATAATGTTATTTTATGTATTCCAGTTGACACTGCTGCACGTCCAAAGCTGCAGCTAAAACCACGTACAGTGAAAGATCCACTAAACCAAATAGCAGAAACTAGCCAATCATCCAAGATCTTTGGTGGAGCTAAGCCACGGGAAGAAAAAATTCCCAAGTAATTAATTTATATTTTTTTTTAAGATAAGGGCAGATACATTTAGAAATATATAGTTTAGTTCTCAAACCAAAAACCTGTTTGAGTTTGTCTAATAGACATTTATACTGAAAATCTTGATACCAATATTTGTGTCAATAATAATGAGTTTTATTAAATTTTAATTTTTTATAATTACAAAGCATTTGATTAAAAATACTTGCATACTATTAAAAATTAAAATTTTAATTGCAGGCTAACATTTGAAATGAACTCCTTAAAGCTGTTATATTATGACTTTCCTTAGACTCGAGCATTTAATTTCTTTGAAAATTATGTTTCTGTGTAGCAAAATAACATGTTTATGCGAAATACTCTCTATCATTATTGGGATATAACAATTGACTCTATTAAATCTTATGAATTGATTTAATTTAAATGAAGTGTGTTAAATTGAGTTAAGTTAAAGGTTTGGATTAGATTAGTTGTGTTTGAATAAGTTTTATTAATTGATTTTATTTATACATGTGCTAAACATTTCGTTTACATTTTATTAAGGTTTTGGTCTACTTAGCATATTTTTGTAGTCTTTTTCCTTGGCCAATGTCATTATTTAAATATAAATGTTTCTAACAAATTAACCTGAACAGTAGGGGATAAGGAAACTAGCTAGAAGAGTAAATTAAAAAAAAAAATATTTGAAAGACAATTCAAAATATGACCTACCCACTAAAGGGTCATCCATTAACCACATAACTCTGTTAAGAAGGGGAGTTCTACTGTATACATAGAGTTTTATGGGGAGGAAAGGGAGGTATAACACAGGCTGTTAAATTTTCCAAATTTTTTTTATGTGAAGTAACCAAAAATAATAAAGTATTATCGGTGACCTGGCGGTCTAGGGGTAAGGTTTCAGACTTCTGTGCTGGGGTCCGGGGTTCAATCCTCGGTCCCGGCACACATTTATCTGATTACCAAACCCTTCCTTCACCTCTGACAAGACATCTTGTGAATGTGGGGAATGCCAGGCCTCCACCGTGGTTCGGATTCCACATTAAACTGTAGGTCCTCCATTTCATCTCACAATCACCCTACCATTACACATTAGCGTAAGTGCGTATAACCCGAACGGGTAGTAAGACGCGGTGCTGATAGTAATAATAATAATAATAATAATAAAGTATTGGTATACAATTCTTTAAAATCATTTATATTTTAAAAGATACTCGAGTAGTATTAAATCTGAGTTCCTCGTTTTAGTTTCACAAAAGCTTCCCTATGAAATGAGGGCATTCACTCTTGATATGAAATGTTATGTAACACGGTTTTGAGGGGAAAGGGGTCAGGATAAATGTCACCTTGGTGTTACATAGAGGGAGGGATGTAAAAAAAATTAAAGAAAAAGTATTATATGACTTATGGAAGACCTCTAACAAGAGTCCAACAAAACGGCCACTACTGCACTTTTTGCATCTATTGGGGAGTTTGTATACCTACAAACTTTGGTTAATTCAATTTCACCACACATAGCTATATATTAAGAAATTATTATTTGAAGTGATGCATATTTGTTTCAGTTAATTCCATTATTCACCCTACGTTATTACCGTATTGGCCCGAGTATAGGTCGTCAGCCTCACACATAATACAACCTTAAAATCTGGAAGAAGCTCTACATGAAAAATAAAAGGTTAATAGGTTGCACATGTAATATGTGTACCGATTTCTTAAGGACATTTTCAAGAGAAAAACATTGCACCTTATTCGGGCCAATATGGTAATTTGTTCACTAAAACCAAATAAGATTCTCTTTAGATAAAAAATTCTCTCAAGATGTCATCTAGTCAGGCGCCATGTGGATTATTTATTTTGGGTTATTACTATAGATTTAATACTTTTAGACTTCATCCAATATACACACACATTTAAGATGGACTTCCTGATGCATTTCGCTAGTGACAATATCCAGGCTTGTGCAGTCTAGCAATAATAAGCCTACTTAAACCTTTTTGGTACTATTAGTGTTACATGTATTGGTATGCAGTTCAAATAGAAGTAACCATTAATAACTTTTGTTTACAATATTATATTTAATTTAATTCATATCATCTGCATGGCATAACTTTACCAAATAATGCATTGTATCTATTTAAAAAGCCTGAAGCATTAGCCTGAATAGTGTGATGGTTTGTCACCCATAAGTGTCCTTCCAAAAACTATTCTTGTTACATGTGCAGCTTAACATTATTCACTGAAAACAATTGCAGATTCCAACAGGTATATTTTGTAACAAACTGGAACTGTACCGGCTGTCGGGAATTATTGCTCATGTCTTATCATGAATTCAAGGTCAAAACGAAGTGAGAGAAATTATTTCTACCTTTAGTGTCACTGAACTGGTAATTCAATAGTTTTATGTTAGTTGGTGGTAGAATCTGTGCTGTTGTTACTCATATTAAAAAGTCACCCATAGCAGTGAGTGATCATGTCTAAAAGAAAGCGTTCTTATTTTTTTGAGTACGCAATGAATTTTAAATCAAAAGCAATATGTGCGACGCAACGAAAACATAATGTACAGGATGCTAACAAGTTTGGTGTTTCTGAGGCTCACAGCCCAGCACAAAATCATCAAATATTACAAGTATTCCACTGCCTCTGCCTGTGTATTTAATAATACAAACCGGTAGGGGAAATATCTGTGGAGAACACTGAAGCTAATATACAACTTTAGAGAAAAAATTATGATAAGTTTAGGAATTCTTGCTCATCAAGCAAAGCACTCGGGGCTATGTTGAATTTGTTAAGTTTTTACCTTGAGAAATAGTCGTGAACTTATTTTTGATGTAAAACACCTTAAAAATCTTAGTCATATTATTTGCGAGGCCGTATTATATTCAGTTCAATATGGTATTATTTTCAATAACATTTAAAATATTAACAATAACAGGGAGCGTTTATTTGAAGGAATTTAATAAAATTTTAAACAGAAATTTAAATATTTTTTATTGTCTCATCTTACTAGGCATTTGGGCTATACACCGAGCACGTATTTAGAAATTGTAAAGGGGAAGGGGGGGGGGGGGGTGCACATATATATTGAATGTAGAAACATTTGCATTTCCTTAACACATATCCTTCTTGCCAATCACCTTGCCGAGTGCCCATTGGCCACCCCTAATCTCCCACAACCTAGCAATAAGATAAAAGATAAAAATTATTTTTTGAGCACGCTCAATAGTTCCCCTTACATCCACGAGTCGTCCATTCGCCCATGTTGAGTTCAAGCCTAGCTTCACCCCCACAAGTAATTATCCTGTACTTCCACTCCAGAAATTAATATACAATCTCATTGGTCGCCGCCACAGCCCTCACCCTCCCCTTCCACCAGTTAAAAAAAACGAAGTATCTTTCCTAAGGGGGAAGAGGGCGGGCCCCCCTCTAAATTCGCGCTTGTTATACACTTAAATACTAATTAAGCTAATGGGTTAGGGATGAGGAAATTTGAATTTATTAGAAGTACACCCGTATATGCATGGAGGGAGAGTGTAAAAACCATTTAGGAAACACCACCCTCAATACACCTGAATAAGATTTGAACCCTGGTTTCCCTGTCATCGAAAGTCTAGTACATGTAAAGTTAAATTTTAAATCATCATACTTATTTTTAGAGGCTACTTAATTAATCATTATTGCATTTGGAGTCTTCCATTTTATTTGTATTATATATAAAAAATATATTTGTCATTTTTAACAACAAACTATTTCCAAAATTTGGTACACATTGTTTTATTTTTAGTTTAGTTTGAAATTGATAAGCCTTATTTAATATTTATCATAATTCATCATTTATCCATAATTCATTATCTATTTGTTCATAATTTAGCATAACATTACAAGTTTTATTTGTTTTTTGCTATGAAAGTTTTTTGTTTCATTGAGAATATCTTTCACTTGAATTTATTCAAAAATTTTCCAACCATATTTAAAATATCTATACCAATTAGTAATACTGAGATTTTTGTAACTATTCTAATTATAAATTATTCTCTATTCGATTTTAAATTTTCACTATTCGATTTGAAAATATTCATAATGAGAAAAGCACAATTCAGACACCCATAGTATACACATTGTTGGATTTAATTTGTTTAGCTTTTATTGGTTGTCCCCCCCTTAGGACAGCACATGTAGATCTTAGGAATAAAATATGTATCTATCAATAAATTTAAAGGTATAAATATTTGTTTTCCAAACTAGGTTGAGATACATAAATACTTTACATTATTTTTTATTAATTGACCACCACATGTTTTTTTTTAAATATACTCGTCTCCATTTCCATCGTTTTGTAAAATATCATTATCATTAGGATATAAATTTTAAATATGTAACATATTGGTACTAGTAAAAGTTAGTTAAACCCTTATATACAAATTCTAAGTCCAAAATAGAAGTAAAGTATAGACCTATTTTAGAACTATTTTAACTCAGCTTCCTTCTTGTTTAAAAATTTAAGTCACACTATACAGACCCTAAAATTATGCTTGAGTGGCCTATTATCATCATGCATACCTTTCTCTTGAAGTAAATAGCCTTTGATTTTTCCTCCTAGATTAAAGATTTTAAGTCATTAAATGGTAAATTAACTATATTCGCTTTTTAACTTCAAATGTGGGCCTATATCTAATTTATGTTTAACTCAATGAAGAAGAAAGGGTTTTTTGGGGTTAAATTTTAAAGCTTAACTAGCCGTGATCTGGCGGTCTAGGGGAAAGGTGTCAGACTTCTGTGCTGGGGGTCTGGGTTTCAATCCTCAGTCCCAGCACGAATTTATCTGATTGCCAAACCCTTCCTTCACCTTTGACAAGACATGTATTAATCACAACTTGTGAATGTTTGGAATGTCACGCCTCCACCATGGTTCGGATCCCAAGTCTAACAATCACCCTACCATTACACATTAGTGTAAGTGCGTATAACCCAAATGGATAGTAAGATGCGGTGCTAATAATATCTTAACTAGCCTTCATGATATTTTGTTTTAAAGACTAGCATATTTTCCAGGCTTGGATTAGTGGAAACTAGTGGTTTTAACAAAGGAGTAACTTGCATCGGTAGGCACTCAAGACACAGGTGTTTATCTCTTCTAGTTTGCCGATGATAAGGTCAGGGTTTGAATCCTGACTGGGTTAATAAAGTTTTTTCCCAAAATAGTTTTCTGTTCTACCTCCACATAAGTGGGGTACATTAATCAAAATTCTAGTTTCATCTCTACTACCTTGGTGTAAACATGCAAATGGCCCTAATGGAAAGTAAGGTGCTGTGAAAAAAAAAGTGAGTCAATATAGTTTGACCTGCTTCAGCGGACACATGAACTAAGATCACTTTTGTGTTAAACCAGACTGCTGAAGACAGGGAGATGAGGGTGTACTGAGGTTAGTTTACTAAAGCGGTTTCTACTCTCCCTACATGCAAATGCTGGTACACTTCCTTTAAATTCCATGTTCCTCATCCCTAATTCATTAGACTAATTAATACATATGCATTTAACCTGAACAGAAAGTAAAATAGGTAAAATAGGTATAGTTCACTTATTCTTTCACCCTTTAACAGGAGTTTTTGAGCCATGATACTTTATAATGCTATATATTTATAATATACCATATAAATCTACATTGTCCCTTGTCAGGTATAGCCATATGTGGAATATGATGGGGCCCTTGTAAACACTTCCTTTTTTTGGCATGTTCTCAAATCTGTATACATATGAATACATATTAAAATATGCCTGAGTACAGGAGTGTAAAATAAAAAGATCCATAATATATTTAAAAGATACTTCCCATCGAACCACAAAACTAGTTTAGAGAAAAATAATTTGTGAGTTGAAAATAAAAATCTTCTCTGTGAAGGTACAAGCTGAGCTTTCTCCTTGGCAAATTTGTTTGTATTGCAAAATGGCTTCGAGGAGAAATTTTAACGCTTTTACTATAAACATAAATTTAATGATTAAAAACATTCCTTTATATCAAAATTAGAATCAAATAAAAACACACACAATCAGAAAAGTTAGTGTGAGTATATTTGTCAGCAACTTTATTTCAGCACTTGTCCTTTTCTCTACCACTTTGCTTTTTCCTTCAAGAAACTAAAAAAAAAAATATATATATATATATATAATTAATACTTTTATAAACATTCCATTCAATTATTTTTGGTAATTATTGTTGTCACAGCATTTTAACCATTTCCCATATACAAAAGATGTCTAATATTTAACACAGACCTCCTGGGTCTATGTCCACCACTTATTGCTTAGAGTGATCATTCAATTCAATTCAATTGTTTTACCATCCTAGACATGTTATTTACAAATATAAACTACAGCTGACAAGGTGTGCTAGTGGCTAGTGCTACCACTGTTAGCAGTACAAAATGAGAGAGTAATGATTGTTTAGAACACTATACAGGCAATATATTTATTGGGGATGTATGTATATGATTCACTCTTTTCAATCTCAAAATGGAATGCTGAAACCTGTTTCCTGAAACAAGTCTGGATACATACCATGTTTAGAGCTATGGCCTGCACATGTGTGACATTTTGTAAAGCTCACTGAGACAGGTGAGAAAGAAATGACCTAGCCACTGAACACATTACAACTAATTTTCTCCTCTACTGCGCATATTTTTCTCTCCTGGATAGTGGGCGGCTATTAAATTTCTCTCCATTTTCCACTTGCCCTTACCCGAATGGCTATTAGGGCCACCGCTTTATTGAAGTGAAATTTCCTCACATTGGTATTTCTGATGAAAACTTCAGCTCTATAAAGCTTTAAAACGACAAAAAAATCCTCAAAAATGAAATTTTGGGGCCCTTATAATTGATAATAATAGTTTGAGGAAGGCTAGATTTATGTTTCAAATCATTTACTTTGATATCAGAACTGCAAGAATGTATATGCTGTATCCACAAAAATGAGCCAAATTCACCTTATTAGTTTTTTTCTAATATAATCAATTTATCTCTATAGGGTCATGTCGATAACCTTCCATACCATATTTTGAAATAAACCCATTTATAAATAATGTATGATTGGTGTAATTCTGCAACATGGCTCAGCGCTATAGTAGTTGTCAGCCTTTAGTTATTTAATTTTAATATATTTAGCTATCTAGTTATAATTTGTTTATTCCTTGCTAAACAAATAACCTCCATTATGTATTAGGTTTTTATTTGAGTTAATCAAAGTGTATTTTTGGAATTTTTAAAGCAGACAATACTTTTTTTAAATATCTATATTAAATATAACATAGTAAGGGAAAGTGTGTGCATTTCTTTGTTATCTAGTAAAGATTTTAAAACGCTCATGATTTGCTACAGCCAAGATTTAAAACCCCGACTTACTTGTCACTAGCAAGTAATCAAATCTCTTGCGAGTTTTAAATAGCAACTTCCGCAATATTTGCCATCAAGAAAATATATAATAAAGCCGTAATTTAATTAAATCATTATCTTGACAAACTGAACACCTTTTCATTTTAATGCAACAAAACAAATTTATTTTTTGACCCTCGTCTTTTTCTCATCCAGGCTGTCTACATTTAATAACTTGAACTATTGCGGTAGTGATGAGTAAGCTTGGATTGAGTGGAAATTTACTAGGAAATCAGACCAATTGAGCTTGACGTTTATTTTGCGTGATCACCAATGCAAGTAACAAATATGTTCATCTAAAGATTATTTGCAAAGTCAGTTTTCATTAGTCTATTTATACGCCATATTTGAAACTTGTAATAAATTAGCTTGACAAATAAAGAAATTACTATATATTCATTTATGAATCTATTTGATTGCTAGAGTAAGGAATTTATATGTTATTGGCATTTGAAACAATTGGTAATAAAACGTCATGTTCCCAGCTGGGATTAAAGCCTGGTCCCCCAACATGTTTTTGTTTACGGTTTCAGGCTGTCAAATAATCTCACTAGTTTTGTGAATAGTGACTTTGCTAGTGAAACTCTCGGAACTCTAACTTAGACTTGCCTGAACTACTTAGCTAGTTAACTTCAGGTTACCACAAAAAAAATGTGCTGTATCTCCAAACTAAGCCATATCCCATCCAAACCTACAAAGGGTGGCACTTGTTTCTCAAATACACTTTAACTTGAACGCACCAGATTTCAAACATGAACAATGTTTAAAAAAGGTTTTAAACTAAATTTTCAGATAAAACTCTTAGATGAAAACTAACTTATCAATAAAATAAAAACAAATTACATTACCTTAACTTTGTCAAATATACTATTATGTCCTAACCTAATTATATTTAGCCTTGTTGTAATCCTTAACCCTAACATTACTTTAGACTATACTTTTATACTAGTGTGTTCATTGAGCCAATATTTTATACATTAATGGTGTTCAAAAGTTACAAATAAAAAGGCTTGCTTCATGTTATACTTAAAAATATATTTTTAAGTTATTCGATTATTAATTTAATATTGCTCTAGTCAGCAATTATGTACGATTTAACAATTTCCTAAATTGATAGGTATATATTAAAAATTAATTTTTTGATACTTAAGATTTTTTTTTAATAATTTAGTTAATCTTAAGTAAGTTCATTTTTTAACATAATTAAAAAAGACATTTCATTAAAATTGTTTCATGTAGATAATTATTATTTATTTATATACTAATCTCATAACACTATAGTATATGGTTACTATTACTTTTATAATGACACTAGTAGTTCATTGTGTTTAATGATGTTCATATATATTCATAGAGCCACACATGCAAATTAAATTATTTTACCATAATATATATTTAATACTAAAAATTGATGTTTGTTTTTCAAACTAACTAAATATAAAAAATCTGCAAGAATATTTCATTACTGGTTATTTTTAAACAAAGCTTTGTAATAGTCAAGAGGTTCCATAGATTAAAATGCCCAAACATAATTTTGAATTTAAGGAAAACTGATTTCACACCATTTCTTATTTTGTCATTTATTTCACATATTTTGGTTAAACATTAGGGAAGTTTTATAATTTTATTGATTTAATTTGCACTTTATTTTTCACAGGCCAGAATGAAAAAAAGCTGATTTTCCCCTCTTAAGTCGTATCTGATTTGAAAGCAGTCTTGTCACCGACTCTTCATGGGGAAGTTTGACATGTGTGATTATAAATTAAATATGAAATGTTATCAGCTCAATTTTGAATTATCTATTTGGCTTTTTTGTAAAATACAAATTAATTAAAATGGCCTTTGTAGCTATTAAGTTTTGCTTAGTGTTATTTGATTGATTGTTTAAGCCTACCTCTGAATTTATAAGGTCACATAAAGTATATGTGGTCATGTGTTTTATTATTTCATTAATCAAAACATGCCCAGCTTTATTTTCTTAATAAACCTTATCGTTATTAATTATATTCCAAGGAGATAAATTTAAAATAGCTTTAAAATAGCCATGACAAAAATATCATGGATAACTTATTTGTGCATTTATATAGGTCATTCCACTCTAAAATTGCAGTGCAAGTCTTAGCGCTTGAAACAGACAATTTTAAGAACATAGACTTATCATCAAACCATACAATGGTAATTCATCTGAAGTTTGGTTTATTTCAATAATTGTGGACTATCATATGAATCTGACTTAAATAAACACTGCACAAAGTCACCTGCAGTGAATAGATGGGGATCTGAATTCTGGCATGTCAAACTGATGATGGTTTTCCCCCGAGTCACTTTACACAGGTGTTTTCCCTCTCCTCCAGCCATATGAATATATCTGCACTTTCTTAAATATATAATTCATCCATACCCTATTAGATTGTTTATAATATTAGTTGAAAGTTTGATAACAACTACAATTAAATCACCAAATACAATGTAGGCCTGCACCAAAATATGGCTGAAACAACACTAGTAGCTCACCAGTGAACAGACTTCTTAGGTAAATTTCAAACAGCTTTATTTTGCTTTTCCAAGAGAACATAAGTTTACATTTTCGGCTGTTATGAGTAAGAGATTCATTGGTGCTAAGCTCAGCGCGGTTATTATAATTAACTTTAAACATAGTGCGCCTCTGGCAAATGTGTTTTGGTGGTCAGCAACTTATAGTATTTTAAACCGATAATATAATGGTGTACTGTAAGGATGAGGAAAGTGGTTAAGAGGCAAGTGCACCCGTATTTTCCTAGAACAATTGAAAAATAATTTAATAAACCCGACTCCTGAATTGTTTTTTACTTAGTGTTTTTATTTAGTATATTTTATTTGCACTTTGACAGACAATTTGCAAATAATAAATCTTTGATTGTGCAAGAAATGGAATCTAGGACTCAAAGCTCTGTTTACTGACCGTGCTAAAGTGTTGGATTTATTCCATTGAATTCGGTGAGGATTCAAATCCTAACCTGATTAGTTTAAACATTGTTATGTAAGATTAATGTGTTAGATTGATTGACTCGCTGTTAGCTGGTTTCGTCACCAAAAATCATATATTCATATGGGTTTTCAAATATATAATGTTGCGGCAATCACAACCAAATATAGCCTATTGAACAGATTACAAATGAAATTGACTCTTCAAACATTTTATAAAACCAAAACTATTTAATATATTGTCAACCTCGATTGTATTGGGGTAACATGCTCATCTCAGGATCGGATGTTGGTGGGTTCAAACCCAGCTGGTGTCAACAGATTTTATCTTGAAATATACAAATATTTATCCAAACTCCTTCGGAGGGGATGTAAAGCCATCGGTCCTGTGTCAATTGTGGCATGTAAAAGAACTCTGGAAGGTGTATGAAAATACATTTCCTGTCATAATTGTTAGGTCCTTTATTTTTCGCTCATTAAAATTCTTGTGTTCTGGTAAAATCAGGCGGTTCAGAAAGTGAACGTTAAATACTTCATATAAATAATACATACAATTTGATGTATGGACACTCAAGATGGTTTCATTTTTAGGGAAACTCTGGAAGTTTATTACAGCAAATTATAGATGTTTAATGTGTGCACTCATATTCATACTGTATATTATCAACGTGGAAGTCTAATTTTTGGCAAACACACTTAAACACATCAATTCCAGCAATAGCTGTTGTGATACGTTGTTTCAGATCAGCTAAATTAACAGAAAGGAGAACAAATACCTTGTTTTTAATATAATCCCACAAAAAAAGTTTCAGGTTGTTGGATTAAAACTTTTTTGTGGACAACATGTGAGTGACATGGTCGCCAATTTCAAAGCCAATCCAGTACTTTGGATGATTTTCATTGAGTTAATTTTTCAACTTCCTGGTGCCAGTAAGGCAGTGGTGCTCCATCCTGTTTGAAACTCACTGTCTTAGCAACGAGTCGACATTCCATATTAGTGGGAAAATGAATAAACATAAAATTTGAAAAATGGCAACCGAAAATCCTAGAGCAATAGTGGAGCATGTGTGTGATTCCCTAACAGTTTGAGTGCTATATCCCACAAAAAGTGGTCCCTTTTTTCAAGAGAAAACTGTAACGAAAGTTATCTCAATTTGCTAATGATTTGGTAGATATGTTGAGCACATATAGAGCAATTGTAAGTTGCTGTATTAAACCTCAAGTTTTTCCCTATAGAGAAATACATCAAGTGTGTCAATATCTTAGTTTTGGTTTAGTAAAATATTTGAACTGTATTTCATTTATAATAACCCTGTAGAAACTAAAAAAGTATATTTGTTTCCATATGAAAGTAAAATTAACCAAACACTTTAACCTACTTCAGTGGCCCGTGGTCTCTAACCCACTACTTTTACAGTAGACTAGATTGACTGCCTATGATGGAGAGTTTGTGGTTCATGGTCAGGTGTGCAGAGTTTTTATTTTCAAAATTTTTTCCACTCTCCCTCCCAAACCAATGTGGGTACATTTACTTTAAATATAACCTTCCCAATCCCTAAAGCCAATTATATTATTTGTAAATTAATGTATAAACGGAATTGGTAGTAAGCCGTGGTGCTAAAAAAAACTAAATATTTTAAATGTAACCAATATCAATGTTTATGATGGTCTACACATACATAAATGAGAGGTACTTTGGCTTAAAGTCCCAAATAAAAAATAATTGAACTCACTTCATGGTAACTTTAAATTTTTCAAGATATTTAATATTGTTTCAAGTTCTCCTAAACTCATGTAAAAGATCAATTTCAGAGTTTGCAGGCATTGTTCAAGACTATGTGAAGTTCTGGTTAGTCGCGTTGAGCGTCGCTTGAAGTTACACCATTTAATTAGCTGGTAATTGCCCCGTGGTCGAGCACTAATTAAATCGATACGGTTTTTTGATGTTGTGAGTTAATTGGTATTTATAGCCCCGTGATCGAGCGACAATTAAAGAGTTATTGTATAATTAATAGACACTTTTTATGTTGACATGTTTTTATTTTTAAATCTCAGTTTGTTTCTAGAGAAAATAGATCATGTCGTCGAAATATATACGCGGCCTATTGTAGGGATCATGGACAGGAGCTGTGCTAGTGACTAGTGAGTAGTGAGCAGTACTGGACGCCAAGTGAGGTTCAATTGCACCATCTTTCGTATATATCCATTGCTCATGGAAGCTTCGAGAAGGTTGTGTTATAAAAAATTAAAATACAAGACAAAAACATCTCGGGTTTCACTAGAAGCTTCGAGAGCCGGAAAATGACTCAAGTTACATTTTAAAATCTCTATTCGAACCTTCGAGAAGAGGAAGTTATTATTTAAAATCTTAAATTGTCAACCTGACTTGGCTGGTATACTCTAACGTCACTTACAGTAGTGTGTACCTTCTTAGAAGAAGTGCTTTAAGCGCCATGTAATAGATTATAATTTAAATTAAATAAGATATGTTTATAAAATTAGGACGATATTATTGTCAATGCTTTCACATTCTTTAGGGGCAAATCAATTACATTACAACTATTACTACCGGCCCTCTAAAATTATTAGCTTTTCCACAGAGAAATATTCAGAAACCTGTAAAACTGACGCAATGTTAATTCAAATATCAGGCAAAAGTGAGCGATAGAATTATTTCTAGTTGTTCATATTGCTTTCACTAAATATATTAATGAATGTTAAATAACCTACTACATTTATTCGGTGTAAAGTGTATTGCTTTATAAGCTTCAAAATGGTGTCTTCACTAGATAGAAAAAGAACAACAGCAACAGGGAAACCAATTGGTTAGAAAAAAATTGTAACTGTACCTAAGTTACTGTACTGCAATTTAAGAGTGGAATGCTCCTTAAGATGTTATTTTACCATGGTAACACAAATACTCTATAGTGTTGGTTGTGAAAGTATTTTTATTCATGCTTTTTAAATTTAATTTTACATCTCTAAAATAAGCTATAAACTGTTTATACTCATGATATTTGATATATCATTGATGTATTGTATACAACCTTACCACACCACATATACTTCTTTGAAATGTTTATGTTTATAAATAATCAAAACTTTAGTTGTTCATTTTGGGTTGAATATGGCCATTTTAATGAATGTATTGCTTGATAATATGTATCTCTATCTTTTATATCAATTTATTTAGTTGTATATATTTTTAATAAACAAATTTTAATGACACATGACAAATAGTTTGTAATCAAAGACTAAACCAATTTTTAATTTTAACCTCATTCGTACAAATGACTGTACCACTAAATTAATAAATTTTTCATCAAAAGAAAAACAAGTTATTTACTACACCACTCTTCTTCAGTCAACAACCCTAAGGTTAGTGTAATGTGATTTCTATTCATCTAGAGCAGGGCATGTGATTGGCCGTACAGCTGGTTAATGCTGCCAGAACCATTTAGTAGATGTCCCATGTACTTGAGTTCAGGAATTGTGGTCATTCCTCCATATCGTTCACAATTTCTGTTCGCCTCAGCTGGATTGTAACATACAAACGTCGGGTCCTGAGACTATACCACTTTACCCCAAGACCACCGAGCTGACATACTTATATATGCTGGAAATTGTATACCACTTATGTGGATCAAAATAGTATTTGATCGAGTCAATTATGTAAAATATATGACTCATCTTAATCACCCATCCACAATTATTGATAAAAAAAAAACAAAGGGACAGCTTCTAGAACCATCCACTTTTAAAAAAATCACCTAAGTGAAAATGAAATAAGAGGATATAATAATTATAGATGTATCTCACAACTACTAACATGATATAAAATTTTATGATATAATTCTAATGGGATCAACTCCATGTGCAGAGAAAATATTGGGTATCATCAGTGTTGATTTTGACAAAATAGATCAACAGATTAGATGTTTTGATATACAGCAGATATTGAGGAAAAAAGTGGGACTACATCATGAGTTAATTTTACATAGATTTCAAAATGGCCTATGATTAAGATAAAATAAACTGATGTTTTAGTTGTTTTGGATACCCAAAAAATTTGTCAAGCTAAATGTTTGACAGATACACATGTTATGGTGTGAGCTTGGTGACACTTATCAGACACACTTGAAATTGAAACAAGAAAATAAACTTTCACCATTACTTTTTAATATAACAGAGTATGTTATTAGGGTAATGTAAGAAAGTAGGAAAGGGTTGACACTTAACCGTACAATGCAGCTATTAGGATATACAGATTATTTAAGTTTGTTGGGCAATAGTAAGGAAGGTATGGCAAGAAATGGAAACATTTTAATATATAGTAAGGAAATAGGTTAAGGGAATGATGAAAAGATTATGTATATGATAACACAGATTGAACCAATACTGATGACAGCTAGAAGATTTAGGGTCAAATCTAGGTTGGGTCTACCGAGGTTGTCTTTTCCAAAATGGCTTTCCACTCTCCCTCCATGCAAATGCAGATTAATTTCCTTTCAATATAACATTCATAATTCCTAACACCTTTAGCGTAATTAGTACCTGGATGGGTAGTAAGATGCGGTGGTAAAAAAATAACTTAGGGCAACATTTCATTTGACAGGGTTAATGACTTTAAATGTTTAGAAACAATTTTAACAAGCAATGGTGATATTAATTTTAAAATTAGGAAATAAATAAGTAAGAAAATGCATGCAATTACTCATTAAGTTGTTGACATTTCTATTGCCTGTTGTCAAGGAATGTAAAACTCAGGATATACTAAACAATTTTATCGGTTCTCTGGGTGTGAAATATGGTCTTTTACATGATGAAAAAATATTTAGGGTGCTTGAATTAAAAGGGCAAAGGAATATATTTGGTCCAAAAATGGTTGATACTAGTGGGGAGTGGATTAAGTAACAAAGATGAGTTACATAACTTGCACTCCTAAGACATTGTTAGGGTAATAAAATCTTTTAGATTACGGTGGGCAGGATATGCTGCACGAATGGGAGACTCTAGAAACATCTTCAAAATATTGAATAGCAAACCTAATGGGAAGACCTAGATACAGATGTGAGGATAATATAAGAATTGATTTGAAAGAGATAAGATGCAATGAGGGACAGCTAGCTAGCTCAATATAGGGATAGGTGGTGTACTTTTGTGTGGCAATGACTTTTGAGTTCCTAATGCCATAGAGAAGTGAAACCTTGAATCCCCACCCCTGAGACTTGGAATGGGCTTACCTTCAAACTTTTATGTTTAAAAAATAAAATTGCATATTCCCCCTTTAATAAAAAAAAATCCACAAATTGACTCAATATATATTAAAGCTAAAACTTGTGGCGGAGATTATGATTTTACCAGTGGTCATAGCCTAAACTTTAAGCTTGGCTACACTACTGGCACTAGGCTAGTACTTAGTGGATGTCTATACCATAAAATTGGACAAAATACTTCAGAGAAATCCATGCTACATGAAAATGATGAAGATATCAAAGATCCTCAGAGAAGAATAATCTGTTCGACTTTTCTGATGTCAAGTGTTGGTCACAATGACTATAAGTATGTGTCCTATCATTATGTGGGGTAGAATTTATTTTGTATGTTTATGAAAGTTCTCAATTCATAGTCAGAAGAGATTCACCATTTAAAATTTGTTTACTTATATAATGTAGGTATTGCAAATATCACTGACTTGTGAAAAAACAGGATTTTATTTTTTGCAGATTCCTGCTTTAATGATCGAATGGGAAAATATTAAGTTATGTGTGAACAAACAATGATTATTTACTAGGTGGATTTTACTTTAAAAAAAACTCAAACAGAATTTTAACTTAAAGTGTGTGATTGGTGTCAAAGCACTAAATATCAATATTTTGCCCTAGCATATTTGAGGGGATTGGGAAAAAACATGATAATCCTCAGACTTAACAAGGATATTTTCATCATTGAAACGTCTATAAAACCTGTATATAAAGCTAAAATAAATAAAATATTCTTTGATATTAACTATCGCTAAAATATCGAATGACCACTTGTAATCTCATTTTTATTGTAGGTAATAATGTACATTTTATTTTTAGCAGTTATAATAGACTTAAATGGAATACTTTTTAAAACTTAACCT
The DNA here is from genome assembly GCA_039000515.1 of Timema cristinae. Lineage (NCBI taxonomy): Eukaryota > Metazoa > Arthropoda > Insecta > Phasmatodea > Timematidae > Timema > Timema cristinae. The sequence goes on along the minus strand of JBCFYV010009882.1, from coordinate 72,996,601 downwards.
TTATTTTATTATGCTGAAAATGCAATTCTATAATATTACTAAGGTATGTTTTTCACTTTACCAAAGGTTTATTAAAAATAATTTAACCAATGAGCATAGAAATTTTTTTTTTCTATTATCTCAATAAATGGATGGATACAAGATTAGAACTTGGTGTACAAAAAGTGAGTTCTTTGGGGCTATGTCTTTCTTAGGAGTAATTTTAAAGTATTTGGATAAACAAAAATGATAAAATATGTATGATGGTCAAATCTTAATTATAAATGACTAAGTTTCCAGGGTGTAGTTATGATACCACCTTCTAATTTAATTATAAGACCCTTTTGCAGTTGAAATCAAAGACTATTTCAAATACACATTTAGTAAAAGAACTATTTACTTCAGTTAAGATATATTAAACTTATATTGATGACTCATAAAAACTATGTTTTAAATAATCAGAATAAAGTAAAAGATATTAAGATTCAAACTCGCTATTACATAAATCGATGTGACTACAAATGTCATAAAAGTTTAAAATTTATCCAAAGCTAATAAACTATACTATGCCAAAACCTGGTTTAATCATCTGAATCGGGGGTCATTAACTTTCGCGAGCACAAAATGTGTGATGGACAACAGTTTTAAATTTTTTTTTTTTTTAATTCCAGTATATAGGCTATTAGAACCAAAACTATCCCTATTGCAAAAAACATAAAATGAGATGAGGTTAAGGTCTATAAGTAAATATTGTTTTAATAATAATCAATTGAGTTGAAGCCGATAAAACCTAAAATTAAAGTATATCGGTATTCACAACAAAGATTCTCTCTCTCTCTCTCTATATATATATATATATATATATATATATATATATATATATATGTAATTTAAAACTATTTTGATCTTATACTAAATATGATCAAAATCTGTTTAAATTATTGATGGGTTGAATCCTATAATTCTTGAATCTAAATATCAAATGTGATTCTTAAATTTTTATTCGAATCTCGAATCCAAACAGGCACAATTCTAGTATTATCAAAATATTTAAAGTTGAATTTTGAAAATTAATTAGAAAGCTTGGTAAAAACTAATAAAAAAGTTATAAGAGTAAGTGAAAAGAGAACCACTATACAGGATTCAACAAAGAAAGACTATGAGTTAAATTATGAAGGAAAATGGGTTATTAGAGTGAAGGGAAATGGGGAGTAGCAGGAAGACCATGATTGGGATTGATGACCTTGGACAAGAAAAGATAATGAAATTTCAAGATATAAATACGAAGCCGCTAATAATAAGACATGCTAGAGCATACAATTTGGAAAAGGCAACAGACCTGTCATAGATATATAGGGAAAACTAACACAATAGTCTACTTACAAGGCTACAAGGGAGCAGAGGATTGGCTTAAGAGGTTAAGACCTTACTTCCAATTTTGTATAAATAACACAAGAAAAGGAGAATTGATCCCATGTATGCTTTTTATCTGATAAAATGGAACTCTTACAGTAATATATGAACATTGTTGTCTTCATTTCAAAATCTTGTATTCCAAATGAACAATTTGGTTTAAGTGTGAAAATCTAGTAGAGGCATGTCAACAGATACAAAGTTAAAATGTGTTTAGTGGTTAAAAAAATGTGCATAAGGTGTAAGCATACTTGTTAGTAGCTTCATTTGGAAAATAAAAAGCCTACAGTGAATAAAGAGTATTTTAGTTTAAATTATTTAATCTTACAAAGTGTCTCAAACACTAACAAAAATTATAAAAACATAAATACATTTTTTAATGCCAACATACTTTCATGCGTATTAATTTAGTGGAGTTTTAGACATTTAACACCACTGGTGTACTGTTGAAGATTTTTTTTATCTAATACCAAAACTGAGATTCAAAAACTCGATCTTAACAAAACGCACAGTATTTAACAATCAGCACTTAAAACTCAGTCATAATATGTATGTCTATGTATTATTTGATGTAAATTCAAGTAAAGCAATACGATAAGAAATTGCAGTATCTGAGATCATATAACACTAAACCTAAAAAGACATTTAGTATACAATTTTTAAATGCAACTGGAAGTACTAGGATAGTAAAAACAATTTATAACAGTACATATATAAAATTATAGCACAATTAGAAAAATGAATTAATAAACATTTTTTAAATTTTAGAATATAAAATATATCAAACAAAGCATAGTAATTATTTCAATAGATCTTAATAATTATGAGATTCTAAACTCCATTCTGTACCAAATTCAAACACTGGATATCGTTTAGATTATTTGTTGGTTGGTTGAGTTTTTGCATGCATCTAAAATTTAAAAGAAAAGTATATTTTACAATATTGTCTGGACCCAGGTCTGTCTTTACTTCGGATTTTGGTGAGCCCATTTGTTATATTCCATTCAAACACGATATTCAAATGTAATATGGTCACACCTCAGATAAAATTGTGATTTTAATAATAGTTCTACAATAGTTTAATGATTAAAGTCGGTTAAAAAGTTTGTGTTTTTTTTTTTGAAATATATGTGGAAACTATTTTACAAACTTGTATACATATTTTAACAGAAAAACTCATTTAAAGGTAGGTAATATAAGCTTACTTTCTTATATTTGAAAATTTTAAAAATTGCATTTACTATATTGTTTTTAATGGTTATCTGATGCATGTTTTACATATTTAATAATGATATGTATTTATTTTTCCAATATAATTTACTTAGACTGATGACTAATTCTTCTTCTTTTTTTAAAAAAAATTTTTTAGGAAAAAAGAGGATTTTGTTTATAATTAATATTTAAATAGTGTCTCTTAAGAACAAACGCAGATTTTTCTAAAAAAACCTATTTTTGAACATTTTGTTTCAGACTATAATTAAGACTATACGAGTGTGTGTGTTGTAACATTTATTTAAATATCTCACACTTATTAGGCTATTTTATGAACCATTTTGCATTATCACTACTTTTAAAAATAATCATATAAATTCCCTAAAAAAGTTCAATCACTTTGACAAGATTAGTTAGTCTCTTACTGTGTGGATGTTCTTAACTTATCCAAATGTGATTTAACACTGCAGATAATTAAAAAATATAGTAACATAAACTAATGTTGAAGCAACACAGCAAATGATTCCAAAAATAATACATATAAATTGAATTATAAGGTTTACAATAAACACTTTATTCCATGAAACATTTTTTACACATTTACTTTATTTTGATTTTAAAGGTATTTTATATCTGCATCAATGGACACAATGTCAAGCTCGTCTGGTTACCAATAAAGGGGGTCAAGGTTTGAATCCCGTCCTTAATGGTTATCCACTCTCCTTCACACAAATGTGGGTCTATTTCCCATAAGATTAAACCTCAACCCCACCCCATTAGAATTAATATAAATGTATGAAATTCAATTGGTTACTCAGACAATGTGAAAAAAGTAAGTTTTTTATTTTTATTTTATAGACATTGTTAAATTTTACTCACAAACATCATTATTGTATCGATACAACATACATTCAAATATAAAAAAGAAATTATGTGGTTCTTTACTATTCAATAAAAAAGGATTACAGTAAATTAAGTAGTTTTTTTGCCTTCTTAAATTCAATACTGTTTTAGTAACTAGAGAGGGTGATTTTTTTCTAAACTCTAATAACTTTGAGACTAGTTTATAATTGTAAATAATATAGTATACTCATTTTCCTTCTGTGGCTTGATGTTATTATCAGAGTAGAATATATGTGTGTACATTTTGCATACTAAACAGTGTATGTATCAATTCGAAGTTTACCTTCGTTCTCTGTTAAGTACATTAAATCAGCCAATGTTTGTTCACAAATAACCTCTTCGGACTTTTCATATATCTGAAAAGAAAACAAAAATTGGTTCATAAAATGAATTATTAAACTGGGTAAAACCATATTAATACTAAGTTAATATAAATCCTTCATCTAACAAGCAATTACCTTTTTTTATTACATATGCTAATTTTGGATGCTAATTGTTAGATTATTATTACTAGCACCACGTCTTACTACCCGTTTGGGTTATACGCACTTACGCTAATGTGTAATATAGAGTGATTGTGAGATTAAATAGAGGACCTACAGTTTAACGTGAAATCCGAATCACGGTGGAGGCCTGGCATTCCCCACATTCACAAGTTGTGATTAATACACACCTTGTCAAGGTGAAGGAATGGTTTGATAATCAGATAAATCTGTGCCGGGACCAAGGATTGACCCCGGACCCCAGCACATAAATCTGACACCTTACCCATAGACCACCAGGTCACCGCTAATTTTTAGACATTCATAAAGGAGGGCTAGGCGGACAATGCTCTCTCTTCCTTAACAGTGTTATGAATTACATTAATTTAAACAAAAGTAGGGATTTATGTTTAAAATTGTGTTTTTGGTCGATAAATATCTAGTGTGTATATTATATGCCTGCATTATAATTAAAATTGTTCATTGGAAATAGTTGGCACTATTATCAATTGCAGATCATTTAAGTTTTTATATTATATTATGCAGTGGTGGTCGGTCCATGTAAGCATTGAAAGCCCTGCTTGCCTACTTTCAAAGAAATAATAATTATTTTATTAAATAAATAACTTAAATATTTTTTTAAATCCCAAACATAATATATTTTGGCAGCTTCTTTATTTAAGCTTTTTATTTTATTTTTCAAGTGTGTCTGTGGGGTTGTCGGTGACCTGGTGGTCTAGGGGTAAGGTGTCAGACTTCTGTGCTGGCGGCCGGGGTTCAATCCTCGGTCCCGGCACAGATTTATCTGATTTCCAAACCCTTCCTTCACCTCTGACAAGACATCTTGTGAATGTGGGGAATGCCAGGCCACCACCATGGTTCGGATTCCATGTTAAACTGTAGGTCCTTCATTTCATCTCACAATCACCCTACCATTACACATTAGCGTAATTGCGTATAACCCGAACGGGTAGTAAGACGCGGTGCTAATAATAATAATAATAATAATAAGATTATGGAGTTGTCCTCTCCACAAAGCCCACGATAGCGAGATAGCCTACTATAAGCAATTTCAACTGTACCTCTATGGCCGTCAAATGACATGAAGCTTCAAAAGGAGGGAAAAAGGCTAAAGCTCATGCACATCTTATATGTCCCTTATACAATCAGTAGGGGCAGAATAAAAGCAAAGCTTAAACTGCTGCTCCCTGTCGTGGAATGAAAGAATAACTGTACATATCCACCTGGTGCCATTGTCAATGTTGGAGATGCATAGTATCAACTATACTTTAGTTGTGTTTACTGGCGGGTCTCATACAGGTCATAATTTGTTTTATTAAGGTGTTAGTCTTTATATTTTATTTTATTTATCATATTTATTTTAATTTAATATAGATCTATATTTTCAATATGCGTGTGGATAATGAGGAATAATGCTTATAAAAGTGAGATTGTTAAAACTGGTAGACAAACACCTGATCCTCCGCAACTTGCTTTCAGTAAATTTTATAGTAAGTCTTAATCCATAGATTTAAGTTAATTTATTTTTATGAAATTTTTATTATTTTGCTCTACTCCCAAAATGGTCATCTTAAAATTAGTTCATGATTTAGTTTATTTTGGCTTAAATTATGCTCCCAAGAATTTAATGTAACAAAATAATTCAAGACTACTTTCCCAGCTCCCGAGCCCACCAACCGCCACTGATATTATGTTTGATATACCATTAGAATATTTGTTCCTTTTAAGGCTGAGCCTACCCATAAATGCACGGTTATAAACAAAAAAGTTTTTAAAAAAATATCTAATAATTCAACATTGTTGTTTTGGGGACGCGGCAGTTGGCCTAAAAGGCATTTGGCCTAAAGTCATTTGGCCTAAAAATGAAACCAAATGTCATTTGGCCTAAAAGGCATTTGGCCTAAAAGGCGTTTGGCCTAAAGGCAGTTGGCCTAAAAGGCATTTGGCCTAAAAGGCAGTTGGCCTAAAGTCATTTGGCCTAAAATGTAAATTTAAAATCTTCGGTTATCTTCGGAGAGTAAAAGGTACTGTTAGTTGTTTCATCTGAATATAGATAGCACAACTGATGCAAGGTAGTTACAATATTTCTAAAAACATTGACAATATCCTACATACAACTAGATCAGTAGTTCACAAAACACTATATCACCTTTTTTATATATAGATTTCCGATATTATTTCCTTGTTAATATATCTCACGGTCATAAAGTTAACGAAAAACAATAAGAAAATTCCATTCTCAACATCGTTTACGCTCGGTAAAATTATATGCGTACATTCAAATTATGGGGACTTTTGACAACTTATTCCGAAAGGCAAAATGAAAGTGGAAACCAATATTCAACCCACCACTTTAAATTTGTCTGAAGTGACGCCCGATTTTCGTTTAGCGCTACTGAGATATATATGAACATATTTTTTTTATCTATTGTATTAATAATTAATATATAAATAATAGTGACGCATTAAATAAATTTTGACAGTAAATATTACAATGGTCATATATATATATATAAAATTAAATTATGGTTTTGACTAGATCCTTAACTCTATTATTATTGCTAGAATTATTATAACTATTATTATATAAAATTAGTACAGTTATTTTTTTTCAAACAGTGTAACTATTTTTATTACGGTGATATTATTAACAATATGGGCTATGTTAACACAATAGGTCCTTTGTTTAAAAACTATATACTAATTTCCCTCATAGTAATTTGCAAAGCATTCTCAGGAATTATTTCAACTTGTGAAAAAATTACAAAAGATTTTATGGAAGTATTGTTGGTCTTTTTTTAAATCTTCATAAAACGTAAAAATACAAAATGTGGTAGCCTTTACAGGATGATAACTTCCTAGGGCAAGAAAAACGTACGATGTAAGCAAGTGGACCTCCGAAATGCCAATGGCTGCAGCAGAGGCCAGAGGGATAAATCTGACGAGCTTTGGTTGTTAAAAATATCTCACCGCTAGGATCGCTTGTGTTCTCCCATTCCAAAAAGTGACACTCTTATAGCCTAGATGCAAACAGACGTGACTCAATCTAGCCCACCACATTGCCGAAAAAAAATCTTTTTTTTGTCTAATCGTTTGTGCTCTATTTATGCTCATATGTGCCCGAACATGAACATTTGTGCTGTTAAACTGGCCATTTTAGAAAATATTTAATGTGGTGGGCCAACTTGAGCTCAAGCTAGCCCGCTACATATTGAAAAACACAACATAACCAAATTTATTTAAGTCAATCCATTGTGTTCCATTTGTGCTCATATGTGCCCGAAAATGAACATTTGTGCTTTAAAATTAGAAAATCTAGAGAACATTTAATGTGGCGGGCTAACTTGAACCTTCCCTCTATCATAAACTGTAGAAAAATATAGTTCAAACTGGCCAGCCACATTTTTAAATATCAATGTAACAAAATTCTGTATTCACCATTCGTTTGTTCTTAGTTTTTGCTCATATGTGCCCGAAAATTAACGTTAGGTCTGTGAATCTAGGCCCTTTAGATAACATTTAATGAAGGCGATCCAACTAGAGCTCAAGCTAGCCCACCACATTAACTGTTTTCTAGATTTTCTAATTATAGAGCACAAATACTCATTTTTGGGCACATATGAGCACAAACGAAAAACAAACGAATGGTGAATACAGAATTTTGTTACATTGATATTTAAAAATGTGGCGGGCCTGCTTGAATTCAATTTTTCTACAGGTTATTGTATAAGGAAGACTCAAGTTAGCCCGCCACATTAATTGTTCTTTAGATTTTATAATTTTAAAGCACAAATGTTCATTTTCGGGCACATATGAGCACAAATGGAGCAAAATGGATTGACTTTAATAAATTTTGTTATGTTGCGTTTTTCAATATGTGGTGGGCTAGCTTGAGCTCAAGTTGGCCCACCACATTAAATATTTTCTAAATTGGCCAGTTTCACAGCACAAATGTTCATGTTCGGGCACATATGAGCACAAACGATTAGACAAAAATTGTTTTTTCAGCAATGTGGCGGGCCAACTTGAGTTACGTGGCAAACAGGCTAAATCTTCTCTTTCTCTCTTCTCCGTCGCACTCTACAAGAGACTTTGAAGGGTGGGATTAGGCAGCAGTCCTTTCCTCCCTCCATTCCTAATAATAGCAAACGACCTTGAAGTAAACCATAACAAAAATTCATTGTTCCCCGGCAACTTTCCTTTGGTTCTTTTTCAAACCCACTAACATAATTTGTTTTGAGTTTCACAAGTTGTTGGCGGGTACCTCTGTCTTGCTTCATCCTTTGCTTTATATAGATTAAATAATGTATTGATTTGTATATTTTTGTGTAAAGTTTAGTGATATCTAATTTTTTTAAATATATATTTCATCTTCATTTTTGAAAGAAAGATTTTTACTATAAAATAATGAATCGAGGACAAAAATGTGCATACCGCGCCTGCTCAATTACACGATGTACTTAAGGTAATTTTTCCTAAATGGTTTCCCGTTTTTCTACGCAAACGAGGGTACTTCTCATAATTCTATCTTCCTCATACCTACCTTCTAATTGCTATTAAATGTGGAAAGCATTGACTGGCGTGAAGATACAATGAAAAAAGAACACTACTAGAGCTTACTCTATTTACTTGAAAAACATATTTTAGACAGTGAAAATACATCATATTCAAATATAACAAATGTACATTTTTGTATAATTATAATTACATTTAAACTTTATTTAACATTTTTAAGATAAATACTATACTTACTATGTTGACTTAATAATATAAAATGAGAGACTCATTGGCTCAAAAAGTATTCATTATTAACTCTCTCTCTCTCTCTCTCTCTCTCTCTCTATATATATATATATATATATATATATATATATATATATATATATATATATATATATATATATATATAATCTAAACCTTTTTTAAAGGGTTTTGAACTAAAAGTTTGGTACCCTTTAATTAAATAAAAGCTAATGGATATACTTTTGATTTTTTCATTTGATGAGAAAAAGGGCACTATAAGTTCATAAAAACCATTTTAATAACTATCATATTTATTAATTAATTATATCTATGATAAAATGACCTCTAACTAAGCGTTTACTTAGAACCAATGGCGCACTCATTGGGGTGGAGCAAACGGGGCACCTTTCCCCATAACCCCTAATAATTTCAATACAAACATAAATTATTTAATTTATAACTAAAACATTAGACACAGAAGATGAGTCGTATACATAAGCTCCTTTTTAAGACTTGGTTTAAGACTTTATATTCAAAACACACACATATTAAAAGTGCCACTTATATTTTCATTTGAAAAAAGCACAACCATAGTAGCTTCCATACATTGTATACAAGAAAATGTATATAACTAGTAACCACCATTCTGGTAATTAAGTTCGTTTTAGTTTTTAAGTTTCTTAACACAAGATATGGGTTATTACACCGAGGACCTCGCTTATATAGAGACTTCAGAATCACTCGCACCCCACCCAATTTCGGTTAAAATTAATACTAAAGTACTTCGAACTGACAAAGCTACCAGAGCGTGTTATTCAACACATTAACATATATTGACTTAGACCAGGGGTTCTCACATTTTAGACCGAAGGAGCCTTTGTACCAGAAAAAATGAATGGCCGAACTCTCATAAAAATATTTACACTAGTATTATGATCATTCAATAAATACATTTAAATCTCACAAGTCTTTTATAATTTAATACTTGAATGAATATAAAAGAAGAACTACACTACACCCCGACCTCCGCGTCACTCAAAAACAAGTTATATTTTGAGTGCGATGACTTATGAGATCATGTAGTTTATAGCGTTAATACCAACGTACCAGTTTTTTATTTGTGTACAGGTGTGTAATTTTTTTTATCACGTAATATAGAATTACTTTGATAACAACACATAAACCGTACTAAACGTTGATTTCAATACACAGTCCGACACTTTATCTCAGTTGGTAGCGTGTTTGTATACTGAGCTAAAGGTCCCGGGTTCGATTCCCGGAATGTCCGAAAAACGTATCTTTGGTTGACTGTGCTTTTCCCCTTTCACAATTATGAATTAACTGTCAGGGGGCTGGATGTTGTATTTGTTCTAGATTTAAGTTAGTTTGTCAGACTGAGGAAATAATCTACATTCTACGGTGTGTCTGTCACTAGTTTTATATCGAGTGTCACTCATTGAGCGTGAACTGGGAAAGAGGGAAGGGTTGATAGGGTGGGGTATTACCAAATTTTTCTCCCCCCATCGAAATGTGCCTTCCTCCAGTTTGTTAAACTTCCCTCTGATATACTTGAATTTGAAGCTGAAAGATGGTTTGCATCAAACTTCAAAAAGATTCTAAAACAATCTATTATTATTTCTAAATGCTTAAGGGAGACCCCAAATAGCTTTTAGTGGCATTCCATTTTCAAATATTTTCCACTGGCTTGGAGTCAATCACCTAAAAACTCCTTAAAAATAGTGTTTTTACAAACTACCTCACCCAACACTAATAAAGCTTCGCCGATACTCTTGATAGTCATCACAATACTTTTTTTTTCCATTGTGACTTACTACCCGTTTGAGTTGTACACATACATCAATTTACCCTAATGAATGAGGAATGTTACATTTTAGATTGAATGTACCTACATTTGCGTATATTGAGAGTGGGGTACCATTTTAGGGAAAAATACCCTTGTTACACCCGGCTGGGATTTGAACTTCAATCTTAGAGGACAACTTTATTTCCAACTGAGGGGGGCGGGTGGGGGATATAGGTGGAGGACACACATATTATCTCCAACTTTGAGGGGGGCATATATTATTACCAACTTATATAACACAAATGTAGCTGAATCTAATATTACCCTTTAAATATAGTTTGACACACTCAGTTGAACATTAATATAAATTCAAGATTTTCACTATACTACAAATTGGTTTATGAATAGGCCTACTTACAAGAGGGTTATTAAATTTACATTGAAAAGTTAACACATAATTTAAGTGAACATTTACGTCACCAAATACCTTAATGCTTTCATTAACTTGCGTACTATATACATTTGTTCATGTACTACAATAAACTATGTTCTTGTAAAAAAACATATTCATGTGTGTCATACAGCCACGTGATTTATTAAATTTATAAATAATGTTTCCTAAGTATGTTTTAAGATGGCACGGATAACATAAAACTATATCCACCTTGCATGGGGAGATTTTTCTTACAGACTACTGTCCACATTAATGAAGCAAGATCGATTTGTTTAATAAGGTTATAAAATGCATATGTGAAATCTTGCAGTTAAGTAAACTATTTAAACAAATCATTAAATTCACTATAGAAGGGGACTTTTCCATAAAGTAAAACTATTGGGGGTGACATGTTTACACGCCATGAAACCACTTACTATTTGTTTCGTAAATCTAATACAATGCCTAGATTCACGGGTGATATATTTTCCCATTGGATAACATTTTCGGAGACATCACAAATAAGGGCGATTTTAATTTGCTTTTTTAAGGAAATTACAGCTGTTAGGACTGAAGGTCTCGTTCATATTCATTAGGTGAAAAAATGTTCTGAGCAAATAAAAATACGAATCATGACTCCATTTTCCATCTCGTTCAGAAGGGAATACATCTTCATCTGACATCAGAATCTTTAGGGAAGTCATGGTGTATAACACCATATCTCTTAGATTACTTTTATTGCATACGGCAACGATACAACGCTTACCCGGCATTTTCTTAGTATCGGTATGACACTTTTCGTAACCCTTCACGCATAAATAATAAGAAAGCTTACAATAAACATACAAACATTTACTATTCACATTGACTTTGGAAGCATACTTGACATAAATAAGAAGTTAGTAACGAGCGCACCCGCCTCGGTGGCGTAGATAGCTAACGCGCTAGTCGTGTTGAGATCTACTGCTGAGGATGGGGAGATCGAGGTTTGAATCTCGATCGGGAAAACTGGGGGGGTTTTTCCTCAATGGTTTTCCACTCTCCCTCCACGCAAATGCGGGTTCACTTCCACTAATTCAACCTTCCCAATTCCTAATCCATTAGCGTAATTAGTACTTAGTCGTATAACCCGAACGGGTAGTAAGACGTGGTGCTGAATAATAATTTAAAAAAGTGCTGCACTACACAGTCACATGATCTGAACAGAAGCAAGCTTGGCTAGTTCACGAGCATACGTTACAGCAGCGCTGCGTGTTAGGGTAGAGCTGAATGCTGGCCGGTAAAATGAAAGAGCATACCCTACAACTCTAGTAGCCTTAGTAAGGACCCATCAAGATGACCAAATAAATCTTAAAATTTGAAATTTCTCAGTGAGTTGAGTAATTGCAGGAGGAAGGGGAGCTTGGAGGTCAACATTTTCAAAAACTAATATATTTAATTACTTCTCTGTATTGTAAAGAATTTAAATTTATTAATTAGGTACGGGAAACAATACAAATAGACATTTACATAATAATAATAATTATTATTATTATTTAATATTGCATTCTGAGAAATAGTGGTGATGGAGTATAATAGAGAAAAAAACTTTTTGAGATTAGGAAAAAAATAAAATTTTGAGAGATAAATAAAGATAAATCAAATCCCAGATAGCCAAAATAACATTAGACTATAAATTTCTCAAAGTGGGTTGGGGAATGGGGGGTTCAAAATCTACAAAATTAATAGAAACTACTACATCTCACTGCATTGTCGTTAAAAATTGAATTTTGGCATGCCCGTAAATGCACCACTCTAAATAACTAATAAGTCGGAACATTTTAAAATGTAACTCCATGAAATCAAGGGAGGGGTGAGGGGAGTTATAAAAAAAACCTTTTATCTATAGTTGAAAATCGAAATTTGGCTGGCAGGTAGAAGAACAACTATAGATAAAGAAAGTATTCTTAAAACTATGTGTTTAAATGGGAGTTAGAGAAATTATGATTGGGGAGGAGAAGGGAAAATTTTCAAAAACCAATAGAAACAATTACTAACAGAACAATTTATTTGATAAGCTAAGGTGCTTAGTACTAGAGTGATTCTTTCAAATTAATTCATGTTTAGTTAGTAAATTTAAACTATTTCTTTTGGTGTTCATTTCAACAATGTATCTGCGTAAGCGAGCAAATATTGATGCAAAGACTGCATATATATATAAAATAGATTATATATATATATATTTATAAAATAGATTTTACTTCTTATAGGTAGTAGTTAATTTGTGGCTTCATCAACATACAAAGTTTTCGCCTCATACGTGTCTGAAATTGTATTTTTGATAGTTTAGATCAGGGTTTCTCAAACTGCGAGGCGCGAAGGGATTTCAGATGAGGTGTGAACCAATTTCTCACTTCTTTCGACTTGCCTAAATTATGATTGACTAAAAAATTAATATTCTGTTTGGCCTATGAAGCAATAAAATTAATTAATATCTTACAAAACCTTACTATTTTTATAAACTTCTACAAAGCTCTTATCAGAAAATAATTAAATCAATTAAATAATAAATGTCTCATTTTTGTATTTTAACGTAAACAAGTTATTTTATTCTAAGAATAAGAGTCTTAACAATTAATTTTATGTTCATATAAGGCTCAAGAGTATAGAGTTTGAGAAAACCTGGTTTAGATGATTTGCTAAAAATAAGATAATTTACCCAACTTAAATGTGAGCGAAGCCGTGGGCAAACTCGAGTAAGTTAATATGATTATAAAAAAATGAATGATTGATTAATTCATTTAGCAAAATTAGTAAACAAATATACTTAGAAAGACTGATAAAATATACTTTGGCACTTAAAAAAAATATATTCAAAATTCAAAATAAAACAAAATTATTAAAATGGTGTGATCACATGTATGTGCTAATTAATAAAAAACGGTACGGGTACAAAACTTTTTATTTCTGGTAAAAAACGGTACAAAAATTATTATTATTAGCACCACGTCTTACTACCCGTTCGGGTTATACGCACTTACGCTAATGTGTAATGGTAGGGTGATTGTGAGATGAAATGAAGGACCTATAGTTTAACGTGGAATCCGAACCACGGTGGTGGCCTGGCACTCCCCACATTAACAAGATGGCTTGTCAAAAATTAGTACAAAACCTTGGCAATGTAAAAAGTTCAACATACAAATGTGGTACTACAGGTTAATGGACGTGCTGCTATACCTTGGGAAGTAGAAAATTGAGAAAAGACTTATATATTTTGAAACGGTAGTATATACTATTTAACTAAACACTACACACCTCGCCATCTATTAGCATCACTACAAATCTTAACGAATGTTTCCGGAGACAGCAAAACATATTTTAATAAATGGTCTAAAAATTAACTTTACAAAAAGTCGTTTGGCCTAAAAGGCGTTTGGCCTAAAGTCATTTGGCCTAAAGGCATTTGGCCTAAAGGCGTTTAGCCTACACTTTAGGCCAAATGCCTTTTAGGCCAAATGACGGGTACCCGTTGTTTTTTAATTTATTTTAGTAACATACCTTGGCATCTTTCATAATTCTCATGGAATATTCAAACCATGCTAAATATAGTTATTGAAATATTTTTGTTAAAATGTTTTCACTCCAATGCATTTTAAATCGGAAAACCAAAATTATTTATTTTCTTTGTACAATTAAGCTAGATTGTTTATTTATAACGTATTATTTAATGAATAATTTATTTTTATTTTTTAAGCATATTTTTTAATTTGGGTTGGCTTAAATAATCACAACGATATTGAGCTCTAACGAATCTCTAGTCTCGTAGTCTCTAGTCGTGATAAATATCTAAAGTTCAAAAAATCTGGGAAAAATTATGAGGTAAATAACTGCCAGGTAAAAAATTTACAAACTAAGCCAAGAATTTATTATTAATTATAATACCATAAAGACCCAAAAATAGACTATTTTTTACACAAAAAGTTCTCTCAAAAAGAAATGTTTAGGTTATAGATTTTTTTTCAATATCAAACTTGACATATTTAGCTGTTACACAAGCAAATTAAATTGCAAATGGTCCAATTGCAACTATAAATATTTTATTAATTGCATTTATAATCTGCAGTAGTTAAATTTTAAGTCAGCCCAATTGTTAAAATGAACTTTAATGCTCTATAAATAATATGTTTACTTTAATAAACATAATTTACATTAAAGTGCTTTCAATAGAAATTTTCTCCTATCATTCTCATGCTTTGATTTTTTTTTTTATAATTCTTGTCTCAAATTAAAAAAGCAGTTCTCGCATATTCCTAATTTATAAATGAAGTGGTATAATCTGAAACAATTGATTTTCATAAATAATATCAATCTATTAAATATGCTACTAGTAAAGTAAAATGTTATTAATGCAGATCACAAAAAATATGTTTGTATTTTCTTAAAGTTTCTTCATACCAGAATCCTACTATATCAGGCCATTTAGTGGTGTTGTTTAACCCTAACTAGATTTGTCAACCTGACCCAAAATTATACATAAAAATGGAGATGTTCCCGTGGAAGGTACAATTAGAAAGAGTTTTCAATATACCAAACTGCAAGGTAATGTCTTAAGCTTTCGCCAAATCAAAGTAAACATCTAGGGTATGCTATTTATAGAGAAAAACATCACAAACTGCAATTTCAAGACTGGAAAGATAATTCATTGTGGATCTGTTATGGCAAAAATTATATTGAACATACGATAACACAGGTCTGGCCAACATACCAATTACTAAATGTTTGGTGTGCAAGAAATGTTCAATTCCCCAAAAATTAAATAATGTACCGTACGCTAATTGTATATCCGAGCTTAGGCCGCTCACGTTGATATTCAACCGAGTTCCATCACACGACCGAGAGGTCAGAGCAAGCATAGGCACTGCAAACAAAAAATAGTTTTAGGTCCATCTACTATCAATTGAGAGAAGAGAGTTGGCAACCCTGGTAAAACGTGGACTGTATCAGATCAATAGCTTGGTAATCAGCAAATGTGCTGTGTGTTTATTATTGTGTCAGGTTCATTCCTCATTCAATTGATTTTTCCTATATTGTTTGTTTCTCATAACATTAATAAGGGCTAGTGCCTCAAACTTCTACTCTGTCTTGTAACATCAATAACAATGAGTGTTTTGAAGTGAAATAAAAGGTCAGTGCTTCTAAAAAGAGTAATAAGGATTATCCTTTTCACAAAGAGTGGGAGTTTCATTTCTTCTTTATTATGATAAAAGACAAATGTTGTTGCTTAATTTGTAATGCTACAAGGGCAATACCTAAGAAAGGGAATTTGGAAAGGCACTTCAACACACTTCACGGCAAGTACCAGTTGGACTTTCCGCCCAGTAGTGAGGATAGAAAACTCAAGTTGAAAGATTTTAAACCCAGGTTATCGGGACAACAAACTTTGTTCGTGAAGCCAGCTTTACAATCAAAAGCAGTAACCAATGCATCGTTCAAAGTCACCTTCTTGCAAAGAAATGTAAACCATTTAGTGATGGTGAATTTATTAAGAACACATTTTTAGAAAGAGCAGATTAACTTTTTGAAAATCTCAACTACAAGAATGAGATCAAAATTGCTTTTCAAGACCTACAGTTATCCCGAAATACTGTGATGCTGAAAATTGAAAAATTTGGTGAAAATGTGAATGCACAATTTCATGCAGGTATATGTAAATGCAATGCTTTCTCTCTCAAGCTTGAAGAATCAACATATATCAGTGATACAGCTTAAGTCATTATTTTTATACGTATAACTGTTTGGAAAGATTTCTTTGAAAGAGAGAACTACATGTCTGGACATATTTTAAGCCTTTAAAAATTTCATTAATAAGCTTAAACTGACTCTGTTTAAGCTGATATAAATTACAACGCATGGAGCAAAAGCAATGACATATCATGTTAAAGGTTTCATTGCATTATGGCAGAAAGAAGATGACTTTCCCGATTTTTTGAGTTGTTATTGTATCATTCACCAGCAGGTACTGACTGACCAGCAAGCATTTAAACAAAAAAAGTGTGATGGACATAACCTTCAAGATTGTAAATTCAATCTGAAGACAATCTCTTCAGAGGCGTCTCTTCAAGATGCAACTGGGTGGAAAAAATGATTTAATACTACATACAGATGTAAGGTGGCTCAGACGGTGTAAGTTTCTCCAGAGATTCTGCAATTTAATAAGTGATATTAAAATATTTTTGGAAGAAAGAGGAGACGAATATCGCGAGTTAGAGGATGAGGTCTGGCTGTCTGACTTGGCATTTATGATAGATTTCAGTGACAAACTAAGTTCTATGAATCTAGAAATCCAGGGAAAAGATAAAACTCTTAGTTACATGATCAAATTGATTTCTGCCTAGCTAAACCAGTTCTAAATAATCACTGATCTCCAACAAAACTCTTTCAACCACTTTCCAAACATGCAAATGACAAGCAAAACTACCAAGGTTTTGAGTTTGAAACCGAGAAATATGTTTTTGAAATTGGTAAAGTTCTACAAGAATTTCAATCTAGATTTAGTGACTTACAAGAGAAATCTAAGATATTGTTCAATAACTTTATTTCCCATTCAGAGAAGACACAACGAACATTGCCTAAAAAAATCAGTTTGATCTTCTCTATTGATAAAGCGTCTCTTGAAAAGGAGATAACTACTCCACAGTGTGATTTGTTCTTAAAGGCCCGGTCATCCGAAGAAGAATTTTGGAAATATATTTCCCGAGAGAAATATAACAACATAAGAAAATGCAGTGAAATGCTTCACTCCTGTTTTGGTTCAACATATTTGTGCAAATCAGCATTTTCCTACTTGAAATTAACGAAGACAAAACATCGCTCCAGATCTCAACCGATCTACATTTGGAAGGTTAATTTAAACTGGCCTTGTCACAGTATAAGACCTATTTTGGAAGTCTGGTGGATGACATGAAACAATAATCTTCTAATTAGTAAGAAACCTGTTTTTAAATGTATCCAGTGTCTTAAAATGTCAAAATGTGTGTTCTTTGTAGACAGTATTTTTTAATTATTTTGATCTTTATATGCAGATGATTTTTTTATATATATGTCTATTTTCTATGGTTATTTTGGAGGATATGTAGCTCCCGGTTGGTCTTAACTAATAAAAGTAGATCGTGAAACAAAAAAAGTCGGCCAGGCCTAAGATAAAAGATCACAGTATTCTAAAAAAACAAATAAAATGATAATCATTTTTACAAGTATTTTACTTAAACAGCAGATTAAAGCTATGGGTATTGTAACAAGATTAGTGTTTAACAGTGGGACCAGCGTGCTCTCATTGTTTACCCTGGCTGCGCTCCTTGTTCTCTCTGTCTCCCTCCTTGTCTAGCAGGTAGGTAGTGACCTTCTCACTTGACTGGGGGGATTAGAGGGGCCAAGGAGGTGCGGGGAGAGGACGGGGGGAGGACGGAGACACGACTGGAAGGGTCGCGATTCTTTTTATTCTGGACTCTTTAACTTTAGAAATGGAGGATTCCAGACCCTTAGCTGTCACCACCCCTATATAAACAAGCTCAGCGATAGCCGAGCAGAGAGTAGTCAGTTCTTGGCTCTCAATCAGTGAGACTGGGAGTGGACCTGCGTGTCTAGTGTGTGGACCGGCGTGTCCAGAGTGTGTGGACCGGCGTGTCCAGAGTGTGTGGACCGGCGTGTGCAGAGTGTGTGGACCGGCGTGTCCAGTGTGTGTGGACCGGTGTTTGTGTATCGCGGGTCATCACAGTGTATCGTGTGCGGGACAAGTGTTGGACTAAGTACACGGGTGATGTAGACATTTATTGTTACTGTGTTAATGAACATGATTGTGACTGTATTTAAATATTTGAATAGTTATTAGGTTTTTTAGAGTTGTTAATTTACTTATTTAATTTACTTATATCTCTGTGCTCTTTTAGTTTAATTAAGTTACAGACTTGTGTAAGGTTATTTTTATTTTACTTAATTACTTGTTTAGTTATAATTAATTTAGATATACAGTTAATTAGAGTGTGTATGTAAGTGGTAATTTTAATAATCACAACCTTGAATATTCCGTGGGCATTTTTATTCGTGTTTGGTCGGCAACCTACCCCAATATCTCTAAAAGAACTCGTGGTTCGCACTTCCACGTGTGAACGGCCTGTGACCCTCCCAGGTCACGTGCGCCGCCCCCACGTTACAGTATGTAGCTAAATATATCCAATTTTTCCTTACCACTTTGATAGATAGCAATAAGGGTTGTTTGCCTTAATATGGATTGGAATTTTATGAGATTCTCAAACTCAATTATAGAGGTCTAGAAGATACTCCTGTCCCACAGAGGACAGTAGGCAACACAATTCATAGTGAATGTTGCCAGGGCCACAGCTGTGTTATTTACCTCAGACAGGGCATAGGCCAGTTCATCAAAAGCGAAGGGGGCGTTATAATTTATTGTAATAAGATTATGTGCTAAAAATTATGGAATACATCCGCAAACTCCACAGGTGAGAAAACAAGTGAACTGTTAAGACATATGCAGGTATATAAAAAAAAGACAATTAATTGAATTTGCTACATTTTCTGATAACCCAAACCTTAGTAATTATAGTCGAAATACATTGTCTCCAAGGTTGTTAGCAAGTTTTACTTATAATATGGCAAACTCTAATATAATAAATTTCGCAAGACTCCAGATTCTTCAAAGAAATTGATGGACAGATGCAGAGCCTTACGACTGGCAGATATCACTAAGGCCGGGTTTATATCCATATATAACACACAGCATATAGTTACAGTGACCATACATACTATTTTTTACAGAGCGTGTTTTTTAGGGGGGTGATGTCCTGTTAACCTACAGAACAAGCAATAGTATACCCGTAGGTACTGAATTTTTACCAAGTACTTAAAAGTACTTTTCAAAGTAGGAGAAAATAGTATTTCAAATTGAACCCCGCTAGTACAAGGAACATCACCTGGGAGCAGGTGTTTTCTTTCTTATCTGTGCCCTTTTAACGGGCTTTTTTTTTTTTTTTTTGTCATCAGTTGTCTTTCAAAGCCTGTGATTGTTGTGATGTGGTTGTTTCAAATAGAATTTAAGTAAAAATAAAACTTAGTGGACCAAAGTGTTGTGAGATGGGGCAACCATGCATAAAATATTATTTTAATGTTTCTTTACAAATGGAGTATCCTTTCATAAAATTAGAAAACAGTGACAGCCCTCACGTCATTATTTTAAAACTGTATAGAGATGAAGTTGACCTAAGCAATAGTGGTTGCATGAGCATTGTGAGACATTTAAAGCAACACACACACTTACTAGCAGGGAATGGAGCCACATCAAACAATACAGTAAGCAAGTTCTATTCATTCAATTTAGTGGAAAAGTATGTTGGTCTTACTACTGACAATACCAACACTAATTTTAGAGGCCCCGATTCAGGGGTGTCAAACATACGGCCTGCGGGAGCGTTTAACCCAGCTTAATATGAAACAAGAATAAGAATGTGGCCGGCAATTATAAACTTTGTCTGTACCTGTGATGTATTTTGAGTTTGGGGTTGGATTTGCCCTTTGACTAGTTTCTTGGAGCTCTAACCCCTCATAAGCTTCATAAGACGGCTTTCCTCCAAAACCTCCCCAACAAACCTACCCTTCCGAACTCTCCCCTTCAAATTCTTTCAGCCTCTTTCCGCCCTCTATTCTCACAACCATTTGTTCAGAGTCAGGTATATGGTGTAGGACATGTCATTAAATTAAATATGGATAAGTCTGAGCCCAAGGGTATAAAAGCATCCAATCACCCAACAAAATAAGATCCTCTATCATTTTCCCTTTGGCGTCTGTAAAGGAAGAACCCCACACCAGGTAATGTGCATTGAAAAACCTTTAGCGCCTCTTGGTAACAGATTCACGTGGTGGAAGGTAGATGATATTACACAATGCCACTTTAATCAGAAGAGAAGTATAGACACCAACCTATTGGAGATCAAAAACAACTTTTATTAAATTGAGAGTTATGTGAAGGGATAGCACTTGCTTCGTTTTGCTAACTAAAAGTATGATATAAATCGTACCCACGAGTCATCAGGCAATCAATAATGTGAAAGTGGGTCTCCTGCAAAGACAATTCAAAGAAGAATTTAATAATTTAACTTCTCTACACACACATTAAAAAACCTACAATTCAATTGTTGTATTGGCATTATATAGTTAAAAGGTAACTAGTCATCAGTGCTTACCATGATATAATTCTAAGGTAGAACGTGCGTACGCACCCACGCACGTATGTATGTATGTTTAGGTTTTCTTCCTTAGAACATACACATTTGGCTAAAGGTTATGGGGTAAAGAGCGTTTTACATGAAGAGGACGGTTGCTTTGGAAATTGAGGTAATGTTTATGGTTTGTGGCTTTGGTGTGGACTGTGGTGTTAATGTCTCTCCTTAAATATAATATAAATATAAGATTCTATCCCGCTAACAAGAGCCAAGACACAAGTTCGAAAAGGCAAATGCAGATTCCAAGCCATTTTTTTTTTATCAATACAGGAAAAATCAGAACATAAGTAAATAGTCCAGACGGTGTTTTTACTCTCTTATACCAAAGAAGGAGACTGATGTACCCTGAAAATTTCATACGTATGTGTTTTTAATTGAGAAATTTAGGCCTACAATTTTCTGGTTTGTAGACTTTGCCTTTCTATCAATTTTTCACTATAATGTTCAATTTAATATTTTACATGACAAGATTTTCACAATTTGATAGTACCCTTAAAAATATTTTGTCCTTAAAAAGTAAATTAATATTCATTTATTTAACTCTGTCAAAGTAGACAGAATTCTAAAATTGATTAGTGGAAATGTTTCAAAAAATTTTATCCCACAAACTTTGGAGTACACATTGCATACACATCAGTAATAATTACGTCTAATGTGTCAAGCTCTCAATAGACCATAATTCCTCTTCAAATCTTGGCCAGGTGCACTGTGGGCTGTTTTCAAAATGTGATTTAGCAATCATTTTTACCATACACTTTCCACATTATAGTAGTGCATTTTCTTTAATTTACTCAACCCATCCCTAACCTTATAATTAGTTATTAATCATCTTGGTATTGAACACACATAAAAAAAGTGTGCAAGAGGGGCTAACAACAGTGAAACACGTGCATTGCTACAACAAGTTTTGAGGGGTAGCAAAAATGTAAAAATTTTAAAATATATGAAAATAATTTAGTTAAAAAACACATTATCATTTATTCCATCCCTATGAGAACCTTTTTTATAAATCTCCTAAAATAACATAATTTTCCAACACTTGGCGAGTCATAATTCCATACCGACGAGCCGACAACACTGATCACAGCTGATGAGCTGAAAATGTTTAGTTGTTTCTTAGTGGAAATCACAATAAGTTGATTTTAAGCAGTGTCACAGTGCTTAGTGTTTTTATATCTCGTTTAACTTATTTTACAGAAATGCAGTCCTCCGGTGATTATGATATATGTTTTTGTTATGTTTGAATTATTAAGTTATAAAAGTTTTAACCTGCAAGTAGATATTTGAGAAAATACATTCTCCCCCCCTTACAAATTGGTTTCACCCAATGAAATCAAATCTTTGTCATAACCTCTAAGTAAATAATAAAAGTTGTAGGAAAAAATATTGATTAGTATGCCATTTTTATTGATTCTCTAAAACTAATGAGAAAAAAGATGAGCTTAAGGGTTTGGTTGTATAAAATATATTATATAACTATATATATAACTGTATATATATACACGTACACACATACACAAAAGCAGCTTACCCCTCGGAAAGAATAATCTTTTGGAGGAAATTTGAATGCTGGACCAAAGTTAGCAGATACAGTAGCATTCTTGTAAAGTGAGAGAGTTGGATAGTATGCACCACCATAAATGTCAGAAAAAGCCGCACCATGGCATTGACCATTTGTGAAGAAGATAATCTTACTGCCAGGAAGCACATTCAGATTTTTCAATGCCTCAGCAACATTGTCCTTTTCTTCATAATATAGGTGACTCTTGAACTTCACTAATGGCTAAACATATTCAAAAATAAATTAGTGGAACACAAAGTTAAATCAGAATATTTGTTTGTTCTGGGATTTTTAACAATTTTTTACTATGGTGGCTATAGCTACCTATTTTATTCTACAATCTTGGTGATAATTGTTAAGTTTATAGTTGTGGTTTTTGACACACACAACAATGAGAGCATGTTTAAGCTCTAATTTTTTTATTATGTGCTATAAAGAAAAGTAAAATATGTGCATAGTAATCAGAGATGCGTAAATAGCATTTTTATTGAATCAAATAGGAACATTTCAAACAAATGCCGTATAGTACACAATGAATAGTATATTTCATCATAAATATATTGTTGATGAAAATTATTGTAATTAGTAAATTACTTTTAAAAATTGTTTTTTTTATATTCAACTATGGGTGGAGTGCAAAATTAATATACATTTTTATTATCTAAGATGGTAATAAAAAAATTAATTTAAAGCAAAATTATAACAAATTGGGAAGGAATTTTGATCCAGTTTTAAGATAACGTGTTTCACCTAAATCAACTCTACTGTTATAGTGGTTATTTTTTTTTAACTTTCGTGATTAATTTATGACTGAAATCTTAATGTGAAAATTGCACAGTGGATATAAAAACTGGACAGTGTAGATGATATGTTTTTTTAAATAAAAACAAAATATACATTGTTTTGATTGTTGAATAAATTTTAGCAGGATTTTAAATTGATAAAAAATAACTTTAAAAAAGCAGAAATGAGACCCTAGAATCCTTAAGGATATTCAATATTTGAGGATTCAAAATAAAAATTCATAATTTTGAATAAGAATTTGTTTTAGGTCTTCAATACTGCTCAATGGTGGTTCAGTCTCAACATATTTATATAAAACGCATAACAACAAAAACCCAGACCATTAATTTAATTAACAGTTAAATGTATGTCAATGTTATAATGAATGCATTTAGTTACTATTTCTATTTTCTACTATTTGTTATATTCATATTTCCCATGTTCACAATTTTGTACAAGTTTCAGATGTAAAATTTAAATATGGATTCGAATTCATGAAATAATGGATTCGAAACATCCATAGAAAAAATTATAATTATTAAAGAAAAGTCAAACTTTTTAATAATTCAGAGATCATTAAATTTAGATAAATACAACTTGGTCAAATGCTGAAGGCTAAGTCTTTCCCTTCTTTGTGTTACCAAACTCCCTTCTTTCGAAATCATTCTTTCCCTTTCGTCTTTTTTGGCAGATACAACCAAAAAAGATTTTAACCACATATGAAACACACATACACATTTCTATTCAAACGACAATTCTAAAGGATTTTTCTTGAAATTCTTGTTGCCTGCAGTTAAGTACTTGGGACTGATTCTGTAATGGTCTGGTTAATAGTTGTCAATGGCAAAAAAAATCAATACCAGTCCCAAAAAGATTTCTTTCTGAGGTGGTTCGTGTATTATTTTGTCATTTTGGTCAACCACTATTTAAGCATTTAGCTTAACAATTCCCAATCTCTGTTTCTCTTGGTAAACAACAAAACTTGCACCACTTTTTACTTTATGCTTGCTTATCATCAGCCATACCTCCAGTATCACAACATTCACCAATCATATCCTACACCATCCAGTATATTCTCACAAGCCAAATGTATGTTTCTTATATGATTTAACAAGGTATTGTAAGCAACTTTCTAAAGCCTTTGAAAACACTTGATATCCCAAGGTCTTAATAGATTAATCAAAATCTGTCTAGAGCACTTTCAAGAGACAAGAATGGTATTTTAGTTATGGCTGAAGACACTGTATACAACCCTAATTTACACAAAAATAATCAGAATTCTTTAGAATGGCTATATATTCTT
The DNA here is from genome assembly GCA_039000515.1 of Timema cristinae. NCBI lineage: Eukaryota > Metazoa > Arthropoda > Insecta > Phasmatodea > Timematidae > Timema > Timema cristinae. The sequence continues at coordinate 72,971,693 of JBCFYV010009882.1, read as the reverse complement.
AACCAGTTCAACTAAAATCCAAACCTTCACAGTTTATCTCAAGTCTACTCTCTTGACCTGATGAAGCTGTCTGTGACAGTGAACGCTTGTCCTTAAAAATGTGTTTGTGTGTTTTTTAATGTTATGGAGCCCAAGAACACCAAAGAAGAATACCATGAATACAATCCTGAGGGAATCCCCACTGCAGCATTTGTGGAATTCACTAACACACTATAGCACAGTTACTAAAACCTATATATAAAAAAAACCAAACTACAACAACCAACAAAACACTAATGAAAGTTGACTACAATGTTTTAAAATGATTTAATGGATTGTTAAGTCCATAAAAATTCTGATTATTTTTTTTCAGTTTGTGTCCTTAAAGGCTAAAATTATGTATGTGTGATATTCTCTGATAAAGAAAATATAAAAAAGAGAGAAGGCACTGAGGTGCATTTGGCTCTACTCAAATGTTTTTCTCTTTCATGAGGTGTAGCTCTCCATAAACATTTCTTTCCTTATTTTCCATATATTAGAAATACCATAAAAATTATTTGAAAGTAATCAACAAATAATTATCTAAGGTAACATAACTTAGTTGATTTAATTTGTAGGAACAAAAATTGGAAATATTAATCTTACTCTGTCTTTATATGTTGGAGGGATTGGACTTATATTCTCTGATTCTGGCAAAATGATGAGGAATCCAAGTACATCCCCTTCACCATAAGGTGGACTATAAGTATTTCCCCTGCTTTCGTGGAAACTTGTTCCTTTCCTACACAAAATGGAAACCATCATTGTATTTATTAGCACTTTGTAACCATATTTATACCCCATCTACGATAGGAGTGTTAAACTGACAACTATCAAAAGTTACTAGATTCAATCTCATGTATCCATTCGCCAAACCATATGATCTGCAAGACCATGTGTTGAGTTTTTGTCACTATTGGCTGTTAAAACTTTCACAAGAAACTATTTGTTTTTAATTATTTACGAAAGGGTTTTCATATTATTGAAATACACACTTATGAATTTACCATTTGGATCTTTCTCTTTAGTGGCATCTGTTGTTTACTTAAAATGCTTTACAAACAAGAGCTTATAAAAAGCTACCTTCTTTTCATAAATTAAGATGGTGAACAAGACCAGTCTACATAGGAGTTGTTGATGATTTCAGTTGTGTTCATGCACATGTCTTTATTAAATATATATTTTTAATTTTGAAGCATCTTTATCTAAGTTATAAACATAATTTATTCATTTTTGTGGCCAGTTATAAGAAGATACAAGTGTGAATATAACACCTTTTAATTCATTATTTCATGCAATATAATATAACGTGTTGTCATAACCTCAAAACAAAAAACGTAATAGTTTTAACAATATGTTTTGTTCTTTCATAAGTTACAAAAAAGCTAATTATAGAGTGACCTTTAGGCAAGTATTATTATAAGTGTTTAATAACACTTTTAATAAACAATATAGTATTGATGAGAAAATAAATATTTCCAAATTATTAACTTTCACACAATGTATGCAATAACAATATTTTACTAGCTGTCAGTTACCACCACTCCTATGAGAATAGGACTTTTAGCTAAATAAATTAAGCATAATAAGACAAAAATATACATTACACTAAAGTAATTACATACATATTATTTTAGTAACATATTTTTACAATAACATAATGTATCTGAGACTACAAATGAAATGAAACATAATAAATTATGCCTCATCTTCAGGCTGCGGAAAACTCGAAACAAAGAATTTCTTTAAGGCAGGGATGTAGGTAATTCGAGAAAAGAAAAATGTTTTTGGAGTTTTTATATGAAAACATTTTTTTTCGCTAAAAAAACAAATATTGCTTAAGTACAACCACAAGAGATTAATTTTCTTTACAAGGTGACATCAACAGTTTTTGAATATATGTCAAGGATGCACTGAAATTTAATGACAACTTTTACTCTTTATTTTAAATTTTGTCATCTAATACTGTTATATTCACAAGGGCAGATCTGGAGGGCAGGAGAGCCCCACCCCCCTCAAGAAATGTTTTAATTAGTATTAACAATAATAATTTAAAAATTAAACCAATTAAATATATGTTGGAGTGACTACTAGTTTTACTGACAAGTAATATCTCACCAACCAGTTACTTTGTGTGTCAATCACTGTCAACAATTGATTTACATTTTAAATACATAATTTTTTACTAACAAAAATTAACAAAAAAAAAACAAATAAACGGCGAATCTGTATGTATTTTTCTTCTTCAAATTTTTCCAATCAATTTTTCTAAATCTAAAATTTTGAAGGATTTTTCAGTCAAAATTTCTTCTCAGACCGGCCATGCGTGACCCCCTCTCCCCATCACTCAAGTCCTGAATCCACCCTTGTATGCTCATGACAAATATTTAAGAAATGTTTATATCACCATATGAAGAAAATTAAATTTTATGTTTGTACTGAAGCAGTATTTCATTTATTGTGGTCAAAAAACAAAGTATTACTATAAAAACACTTGACTTTTCTCAAGTTCCCTACATCCTCACCTTAAGCTTGATTGAAAAAAGTTTAAGGAACAAGACTAAAATAAACCTGCTCACAACCAGAATTGATTTAAAAGTTAAAGATATTTAATGAAATAACAAAAAACATTTAGTTGTAGTCTTTATAAAAAAAATACATTGTGATTCTACAAAATAAAATAAATATACATTATAACTATGATAAACATAAAAACAGTACAACGAAATCAATTTAAAGAGTAAGGATTTATTGGCAGTACATTTATAACAAAGGTAATTATAATGTTGCCTTATTAACAATTTGGCACTAACCTAAAAAAAAACCTTTTTTCTTTCCAACTTCATGTTGATTTATACTTTAAGTAATGTATATGCATATAGTTTTTGTACAAAATAAAATTTGGGTATATTTGATAGATTGTCATTTTTAACATAACTCAGTGATGTATATCATTTCAAAGATTTGGTTGGATGTAACAAATATTTTGTTTGTATTAAAAAATTAATAAAAAAATCATGGAAGCACTAGTTAGATTTAAAAATCGTGATTGTTTCTAGATATGAAAAGTAATTGATATACAAATTAATAATTGTTTAAATTCACAGATTTTACTAACTAGTTTCTTAATAAATTGGTAAATGAATATACACTTTGTTATAGTAAAAAGAATGCAATTTAAAGTGAATGTGGGAAAATAAAATAATAAAATGGCAAACTCTTTAAAAGCGAATTTATGTTCCAATAATATATTATCACTAGCCAACAATTTTTTGTTCATGCCTCCAGGACATAAGTTGCTGAATCTTAAGAAATTGATGTGCTGATTTCAAAAACGTCATTAATTTTTGTGTCTCATGTCTACATCAAAAAATATACTCAATTATCATTTTTTAATTAAGTACTTAATTTTAGTATTATACATATACTGTAATATGCAATAATTATCATCATTAACTTTTTCAAGTTAAAATACAACAAATTTATTAATTAATTTACCATTTAAGGTAACATGTTTACTCTATATACTTCAAAATGATGGCCAAATATATTTGTAAAGTCTGTTTTTCATTCCCACTTAAGAGATCAACAATAATCTCCCATCATGGAGTAATCCCAGTGGCCTTGATAAAACTTCTCCGTCATGGATTTGTACTGATTAAAGTGTTCCGCCTGCCCACCACTCACAGCTTCAAAATTACCAGAAAAAAAATGAATTTATAACACAAATTTTCAAAGACATTTGAGATCCCATATCTTTATAGCATTGTAGTAAAGTTTACACAAGAGATTTTTAATTGACTCGTGGCCCCTGAGTGGAGTGGGGAAAAAAAGTGTTGAAAGCAGGAAAAACTATATAAGCTCCATGAAAATATATATTACAGTGATATCATTGGCTAGGGATGTGGGCACACTTTATGGATATAAGCGGGCTTCGTCCAAACAAGATTTTAACACTCGCTTGCCACCTTCGACCGACGATGGATTATTCTTGGATTCTTTATGTAAGATATACTTCTCTGCCGTGATGTCATAATTTTTGATCACAGGCTATTCAAGACCCCTTTTTTTCATATTTGCCTTAGTCCATTTCATTTTTTTATAACAGTTAACGCTTTAATTATTTCTTTCTGATGAGGTTTTGTTTCTAATACTTGTTATTTTAATGGTTGGTTGATATAACTTATTTTATTTAGATATTTATTAGTGAACACTTCTTTGTCAGATGTTCATTTATATTATTTTAAGACGACCCTCAAAAGGGTAAAATGTTACCTTTTTGTTTTGGGTCTTTTGCTCGGGGCTTAGGAGAGGTTGGCTCTTCTTGCGAACCTTTGATTGCTGTACGGTTAAACAGGACTTCATCCCATCCCCTTTCTTAATACAAATTGAGGATGGCCCTCAAAAGGGAGAATTCTGACCATTTTGTTTTGAGTAAAAGTTCTTGCCGTGTATGGATTTATTCAGGAGCTTTTATCCCAGGATTGTAGATTTGATTAGTTTATCAGTTTATTAGAATAGGCTTACTCATTATCTTTAATGTTTCATTGTTTCATTGCTCTTTGTTGTTGGGTTTTCACCCTCCTGTGAATGTTGTGAGCCTGTATGTCTATTTGTAAATTATCCTTGCATGTAGTATTTATTTATTTATTTAGCACCCATTTGGGTTATACGCTTTGCCTGTAGTAGAATCCTTACATAGTCTAAGCCACAAATGAGTTTATTTTTGTTGAATAAACATGTATATTTTTATTTGGGCTACACTTTATTTAGGTCAGTTTGTTGCTTGATAGTAAGCGACGCTAGCGCTGCCAGGTAGCAGGTTAAAATTCTCCCTACGGGTGTACTTTCTTGGTCATCTTGAATATGGTATACCTGCACAAAAGTGTATTAGAAAAAGTGATGTTTAAGAAAAGTGGACACTGGAATGGCGGCAAAGCAATTTTAAGAACCCGACCCTCTAAAGACAAAAATCAAACATCAAACTGCTTAGGACTAATTGATCAGAAATTTTAAATAAATTTAAAATATTGACCTAGTAGGATGAATAGTAAATGAATAAAAACAAATCACTACTTAAAAATATGTAAAAGTAGATCAGGCACGTTCATATTGAAGCCCGCGAATACATTCTGAGTGGATCGCCAGTTCAAATTGAAATATATTTTAGCACCATGCCTTGTACTACATGTTCGGGTTGTATGCTTATTTACTAATAAAGATAATGGTTTTAGGGTAAGGAAAATTATATTTAGAAGAAGTGTACCCACATTTGCATGGAGGGAGAGTGGGATACAATTTAGAAAAAAAAAAAACTCTCAGTTTACCTTACCGAGATTCAAACCATAATCTCCCTGTCATCAGAAGTCTAGTCTACTGCGAGAGTAGCGCATTAGACCATATTGCCACTGAAGCAGGCCTTGAAATACACGATCAATTAGGCTCTTGTAACTGATGTAATTGCTAGGTAACTTCCATTTAGTTTCAAGAGACATAAGTACAATGTTACTGATGGATGGATGGATGGGTACTATATCTGGGCATTAGATATTAAAAATCTCATGTAGGGTACCCGGCCAATTCCTCTAGAACTTGTGTGCCCTTTGACCGGGGAAAGGTTAGGCATGTCTGTAGTAAATATTTAAGAGTTTAAAATGTATTGAGGTGATCATATTGAAACCCATTATTATAATTTTGAGAATTTAATAATACTAGTGTTAGCTTTATCATAGACATTCAGATACCTTGATCTCCTAGAATATCCGAATTTATCATAACCCAATGGAGCTTGAAGGTTTGCATATTCTTGGCCCCAGCCAAGACGGCATGCTGAACTTTCTGGCATATCCTCAATAGTAGTTTCCCAATACCAACAGCCTCGGCTCACAGCTACAATAGAACATACTGTTTGATTTAGCCCAAATTTTTAACAAAATTTAAATGACTTTTTTACACACAATAACCTTCTTTACAAATTGCTTCAGTACTAATATTAATTGCCCAGCATGGGCCTTTCAGATCAAATTGATCAACTCTTTTTTTTTTAATTATCGATTTTAGTAGCCGAGTATGTGGTCACAACAAGGAACTTTTCAGAAACCAAAACGACTATTTCCATAACTTACTATACTATCAAAACAGTTGAAAGGGAAAGACTCATGGGCCAAAACAATGGCAACATTAATATCTATCTTCTATTAATATAATCGTGTATAGACGGGTAGTTAAAAGGGACTTCAAAAAGTAAAAAATGACTTTTTTAAGCCTACTCTCATGTCAATACAGTTTTGGAAGTTTTAGAACTGCAATTCAGTAATTATAAAGTAAAATTTAAGACACTGTATGAAACAGCATTAAGACAGGCGTTAGAGTTTGGCAGCACTAACACAATGCCCAGAGCAACTGTGTGTGAGGTTCAGAGGATCATTACAGGAGGGAAATATCCATACCATTTTGATACAACGCAATAGTGCAATTAAAAGAACGCTCTCAAAACCACCACTAGCTCCTCTCAAACTACCAAAAAGTGATTCCTAAACATCTTGCAGATGATGGGAGTGGCCAAAACTTGCAAGTGTGTGTACATTTTTACAGAGAACTTCGTCCACATCCTGACATGTTCTTCGCAGAATTTTGACTATGAAATAAGAAGTGGAGCAATGTAAATCTAAAAGATAGGCCAAGCACTGCAATAGAAGCATTTTTGCAGTGTATTGAAACATTTTATCCAAAGGTGAGATTAGTTCTTCCAATAATGACACTCCTCATCTCTACTGCTTACCCTGAAAGGTCATTTACAATATTGAAAAGCTATCTGTGCAACACCATGACACAAGATCACCTTACCAGCATTGTCCTTCTCAGTGTTCACAGAGAAATCGAAGTGAAAATAGATGAATTTATCACAAAATTTTCAGCGAGTCAAAGGGGGTGGATTTCATCTTGCAGTGAAAACAAATTTAATTTTTCTTTTATTGATGCAAAGTGTAATGTTTTGAGCCATCACATATAGATAATAGCAAAATATTAAATATGTAATGTCAAGTCAGAACTTGTATGTATAGTATGTATGTTTGTGGTTTTCCAACACTCATAGTTTTTTCAGTAAAATTTTGGAAAGGTACTTTAAACAAAACACAAACACACACAACCTCGAAATAATTTTCACCATAAGCTCATGGAAAGACTCAGTTTTATGGAGACAATATTAAACAAATAAGCATAGGTATACTAAAGAATAAACGGACCCATTATTAATCAGCCAGAGTGTGAATACTTTAATATATATATACCAATAACAACAAGAGGAAGGCAAATTTAAAGGTAATGCACCAGCGGAGTGTGTTAACCACAATGTGGGATCTAAAAACTTTTAATGTCGATTTATAACAATAGATTTATGTTTATGATATTTTGAAGATTATAAATGTTCGGCCAAAATATGATACCAAATCATGATAAAGTGTACTTTATATTAACTGAACAGAATGTGGCAGATAACTTTCCAAAATAAAGATTGCATAATTGCTCAACCACATTTGGATTCCGATCAAAAAATGTGAATTAAATTAAATTGATGCAAATCTTAGTTTCTTTTTAACTCAGACATTCCAGCCACATAACCAAAATAACATTTTATTTCTTATAAATACTTAAGAAAACAAATTAAATCACACACCAATTCTATTTATCCATCTAACTATCTATCCAAGCCTCCATTCTGTTGCATTAATGCAAATTTTCAGTTATATTTCAAATTCTCCAAGCATTTAGTTCCATATAATACCTTTCTATGTGTTTTATATGTGTATCTCTATATAAAAAAAAAATGTTTCTGAAAATTAAAATAATGTGTAACTATGGAAGTTTGAAGAAGTGGGAAGTGTTAAAAGTGTAAAAAGAAATGAGGAGAGAAGTGTATTTGTTCCTATTTAGGCCTACCCTAAATATACTTTCAGGTTGGCTTGCTTCACTATCACTTATCTTACATTATTGTACAGTGTTTCTACACTGTCTGATTATACATTTCCAAGCCATTAGGCCAATCATTTATTTTATTAACCAATTCTATTGATTTAGTTGTTATTTGAACCTTGAAAAAGACAACTTTGAATAAAAAAAAATAAAAAAAATAATATTTTAGTTTTAATAAAAGAAAAGCAACCTTACCGTGGGTGGCCCGGACCATACAATAGCCTTTCTCCCCAGTCACAGCTAGTCGATCTTCTGATATTTTCAACTGGGGAGCTCGATCATGGAGCGCTAAGAGCGCAGAACTTGGATTTAAAGTTCTGTAGAGCCAACCTGGGATGGGTTTTCCTGCCCAATCACTACTTTCATCAAACTCCTAAAAATAACACCCGCAATAAATAACTCCAATGTTACAGCTAATTAAATATTAAAATAACAGTGTTTATATTTGAGTGATAAGATAAAATACAGTAAACCAAACCAGTAAATAATTCATTATATTTGTTGCCTACTAAAGTTTGATTTTCAACATCAAGATAAAGTCTCTTTTTAGTATTCACTTTAAGTATCTCTTAAGATTTTGTATTTCTATTCATTATCTGTGCTTGACATTTTCTTTGCTGAGCCGAGGTTATATAAAAATACTACCAGATTATTAATAGAGCATAGCTGTCTGTGTCTGATTATTAAAATGGTTCAGCCAATATTTATTGCATAAACACATCAACTTAATATAAAAATCCTATGGAAGAGGGTTTTTTGTTTGTTTTTTATTTAAGTAGTGAAACTCCTTTGCTCTTATGGGCAAACATGTAGAGACATTTTTTATCTTCAGTTAAGAGCACAGCTTTCACCCAACCTCTCAAACTTATAATTTGATCTGTCTGACTAATCAGTACACATGCTTATTACTACTCTAATCCCTTGACTACCTATTTTTAAACGTTTTAGAACATAGTTATGTGCATATTTCTGGCTTTTTGTATATTTTTAACTGTAGGTTGTTATATTTTTCCAAACCTGTAAAATATATGCATGTTTTGCGATGAATATCAGTATAAATATGCAGCGATCTAAGTAGATAGGTAAATAAAATGTATGTGGGAGGAGTATCTTTAAGAGATAAAGAGGGTTAGTATGGATTCAAAAGACGATAGGTGATCAATTGAAGTGGATGATAACTACTAGCAAACTTCGTTGTAGAAATAAGAAAATCAATGAGGCCAGAGCCCTGGTAATAACACTGTCTATATAGGTCAGATGAAAGACTGGATGGAATAGATACTCCCTGCTAGCATCAGTCAATGGAGACAAAACTAGTGATAATGGGTTACCAGGCTAGCCACTCAATCTCTAGAATAAAACTCCAGAATAATTATGGGTTTTGCTGGAAAACAAATGGTAACTTTTGCGATTTTCCAAAAGGCTCCTCATCTGGCTATGAAACTGTAAACAAATTATTCCAAATGAAAATGTTTTGTAAAATTTGCCCTGAACGGGCTTCCAAATTTTATAACTTGAGCAAATATTATTAATAAGTGCTTATATCCAATACCTAGGATAGTGAAGTATTTGAATCTTGTAGAATTAAACACCCTACAGCCTCAAACATGTTTTTAAAATAATTTAAATTACTTCAAGATGCCTCTTTGTTAAAAAGAAAAAAAGCCAACAAAGTTAAAACCCCTCTCCTGATCCCCCCATAAAAATAATATTCAAGGTACAGCCTTGGGAATACTCTACATCCTTGATACCCACCTCGGTGGCCTAGTTGGCTAACACGCTAATTTCGTGTTGAGCTAGACTGCCGAGGACGGGAAGATCGATGTTCAAATCTTGGTAGGGTGAAATGGGGGTGATTTTTCCTAAATGGTTTTCCACTCTCCCTGCACGCGTATACAGGTTCACTTCCTCTAAATTCAACCTTCTCAATTCCTAACCCATTATCATAATTAGTACTTAAGAGTATAACCCGAAAGGGTAGTAATACACAATGCTAAATGAAATAAGAACACATCCTTGATGCAAATTTTTATGGTCTGTATTAGTAAGTCTATATTCCATAAAATATTATCAACGTTGGTGAGGTATGAACAATTATGAACATTGTGGGGACATGCACCATAGGGTCCAGGCCGCAGAATCTAAAGCCTTTTCCAGCCCTCCAACCCCATGAACCTGCAGGACCAGAACTGTTCTGTCTCAACACTCCCTTTAGAATCTCACTACTAAATAATTATTTTAAAGTATGAAATTTGGTCTTGAGATATGACAAATGTGTTATTTTCTTACGCATTGTTTTTATGAAGTCCTACCAAAATTATGTTAGGCAACCAACTGCCGCTGAGAATTATAATCCAAGTAGGATATTACTGTATGACCTTGGTGGTGAGCTAAAAATAGCCACCTCTGTTCATACTGAGGATCGAATAAGCTGGGCTCGGTTAAGTGAGACTCAATTTTACTTCGGCTTACTATTTTGGACTAACAATAATTAGAAGTAAAAATGCAATATGACTTAGGAAATGTTTGGTGCTATAAAATAACAAAATTATTAAGTTATTTTTATTAACATTAGGTTGTTTTTATTTGGTATAGAGGTTATAAAATAGCCACATGAACTGCCCAGTGTGTTTTAGGACATGCAAATGATGTAAAACATTATCCAATTGTTTACCAAACAATTTTTTTCATTCAATTTCAAACAAACTTGATAAATATTTAATAACAAATGAAGATATTATTCTTGAAGCCTAACCAGTCCAATGCATGGCATAAAAACAGCTAAACCAACATGCAAGCAACACTTACACATTTCTTAAACTCATTAATAAGACATTCAAAAATAGAATGTTGAAATTGGAACAATATCAAAAACAGAATGTAGACATTGGATCATCTATAAAATATTCTGAAAATTGAAAAATGACACCTGGACTTAGGAATCGAACTCAGGACCCTTGACTTAGTATGCAAATGCTCTAACCACTGAGATAACCAGGAATTGTCCCATGCCCAGGGTCATTCTTCACTCATATTTTAAGGCAGAGTCTATGATGGACGTGCGGAAATCGTCGGCTACAAATGTGTGATTTTTTTTATTATTAAGATCACAAGCTATCAGATAACACAGCCACCTTCAATTCGGTAGTTGGCTTAATGCCGCCACATGTACAATTATTATAATTGTAAGGGATTGCATAATTAAAAATCAAATAATTTAATTTATTTCGTCAACTTTAGACGATAGCAGAAGACAATATTTCGCCATGTTGGATAGCTGACAGGCCGAAGAATGAGGTCAGACCGTCATTCGTAGCAAACCGACACCCTTGTAACAACAGACACCCCGCCCTTACCTAGCAAGCGTTTATAGGACACATTTTTGTGATATGAATCAAGGTGTGGACTGTTCACTCCCAGGGGACTACCCGGGTACATCTATAGGAACGCCCCTAAACGTTTTCCACCACTTGTGCTAGATGTAGTTGTCAGCTGCTGATTAATTGACATTACAGAACTGAGAATCTTCCCTTTGATCTTCATATTCCATTAAGTGAGTATCATCTTTAAATTGTATGGCACTTTCTATGAGAACTTTTGACTCTATCCTGTTTCATCCTTACTACTAGTTCAATCATGTATTTTACACACCTTACATTTTGCCCTTGTAGTTCTACCTTTAGAACTTATGATTTCCACAAAAACTTGCCATAGTGGATCTTTCCTTCTGCCTGTTGAATTCACAATTACAATAAACTGAACCTTCCAGCCATTTACAAAACATTTCGTTTTCACACAAGAAAGAAAACATACATAATGAATACATCACCGACTAAACATAACCTCAAAACCGTAAAACAAACCATGTGTTTCCTGTAAAAAAAACTCCCTGCAGTAAGGTGCAGGCAAAAAATTCTCCTGTAGGTAACTAAATTTCTCTACTGATTATATTTAACTTCTAAACATAGGCATACATATTACATACCTTATAGCTCCATATTAAATTGTTTCAAAACTATTATTATTGTTATTATTATTAGCACCACGTCTTACTACCCATTCGGGTTATACGCACCTACGCTAATGTGTAATGGTAGGGTGATTGTGAGATGAAATGAAGGACCTACAGTTTAAAGTGGAATCCGAACCATGGTGGAGGCCTGACATTCCCCACATTCACAAGATGTCTTGTCAGAGGGGGAGGAAGGGTTTGGTAATCAGATAAATCTGTGCCGGGACCGAGGATTGAACCCTGGCCGCCAGCACAGAAGTCTGACACCTTACCCCTAGACCACCAGGTCACCTTGTTTCAAAACTATTTTTGTGTTTGGAACATGGTTTTTGTGTATAAAACGTGTTTTTATTAGTTTAAAACGCACTACTTCAATGCACTGTTTACAACAAACAAAAACCGTTTAAAATTATAAAAAAACGTGTTTTTTGGATTATTATTATTATTTTTAACTTCCTATTGCCAACCCTGTGTGGGGTGGAACGTTTAGATTAAGTAAGAGGTGATCCAATAATTACAATAATAAACATGTTGTTGGGTCCCTTACCTGAGTGCAAATGTTCCTGACTAACCAAGTAACTACATTTTTAAATCAAACACTCATTTGGAAAAGGAAACCCAGAACTGATGTTGTTGCTCTTCATTAAAGCACAAAGAAGCAATACAATGCATTTATCTAACTTTTATGTTGGCAATAGTTGCACTAAAATATCAATAGTTTTCTCAATGCATTAAATATTGTTTAGTGTTTAACTCTTTATACTGTTGGAATATGTTTGGCATTGTTAAATTGATATTTGTAATGGAGGATTCACCTGCTATGCTGGAGTATTGTCTAGATGACCCCGTGTCGAGCAATTAAAATCAATTTCCTATTTCCACCTGAGGTAGCAGGATGTATATCCTTACAGAGGACAAAAAGTACTACATTACATATGTTTAATGATTTTGCTTACCTGTCGAAATGGAGCATGCGGATCTGGTTCAGCAAGAATGTATCGATAGCCATCTTTGTTGTATGGGTGTTCCAAAGGGTATCCATGAGCAGGTAACTTAATAGCACCAGAGTCACCACCACGACCCTTCTTACTGGGCCCAGCACCATGATCCCCCAGTGTTTTCTTTCGGGAGTTTCGACCCTTCACACTCCCAGCAGCTGTCACTATGCAGAATGTTATGTAAATAATTGAACCAATAATACCAGATGAAATAAATAGTATGAAGCACTAGACAAACTTTTTCTTTAATATTAAAATAGAGACATTTACTAAATATTTTTAAAATTTGTGAGACAAAATAATATACATTGTTGCAGAAACACAACACCAAAGAGCACACTTTGGCAGAAACATTGAGACAAGGACAAGGTTGTTTGGGGGTGACCTTAGTGTTTAGAGAGTAATCAACTAATTATACAGTGAAGTGTCAGTTGTATTTTTTGTAGAAGTTTTATTATACATGGGAATCAGTTTTACTGAGGCTCTGAAGGGTGTTAAAGTGCCTAAGTTGTGTAAACGACTGAGATAATCACATCCTCCTGGGGTCAACCGTTTGATTACCATGACCGCTCACTCATCTTGAAACCGTACAGGTACCCAGCCAAGGGCCTAACCACTATTCTAACATGATCACGACTGCCTAGAGAGTGCCAGCACCATTTTCGATTTTCAACCACTCTCTCGCAGTTAGGCCAACATGAGGGTAGCTCCGGGGTGCATCAAAAGGCCCAAAGTGCACAGGATGCATTTCTCACACCTGGCTATGCTAACTATCCTAGATTGGGCCTCTACTTGGTTCCGTGATGTTTGGTTGGCTGAGATCTCAGCTTACCGTATCTTATACATTTCTTAGACTTTGGGCTTACAGCTAACATCATAATGAATACAAAACAAAATTAGATTACTAATACTAAGTAGAGGGCATTATAAAGAATTAGTTTAGGCTAAAACAATTATTTGGTTTTTTCAGACACTGTACTGTCATGGTTCTGCTATTGTGCAATGAACCATATTTATTGCAAAGGATAATAAAATCTTCAAAGTTATTTTTCATGTTTTGTATAATGTTGTAAAAAATGCATTATTATGATAGTTATTTTCATTAATAGTAAGTAAAAATAAAAATATATTTGGATGAAAACCAATTGAAAATCTATCTTTAGTGGTTTGTCAAACATTAAAATCCGTTTATCTATTAATGACATAGAAAAAAAAAGCCTGAATATAAGAATTAAAAAAAAAATCTTGATGACATTTTAAGATGAAGATATGCGTTATAAAAAGAGCACTGTGTTCTAACATTTAAATATAAATATTTGAGTAACTAATCTACAAAACAGTATACAAAATGATAATTTATTAAAAGTATCAGTACTTACCCTGCTGAATTCCCATTTCTGTGATTCTGAGATGTCCTCCTTTAATCATGGCCTCATAATTAGGTTTGATTTGAGTCAGTTGCAGCCCTAATAATCCATACAATGGTTGAGAGCCATCATGAGATGTATCCTTGCACAAAAACATTGTTCCCACTTCCTTTGTAAGTGTACGGTGGATCTATAACAATATACATAATTACAATTGAATGTGGAACATTAACACTCATATTAATTTGTTAATTTATTAAAAATGGACCTGCATTATTATAGGCAAAAGGGACATTTGATGGGGGGAGGGAGGGGGGGGGGCAGTAAATTTTCTGTACCCGAGCCTATTTTCAAACAAATGTCTTGATAACATATAAAGATACAGAGAAATTGCTTGTAATATCTGGCATTCAAAGTAGTGTAATATTTAGGTATATTTTTTTGTCTTTTAAATATCTCCTTAAATTAAACATATTATGGAACAAAATATTTATATTTCCTTAAATGTAGAGAATTCTTAAACGTAACTACTATTAATTTTTTACATTTTAGGAAAGTATTTAAAATTCTATGTTTCTTGTATCATGTGGAAAGTCACAACACAAAACAAATAAATTATATGAATTAAAGGTGTGGATTCTATAATGTACCTTTTTAATGCTACTATTGATGTGGTGTAGCACAGTGGCATCAGTCACTTAACCTATTTTAAAAAAGGTCACCTCGCAGTCTAGGGGCAAGGTGTCAGACTTCCATGATAGGGGTTTGGGGTTCAATTCTTGGTCCAGGCACAGATTTATCTGATTGCCAAACCCTTACTTCACCTCTGACAATACATGTATTAATCACAACTTGTGAATGTGTGGAATGCCAGGCCACCACCTTGATTTGGATTCCACGTTAAACTGTAGGTCATTAGCCTGTGTATAAACTGAATGGGTGGTAAGACACAGTGCTAATAATAATAACCTATTTTTCACTCACTATGTGTCATTAACGAATGTCTCCTCACAATGTTTTCATTCATATTCATTACCTGGAGAGACCCAAGTGACCAAAAGATTAAGTATGTTAGACTAAGATACACTACCTATGCAAATGTCCAGAGTATTTTGAAGTCTAGTCCTAATTTAAGTAATTTGTTTACATGGATAGAGAAATAATTTCTTAGTTAATAGAGTGCATGTTAACTACACCAATGGAAATCCAAAAGATTTACCAATCAAAGAGTGAAAATGAAAGTTCAATCAAAGTGCCACACTTTTGATTTTTTTAAACAAGACTGTTAAAAAAAATACTTTAGGCATATCTTTTAGAAGGGTGGCTACGAAACATATTTTGCAAAACTCCCTGACTTTTCCAGGTTTTCCAGGCAACATTTTTCAATTTTCCCTGACTACTTTTATCCAGTTTTATTGGTGGATGATTTTATCAGTAATTTTAAAAATTAAAATGTTATTTGTTGGAGTTCAATTATTATCGTCAAAACGTTCATGTTTGTTTACATTTGTAGTTCACTATAACGCCAGACAGATGTCTTATGAATTTAGTCTTAAAAAGCTTTTCCAAATAATAAACCGTAAGTTATGTTCCAGCCAAGCGCTGTACCGGTGATGCTATAAATTTTGTTAGCAATAGTTTATACATATTGTGTATTTCGATTACTACTCTGCCCAACAGGTTGTAGGCCCAGATTACGCGAGTTACGCGATCGGAAAGAAAACAATACTTTGATTAAAGGAAAAGTTATAAATCAAAAAAGTGCATAAGTTCAACGATTCGTTTGCCTAACAAAATGGTGCATGCAAACACGACGCATTCGAAACAAATCGAGATGATGTCCCGCGACAACTACAATACATGGAAAATACAAGCCGAAGCTTTGCTAATAAAAAATTATACATGGGAATATGTGTCAGGAGAAATACCACAACCCAAAATGGTTGGCGAAAACACGGTGCTTGTTGCCCCGCAAGCAGCACAAGAAGCTTGGCTAGTGGATGATTGGAAGGAAAAAGCTGATTTGATCATGTTCATCAATCCATCTGAATTAAAACAGATTTGGGGATGCGTTACTTCACGCGATGTATGGATCAAACTAGAATCAATCTACGCATCAAAGGGGCTCGCCCGCAAGGCAACATTGCTCAAACGTTTCACACAACACAAGATGCAAGATGGCGACAATGTGACTGAACATTTTGCTGGTTCTTTTGACGCTGTGGATAAGTTGCAAACAATGGAAGTGGTTATAAACGGCGACATTCCCCTGTGGCTTCAAACCCTATTCTTCCACCCCTAATGCTGACGATTTTTAAATGAAATATACATGAAAACATTAAAATATTTATATTTAAATGACGATCAACTGTATTATGTGTTATTTATGTTAAATATACATGCAAATAGTAAAAAATATATTTTTTAAATTTTCACATATACTGCAACCTGCAACATTTATTTGGTGTATTAGATTATTACTATAGATTAAATGCAATTTGTTTCCTGTACTGCACCCAATTTGCCAAGAATGCTTTGAATAAATGTTTTTATGACAATGCCTAATAAAGAAATTTTTTTTCTTGGTGTGGTTATATTTAACTAAGGAATGGATCTTCCAATACTCACTATTTTGAAGCGATCTTCAAAACTTCTAATGGGAGAAGATGTAGGCCTATACTACAAATAACGCATTCGCACTTGCCTATTATTATTATTATTATTATTATTATTATTATTATTATTATAGCCACAGCTGCTAATTCCACTCAATCCACTCATTATTGTGTTATACACATATAAAACATACACTTTTATTTGTTAGATTTCACTGATAAACAAATAAAAACAAAATCATCTGTTGCAACAAATTACACAATAGATCTGAAGGCACGAACGAGGTCAGTCACTTCTAGCTTTGATATTTATTTTTCCACACAGAACTCTTCCTAAATCCTATTCTCATCCTCTTAAACTTCTACTTTGTCACTTTTTGTTTGAAAAGGGTGGAGTAGTAGTATGCAAGGGTATATTTCAGTAACATCGGGCATAGGGCTTCGGTTGCTGTTAAGTCGTAACTTGGTTGTTTAAATTCCTACTTGGGCCCTGCAGCTATTCCCCTTCTCACCCCTCCTTAATCTATGGCATCACAAGTAAGAACTTCACTATCAAGAGCTATGGGATAGAAAGCCAGAAAAATATAGACTTTCAACTACCATACGAAGGACTAGTACATGTTTTGCATGCATGTTTAAGTAATTTCATAAGCGGGAGGTTTTTTTCCAAACCCAGTGAGACTTGAATTACATTTAAATGATTGCAGGTACCAGAAGAATATTTTCGTAAACATAAAATAAAATAGTTACATATTTCGCCTTGCTTATCCTGACACGATGCCAGTTAGTATAAAATGACCACATAATTTCATAAAAATAAATTTAATATTATTAATATTTTTACAAAGTATCCAAATTACATTTGAAATATAAATGTCTCATTTCTGGTGTATGTCTACAATACATTAAAGAAAAATATTTACCGTTGCATGCCAAGACTGAGTTACACGGCGTGCCATGGTCGTCATTCCTTCCCAATGGCAGTCAATGAAAGGAACTATGTCGTGATCCTTTGAAAACATCTTGCGTGGTTTCCCTTCTTTTACTGAAGCCTGCATTAAATTACCAATTGCTGTCACACACATTTGAGGAAATGCTGAAAAACACAATTTTTTTTTAAATCGTCTAAATGTTAAAAGGATGGTTTTTAGTCATCTAATTGTAATAGACATACTTTTTTTTTCAATATCTAATTATATATTATTTGTTCATGTCTCATTCCCTTAACCAACTAGATATATGTATGCACATATTAAACATTTAATGGGTATAACTAGTGTACATAATTATCACAAGTGTTTTCATAAAATAGATGAAAGTTTGAATATATGTATACATGTTGCAGAATCTTTGTATAGTCAGCCTTATTATAATAGTACTAGGCTTTTTACAAAACACTGCTTTTTTGTCAAAAAAAGTTCTTATCTCAATTAGGCTGTGAAGACATATCCTTTTTGTAAAACTACAAGATACCTCCAGCCTTAATGTGATGGAAACAATTCACCCCAATGAAGCTGTCCCAACTTCAGACGTTTTATAAAATAGTAACCCAACCAGCCATTTTGTTACCCCGGGCCGTTTTATAAAAAGGCTAACACATCCAGTCCAGTCTGCTACAGGTGTTTGTTTGGCAATGACACAATGGTGGCTTTACCAACAAGCGTGGAGTGTTATTCACAAGGTGATTGTTCTGCTGTTTCAAATGCAAGTGAAAGTAATTTAGGGAGTAGAATTATTGAGTTGAATTCCAAAGAAATGTTTTATGTTACCGTGAATAAGTCCTACAAGGGAAGAGAGCAGTCACTGAAGAAACCATGGAACAAACAGAGAGTGTTGGAGATTATGCAGGAGGTAAAAAGACACATAATCAATAATTACAGCAGGTGGACGACGAACGTATTCACAATATCATGTTGCCACTAAGTAAGATGTTATGGATTCTGGAGGAGAGTAACATTTGATTATGAAGCATAAAGATTGGAATGAGCAATCAAGATTATTCTACCACTTGATGAGTACTGTAGGAGCATAATTATTTTAAGGTTTATTCTGGCAAGAGGTTAACCCATGATTGTACATTTCCTTGGAAGTCAAGAGTGTTGGGTTGCCATCTTACTGATAAGAGCATATATCTCATATTGATTACATCCTGTTGAGTGAGCACGGTGTGACCGATGGACCTTCCTGGCTTGTTGGAGACATCAAAATCAGCTAATTTAAGTAATAGTAATAACACCTTGTTTAGTGATTGGAGCCCTGCTGAGTGCATGAGGGTCGGCATCTAGCAACGACTGACTAAACGACGGAGGGATTAAAATATGATCGGATGGTTCCCCCCACCGGATGGTCGATCACGGGTCTATAGGATGGTTTGCAAGTCCCGCTATCGTGCATGCTCCCTCGTCATGGGAGATCCACCCGGTTACCTATGTAGTAGTTTAGTCATCTGAATAGCTTAATAAATGTACATTATTGGACTAAGACTCGAGTCTTACTCCCCACAAGCCATTCATCCCAACCCCTACCGCTCGGGGTCTATCCTAACCATGTAAGTCCCTACGATGCGCGGTAGTGTTGTAGTTAGGGTTGGCTACTGAGCACCCAGATAAAACAGGGGACGTTATAGTACTATGAAAAGTTGTTAAGGGTTCACAAGTGTTGTGGCCATGGAGGCTGGGATAAAATAATCTTTGCTCTATGTTTTTAATTCAAAAGCCCATGATTGAAATATTGGTTTCCGTGTGGTGCATTTGCTTGAAGAACAGATCTCAGCCTCGTAAAGGTCTGGCTATTAAACCAACTGTCTCAAAGGATTTTAATTTAAGTGGCCAGGTTGACTTTATGGATCTAAAGTCATTTGCCGATGGACAATTCAAATGGCTTTTGAGATACCAAGGTAATGCCACAAAATGTGTTCACTTAAGGCCATTGCATTCTAAAAGAACTAGAGAGGCTGATTAAGAAATCCTTTAAATATTTCTTGAATTTGGAGCTCCACACATTCTCCAAAGTGATAACAGTCGTGAGTTTGTGAGAAATATCATAGAGAAATTGGTGTCGCTTTGGCAGGAATGTAAAATTGTACATGTGTACCATCTGTGTCACATCTTGAGGACTATTTGAAATGTGTGCCGATATATGGCACTTTGCGTCCACTGAGGTCAGAGGTGGAGTGCATAAGAATAGGTCAGTGATGTATGGATTGTTGAAAAGGATAGGACTGACCCATATGCCGCACGAGTTAGAACAGTGTCAGATGTGGAACATTTCTTGAGTGCCCAGTGGACCAGTGTATTAGAGTGTTTAAGTGTGTTTTGTTTCATTTGCCCTACAATATCGTGGGTCATCATAGTTAATCATTTTACTCACTAATATAATTATTATGTTGAACTTAACCTGTGTTTTATTTACAAGTGGATTAGTCTTATTTAGTAAACAGAATAACGTGTGTGTGGAGGGGGGGGGGGGTAGTAACCGAGTATCAACGCTCAATAAGTGGAATATTCTCGGTCAGCGAGGTGATGTGACCGTGTAGTGACGTATTGGTACTACGTTGTGTCGGGTATATGTACCTAATGATAACAAAAGGGGTACAAAGATGGTAGCAAAGCGCAAATAGTTATCTTTTTTTAATATATGGATATGTTTGACTAAACTTTAGCAAAATAACTAAACACAAAGTTCATGTTATGTACATTCACAATTTGTTGGTACTAAAAGGAAATGGTGAAAAAGCTAATAGTCACAATGAAAAAAAAATGAAAAAATTAGAATATTGATGTTTAGTTTAAATATCAGATCTTTCATTTCCTGGGACTTTAGAGCTAAGAAAAATTGTGATTTTAAGATCGGTTCTAAATTATTTCAATAACAGTAAAAATTGAGGGTATCAAGAAATCAAATTTAACATCCATAGTAAATTTAATTAACCCAAATGGGTAGCAAGATGCAGTGATAAAAAAGATTCTTAGAAACATATAACTATCAAATTTCAATATTTAAAACTTAGCCATCCTGTTATCAGCTAAATGAAGGTTTTTCCCCCATTTTACCAAACATTTAAATAGGTCTACAATAGCCATTTAAATCAAGTTTTCCCTAATCAAACAATAGTTTTGCTTAGGTTATATTTATATTCTTAATAAATCTATTTTTAGATTAAAATGTGTTTCCTAAATGCATTAAAATTTTAAAATATCTTTAAAATAAAGGTTAAATTCTAGGTTGGAATCTTATATTACAGTATTGTATGTTACCAGAAATGATTAAAATGCTTATCAAAGGGATATTTTTTGTTATAAAAATATGTGAAGTCTAGTTAAGTGTGTCTAAGTAAAACTTTCACAAAAATTTAGGGTTTTGTGCTTATAATAGCATTTAAGATTTAGCAATCTCAAAGTAGATGTAAAGTCAAAGACGTGTGGTATGGATTTTCTTGCTAGAATGATCGAGCTGCTCAAGTCCAAGAAATAACACAATGAAGTTAGTCACGCCAAAGTCTGGTATTTTAGATTGCTTGGTTTTTATGACAGACTATGATAAGAAATAACTGTCATGCATTTTATTTTAAATGTGAACTTTTGTTAAGTGTTTACACCTTGCCTGTCTATCCTTTCAACATTTACTGAATTCAGTCATTTGGCACCATATGTTACTTTGTTTAACTAACTTAGAGGGAGAATTATCAAGAGCATTGAGAAATGACACAATTAAAATAGTTGCACCAAAGTCTGATTCAAAGTAGGCTTCAAATTTACTTTAACCATACTCCGATGATATTCTTAAAGATAGTGTGGCACACATAAACTATAGAGATGGAACATATATTATATTTCTTGGTTTTCACAACAAAATATGACAGGCCTAGATTATCTAGATTTTGATAAGCCAACTATTCAATTAATATACATCAATATAATATAACAGATACAAATGAAAGCCTGATCAAACTGATAGTGATCAAACCTCACTTGCATTTTGAAAATTATAGGTGGACTTAAAATTCTTGGCCAATGCTTCCCATGCTCTTTTCCTAACTGGTATAGTCCCATTTTCAGTTTTTATATCATTTATAGTTGTTTGATTCTTGATCTTTTCCAACAAATATATTCACACATACACACTGAAAACCAAGTTTTACACATTTTCTGTCATTTAAACAAATCTTTGTTAGTTTCTAATCAGTTTTGTTAAATTTACAAACAAAATCATCACTATAGAAGGCAGTCCCTAAAAGAGAGTATAAAAGGATTAAAGAAAATACTCAGGACTGAGATAAAAAGTAAGAAGTTGATACTTGTCTTAGGACAGATCGATGGAAGAAGAAAAAGAAGGCAGTGAATGTAAAGAATTTTATTTCCCACCAGGGTGGTACCTCTCTGTAAGATGTAATAATGTGATGTGTAGCATTGTTCTTGCATACCATCCTTAAGCTAAGGGATGTGGATTGTGGAGTGCAGTTTTGAAGTAAAGCACTCACATTAGCATTGAGAGGGGATGGAAAAATAAAGTGATATAACTTAAGCAAAAAACCACCCAGCTGTGATTTAAGCCTTGACCTTCCCTTCATCAGCAACTCAGATGCTTTAGGCTGGTGTCAGACGAGGCCACCTGGGAAGCACCACCCAGGTTGCGCCACTTACTATCGTTGTCACTTGCTCAAAGTATGGGTGGCGTGATAAGAGTTTATAGAGTAAAATTTAAAAGCGGCCCAGTTTCAGTATAGGCACCAAAAAGATAGCAGTGATCACGTATTTATATCTGGTTAGGAAGAAAAAGAAGAATCAACGATTTTCGTTACATCCTATTCTAATGGGAAGTCAGGGTGAAGATTATTTCACATAATGTATCCACGTATCAAGAAAGATAAAGCTAAATTTTTCAATTTTTGCCATACATCCCATGCATCATTTGATGAAATGCTCGATATATTAAAATGTAATTTGACCCGTCAGGAGACCATCATGAGACCTGCAGTTACATCAGAAAAAAAAAGTCTGCACTCTTTGATACATAAATATTACTTTATTTATGTTAGCTTAAAAGATGAACATCATAATAAATTAACTTCAGTTTGTTTTGCTTGGTAATAGTAATAATAGTAGTAATAATAATTTCAATTCAATTTCCTTTATTATAGTGCTGGCCAACAGTCATAAGACCTATAACAGGCCAGCACTGAAAAGTACACAATTACCTTACAAATATAAATATTTACATGAGAAAATAAGATAAGCAGTAATAGCTAAATAATTTTATATATTGTTGAATAGTTCTGAAAAAGAATAGTAATGAATAATGATAAGAAAAAAATAGCAATAACAACTTACTAATGAATGACTACAAGCAGTAACACTATGCAAAAAATTAATCAGAATATTGTAAATTTAAATATTATAGGCAGAACCCCTACATGAAAAATTATTGATATGGGATTTCCTTAAATAACACTTTTAAGTTTAACTTTCCTTTGATGATGAAAGTCGAATTCGACAAATCTAGAATTGGCACTATGGATAAAACGACCTATAGGGTGAAATGTTCTTGAATACGGGTCCCTACGTTGTTCGCCAATTGTGATGTTCTGATATTTTACTGCCGCGATGGACGCCAATTGAAGAATTATAATTAATAAACACTTATTATTTTGACATGTTTTTTTATTTCTGAATCTGTTTATTTAATGAGAAAATAGATCATGTCGTTGAAATATATACGCGGCCTATTGTATGAGCGCGGACAGGTGTTGCTGGACCCCAAGTGAATTCTGTCAGTTCTGGACACCAACTGCCTTTACGTTGCACCATTCTTTGAATATATCCCTTGCTCATGGAAGCTTCCATGAAAATAACAATAATAATAATATTGCTAACAGTTTTTTATGAAAATAATAAATATTTCACAACAAAGTGACAGTAGTTCAAAAGTTTTTGAACACTACAGATTTCCATAGTTGTTTAACCACAATCTTTAACTATGGACGATATTATTGTCAATGCTTTCACATACTTTTCAGGGGCAAATCAATTACATTACAAGGGCTCACCTTATAAGAGCTATTGAGAAAAAATAATTTTGGATTACGAGAAGCCCAAGAAGGGATATGAATGCCTACATGATCAAGGGCTTGCAAGAAATTTTGCTATTGAAAATATTAAAAACAAAAAGGGCATCACAATAAAGTCCATGCAAGAAGAGAGTTTAAAGCTCTAAGAGGTTTTGAATTCTGTCATAATCATAATAAATCTGGTTAGTAAAGAATTTATCATAGCACGAAGCGACAAATTTTCTTTGAAAATAACAATAATAATAATATTGCTAACAGTTTTTTATGAAAATAATAAATATTTCACAACAAAGTGACAGTAGTTCAAAAGTTTTTGAACACTACAGATTTCCATAGTTGTTTAACCACAATCTTTAATTTGCATTTTGTATGCTGGACCAAAATATTTTTTTAATCCATCTATTTATTTATTTACTAACATAAAACATGAGAATACAAAAAAAATAGGCTATTCAGGTAACATGAACCTTAATAAATTATGCCTAATCAAATACACTTGACATATAAAATACAAAACATATGGTTAATATACAAATGAGAAATAGTTATCTTATAATATTAGCACCGCGTCTTACTACCCGTTCGGGTTCTACGCTTAGTTATCTTCAAAAGGTTATATGGACGAGGAGGGAGAAAGAACTTCCATGACAATATCATATTACACAAGGTTGATTTTTAAAACCAATTTGAGTGCTAGATATTTAGTAGAAATTGATATTAGTATCCCTCAATTCAAAATTGTACCTACTGATTTTTTTTCTCTCATTATTTGCGGTCTCTTCTTAAATGATACCAGTAATAAAGATATTAGCCAACTCTTCCCTATTTGAATAGTCGTCTGGGCAACATCCCATATTGCAGGATGCTGTTGACTTTCATAAATGAAGGCTTCAAAGTCAAGCTCCATTGCAAAGTGGCCGCTTCTCATGGTATTGGGTGACAGAATGAATGAAACATAACAGGGTGAACAAATGGCATCACCTGAAAGTAGTGCGCTGAGTCGCAGATGGTTGACCCTCCTACGCAACTTAGTGGGTGGTGTCACCCCGTATGATTCTTACCCACTGGGTCACGCAACTCACGTGGAGCCTCTCAAGTGGCCTCGTCTGATACCAGCCTTAGGCTACATAATCACTTGAGCTAGTAAAAAATATATTAATAACTTACTTGCTTGATTCTTTTTGAAAGTTTCCAAACCAGTTGCAGAGCAGTTCTTGCAAACAAAAAGTAATTCATCATTAATGGTACCAGTTTTCCAAGCTGATAGCCAATACATGACTCATGAAACCAGGTGGAACAGCTTGCACATAGCAACTCTGCAATATTTAGATTTCGGCCTTTGCCACTGGAACAAACAAAATATACACGATACAAACTAGCAAACAAGCAATAGTAAAGGCTGGATTTAAGGGAGGGTGACAGGGACAACCACCCAGGATCCTCCACAAATAAGCCCCCCCCCCCCCCCCCCAACTGTTAAAATAACAAATAAATCTCTTCTGGCTATAAAGATTGTGATCTTAGTATGATCCATTAAAAATAACCTATTATATATCAATTTTTATTTATTTATGAGCAAATAGAGACCAACAACTTACTTAATGCATGTGAGGCAAACAAATATAATTTGAACCGAGATTTTCAAAACTTAAACAACAACCCAATATCGCAGCAAATCTAGTGCCATATAGAATAACATTATAAAAAATTGCTTCATTGAGTCATCCCCACACCTAACCAGTTTATATGACCATGGTACACAGCATTAAGTTACGACATTTTAGTATTTTACTCTTAGAGCATTTTCTTAAGGTTTTGGCGAGAGCAAAATGATTTATTTTTTAAAGCAAATCTAATTTATTGTAATGACAATATTTTCTTATTTAAATAATATCTTCGACATTAAAATTTTAAAAGTTAATCCAATACAGAAAAATGATAATGTTGAAACCTTGAAAATACAAACATTTGTTTAGTGTTAGGACTTCTAATTATTAAGTACCCGGGGACTCCACAGCTCTAAATCCAGCACTGGCAAAGGATATCACTAGCACATTTATCATTAGCACATAAAATTTTAAGTGTTTATTTATTTTCTTACCTAAACATATTTTTACTTTCTCAGGATGATTGGCTTTAAAAAACAATTTAGTAACGCATGCAGCCTAGTAAATACATCTTAGTAAAAAAGTTTTTTTTTGCACAAATGGATGTAAAATTGAGACCAGTGAAACAATTTTGTTTTTTGTTTTTCCTTTATTTTATTTTTGGAAGATATGCATAAATATATTAAAATTGACTAGTTTTACACAGCATAGAACTGTGAGAAATCTGTGTTTTTAAATAATGTTTCATAGGTCTCACTTTTAAATTCTTCAAGATCAATTTATGATAGGAAAAAATATAATCCATCACATAATTGTTGAGTAGTATTTTACCTACATTGAGGATGCAAAACTAATGGATGTGAAATTGAGACCAGTGAAACAATTTTGTTTTTTGTTTTTCCTATATTTTATTTTTGAAAGATATGCATAAATATATTAAAATTGACTAGTTTTACACAGCATAGAACTGTGAGAAATCTGTGTTTTAAATAATATTTAATAGGCCTTACGTTTAAATTCTACAAGATCAATTTATGATAGGAAAAAATCTAATCCATGACATAATTGTTGAGTAGTATTCTACCTACATTGAGGATGCAAAACTAATAAATCACCCTTGGTTCACAGACAGAAAAGTGAACTCTAAGGTAAAGGGGTTGACTAAAGAGTTGTCACGGTCATAACCATGTGTTAGCTTGTTTTCACCAAAACAGACATTCCTATACTAATCACCATTTAAGTGACAATCCCAGATAAAAGAATCTCCGATTTAGTTTAATAAAAAATGCATACCAGGGTTGTCATATTTAGTAATTACACCAATACCCAAATGTCGAAGGACTGGCTGGCCAACAAATATATCATAAGAAGCGGCATCAGTATTGGCTTGTATAAGGATTGAGTATCAAATATGATAACTATCTAATTGCACCAAAATTCTCTTGCAAAGGGATTGGGTGCTCAACAAATATCTAAACATAAATAAGTAAGGAACTCAATAGTATTCACTTGCTAAGGAACTGGGTACTCAACAAGTATCATAATAACTAATCAAGGATTACACCAGGCTCGCTTGTAAAGGAAATGAGTACTCAACAAGTGTAATATAAATAATTAATGAACCTCACCAGTATTCACATGTAAGTAGAGATGAAAATTTTCCGCAGTGGTGGCTTACGGCGGAGGGGTTAAATTGTGGAGGTGGAACCTAGATCCTATTGTACTTCAAAATAGTGTGTTAAGAGGCGAGTGGGATCACAGGTCTTCTAGGGCTCGAATTCATTTGTTTCTATACCAGTTTTTTTTTAGAACCGCATCATCTACCTGCCCAGGTTATACATACACCTATGTACTAATTACGCTAATGTAATAGGGATAAGGAAGGTTGAATTTACAGGAATTACACGTGTATTTGTGTGGAGAGTGAGTGAGTGGAAAACCATTTAGAAAAAACCTCCCTCAGTGCACCCAAATCGAACCAAAATTTCCATGTCATTGGCAGTCTAGTCTATTGTGAGAGTAGCATGTGGTACCTTGCAGCCACCGAAGGTGTTTTTTACAACAACAACAACCGCCACCACCATCAATTATTACTATTACTATTATTATTATCCATTTAATCAGTTGAAATTAATCAACAGGAAATGATAATAGAAAATTTTCCGTTATGCAAAGTTTTCCGGAAAAGGTATGGAGAAAATTTTTCGTCTCACATCTCTACTTGTAAGTGGTGATGTATTTCACTGTGTCTTAGTACCTGTGTGGGTTATACATATGGCAATAGAATAGGAATGTGGAAGGTAAATGTATTAATGAAATATAGCCACATTTGTGTGGCGGAGGAACACCATTTAAGAAGAATCACTCTCAGTTTATCTATTCCAGATTTAAACCCCAATCTCAGTCATCGTTAAACCAGAGTAACACGACAGTAGCATTTTAGATCACACAACCATCAATACAGATACTATTAAGTATATAAATACTTAGCAAGTTTATAATAAAATACTTAAGCATTGATCTTACCTAATAAACATCAAATATTCGACCTAGTACACCTCAAATATAGGCTTTATAAAGGGAGAGAAAGGTGACAGTTATTTTTAACTGTTAAGGCTTTTTAAAACTGGAAATACTTTCCTAAACTTGTAAAAATATATAAACATGAATTGAGCAAACCTTAATCAAGTTTAGTAAACTATACAAATAATACTTTCTACTGTCCTTATAGTATCAACTTTTGGCCATGTCATAGAAAAAAAAATTATGGTATGAATGTGAGGTCTCATATTTCTTTGTGTCCTAGCTAGTTAATTTCGATCAAATGGCATATTTCTAACAAGCCTAGTACAAACAAAGGCTACTAAAAAGGACATTCTCAGTTTGAACCTTATTGTCTTTCTCAGAGATAAAAATTTACAAAATTTTAAAAATTAACAATTTCGGGCATGCTTGGTGCTTGAAAAAGAGCATGAGATGGGAGCCAATAATGATTTATGTGTCAATTCAGCATAACTCAGCATAAAAAAATCTGTACTAAGATGGTTTTAATTATTTAGAATGGATGTCTTAGATTGCAACAATTATTTGTAAAATAAAAAAATTAAAAAACTTTAATTTCAAATGAGTGATTAAACTTAGTACACACACAGTTCTGTTTTAGAAAACTGTGTTTTATAATACATGTATACATATTTTGTACAAAAGTACCAATTTTGTAGGCTAATAGGGGACTACTCTTGAATTATTGTTTGATGAAAATTTAAGTTTAAATTGAAAATACTATTGAAGTTTTTCTTTATAATGTATGTCCAATAATTTTTTTGGAAAATATGACGCTTATTTGACTATTTCCAAACACTTTGGAATGATCTAAAATGTTTTAAATGTGACATCCTAAATTGGGAATAACTCAATCAAAACTAGGTCAAGAATGTGCTGGCAAGGAGAGTAGAGAGAGGTTAAAAAAAATGTACACATGGTTCATCTGTGAACTGAACAAATTTAAAAAGAACAATAATCTACCTATAAATATATATGACAAAACAAGGTGTTATTGCCCTTTCCCAGATTTATGGGCAACAGCCTGTCGCTCAAGTTAGACCTAATCTGGCTACTTATAATCCTACAGCCTTCACCACTTTAAAAATATTTACACTATTGACATTCACCAACTGTTAAGTTATTGATTTTTTTCAAATCAACATAGAAACCATTTTTAATATAGTTCCAAGAAAGTGTTTAATCCTTGGGAATTTCCTCTGAATTATTTTGAAATACAACCAAATACAACATACTTGCACCATTGAATGGATAATTTATATTACAAGTCTTTGTGCACAGTTGTGTTATATTGGACTTGCAAATAATTATGAACACAAGAAGAGGAATTTTAAGGAAAGGCACAGTATGTTGTAAGCATGGAGTCAAACCCAGAACCGATAACCGAAATTAAGTTGTATTAAAAGAAGTGAAACAGGAACCCTACAATTCTTTAGAACTAGAACCAAACTTGAAATATATTTTGAGGTTCATAATTGTTCATATTGGTTCTTACAAGGCTCTAAACTTTTATAATTTATTTTTATAGCTGCATTTAATGCTCTTCTTTATTTAACTTTATTTTATTTTAAAACACTCAATTTTTCCTTATTTTTTGCATACTTACGATATATAGAAAATAACCGGAGCATAATTAAGAACCTTGGGGAACAGGAACTTTTATTTTCATCCAACCTAAACCAGTACAAGAATTTTAAAATGTTTGATTGGAGAACCAAAACCAATAAATATTTCGGTTCGACTCCTGATTGTAAGCCTCATTAGAACTCATAATGTGAAAAGGCCTTCTAGTGCACGCGAGAGGGATTAGACCAGGTTCCAAGTCCCAACCTCCCATGTCAGATCCAAGCAGCCCAGTCAATCTTGCTGAGCTAATTCACCGAGGTCAACAGCAATAATAGGCTTAAGGATTTGAAACTTGTGCTGGGATGTTTTCAGAGAATATTCATTTGCCAATTGTCAGTTCTAAAGTATCTCGGCTATAGTGCACGCCAGGAGCAAGATTCTTCTTTTTTTTCTGTAAAATTAGGGATTTTAATGTTTTATAGCACTTTTACAAACAACAAATTGAGCAAATTTATGATTATAAAATAAACAAGTGTTCTGGAAAAATTCTAAATAGGCTGTTAAAAAGCTAAACACTCGCCTAGTTGCTAATTTTAAATGCGGTCATAACTAATCCTATTTTATCAGGTTGTCCTAATCCTTCAATTCCTTCTACACAAAATATCCTAAAAACAATAGATCAGAGGTCGGTAACTGGTCGATCTCACGGACATTTTCAGGTAAGGAAACCAACGCCATTAAAAGTCTACAAGTCTTTTAAACTCACAAATATATCAATAACTTTCAAATAAAATTTGAGTGTGATCAAGATAACCTTGACGGTTAACAATCACTAATGAGATAGGAAAATCTAATAGTTAAACATGAAAATATACATTTAATTTAATCCATAAATGTTTTCCTAGAAAGGTTGGGACACAAACGTTTGAAAAAATGATGAAATTCAGGATTATATATAAGATGTATGGACAAAATAAAAGAGTTAAAATAGAATAAAGAAATGATGGTTGATTGATTGTGGAACCTTTGATATGTTTATAAGTTAATCACGGCTCAAAAAAGGTTGCTGACCCTTGCAAAAGATAATCAAAATTTTCATTTATTCACTCAGGAAAGTTTAGGTTAAGCTCAGTCGGGATTTATTTTTGTTTAAAACATTATAAATATTGTGCACCAAAAAAATATTATAAGTCGCTAAAATATTTCCTAGAGTTGAGATGTTTGACAATCTGCTCATGCACAGTTAAGATATGCGCCGATATACTTATGGTTGTTTCATTAGAAAATGTTAAAAGTTTTATTAATCAAGACCATAAAATAATAATTACTAATTGTATTTGTAGGGTAAATGGTTAATGTGTATTAATATTTAAACATTAAATCACCTACACATAATTTACAAGTCTATGTGGATGGTAACTACGCTAGAAATAAAATTGAGGTGTTCAGCGCAATGGTATGCAATATGGCTGAACATTATTGGGGGAATTAGGTGAGTTTTCAAATAATTTTTTTTTTTACAAT
This sequence comes from Timema cristinae, assembly GCA_039000515.1. Taxonomy (NCBI): domain Eukaryota; kingdom Metazoa; phylum Arthropoda; class Insecta; order Phasmatodea; family Timematidae; genus Timema; species Timema cristinae. The sequence goes on along the minus strand of JBCFYV010009882.1, from coordinate 72,940,384 downwards.
TTAAAATTCTTTCAAAATATTTGGTTATGTTAGAATCAAAAATGTCCTTATGTTGTGTGCATTTGCTCTGTTAATAGACCTTATGTAAAACTTCTGTTGTGAAATTTTACTGATTTTTCAAATATATTTGTTCTTTGAAGTAGTTACAAGATGAGGGATATTTTGTTTTTGGTGGACTTGGCGTTGTAGTTCATATTGATGAATCTTCGATTTAGTGAGTTTGGTTTTGAATCGTTCATTTATCAGCTTTTTAATAGTCTTGAATTTAGAATCATTGGATTCACTGCATTTTTTGTGAATATAATGGTAGGGCCTACAGTAGTCTTGGAAACTTGACACTCGATAACTCGACATTCTGTGTAACTTTACACGCCCATATGCACACAGTTGTTGGTGCAGTCATCATAATACAAGGTCATTCAACTTTATAAACCCTCAGTTTGTTCGTGTAATTCGAGTGGAAGTCGTGCTGGGGTGTTTTTACAGGTGCTGTGTTTGTTAGTTTTCCAATTCCATAACATGTTAATCAAATCAATACAATATTATATGTAGGCCTACTGTACTGTACTGCATTTCTGTATATTACAAGTAGGTATGTATATATGAAATTATATTAACACATAATATATTGTGCTGTATATATATTATTGTTACTGTACTATACAAGACTTCAGTACAAATATACCTATAATATTTGATATCATACTGTGATTCTCCTTTTATAGTAAACAAGACATACTAAACATGCATCTTATTCAAGTTCATTCGTAAAACTCGACGTTTCAATAAATCGACACCATCTCAGGCCACATTAGTTCGAGATTCTGAGATTCTACGGTAGTATAAATTTAGTGATTTTCAGGTTTTTTAAATAAAAAATCTGCCTAAAAGTTATGGTTCTCCCCAAATATATAGTTGTGAAACAAAGAATATCATTTTCATATGCTCTATGTATTATGCTGGGATTATGACCAACTTAACTTTAAATGAATGTAGTGTTCACTTAACTTAAGAAAACAGATGTGTGATCACGATTCACAAAACTTATCATAACAACTCAAACCAAACATCTGCATTCTAAGAGTATGTGTTTGGATCTGTGATTTGTACAATTTGTAAAGAGATGATCTGTGAAAGTTTACCGTTTTCTATTGATATAATGTGTGTCATTAAACTTTTTTGATAAATTTAGCTTTCCTATTTTGGTTTAATTATTTTGTCTCAATATCTGATCACTCTAAATGAGACTAAAGAGTAGACCTTGGTCATAAAATCAACAAATGAATTACTAAACTGCCCTGTAGGTGTCACTCCCATAATGATTGGCTGGCTAGATCCCGTGATACCCTTAATGTTACATTTACTTCACATGAAAAACCTCCCAGGACATTTATTAAGTTAGTTGAACTGTAAGTGAATGTTAAATTAACTGCATCGTGATCGTTTCCATTTAATAACACGAGAAGAACCTTCACGTAAAGTTAACCTTAAGTGAATGTTAAGTTGAGCATGATGTTGCTCACTTAACTACTATTCCCCAATAGTTTGTCAATATTTACATTTCTAGTTTCTCATGTGATTTTAGTGAATTTTGTTTTAATTGTATACAGTATTTAAAATAATCAAACTTTATATATATTTGTAATATTAAGCTTACAGTCTAATTATTTATAAGAAAATAGACATATATTCCGATTAAAGAAGAAATAATTGTTTAGGCCTATGCTCTATATATGTATAACTTTAATTACAAAATTTTCCCTGACCAGATGGAAAAATAAAGTGTAAAAGTGAACAAGAATTATAATACATAAAAAGGAGTTATTGCAATATACGAGACGAATCGTAACCCTACTATGGGGGATAAACAGCTAACGAATATTAAACCAACTCTGTCAAAACAAATAGCATGTCCTTATCAATGAAAGTAAACATATACTCAAAACATAAAACTAGTATATTTCATATAATTAATTAATTTCATACCAATAACAAATTCCCTCCGAAGAATGTTTCATGTTATTAACAATTTACTTCATAAAATTCTATACTCAGAAAAATAATTTAGCGGCAGCAGGAAAAATTGCCACTCCCGCTCATACTTCATATAAAAAAGTATAAAAAATAAAAACCACAGAATCTTCCCAAACACAATTTGACTGAAAACTAGTATGGTAGCGCTGAGAATTTCCTAATTCCTGTTCCGAAAGAACTACTCAGAGCAGTGACCTCAAAATTTTTGATCTGCTGTTTTTACGCCATTACACTGCCAATAAGAGAGAGAAACTTTAGGGTATTTCTTTCTCTCCTACACACATACAAAAATAGGGGATTTTAATGTAAAAATTATTTTTCTTTGATAAGTCGATGTTTGTTATGTTCAATGTAATAAATATGTTTTTAAAAGGTCTTATTAGGATAAATAAGTTCAAAAATATATGAAACCAATAATAATTTCCGAATAATTTTAAGGGGAATAATGATATGGTTTTTTAGAAATGCGTCATGCATTTGCCTGATGGTTTAAGAGTATTAAGTTCAACTTACTAAAATATTGAACAAAGTATTGTAATGATTTTAGCTGTCCAATGTCGAGGAATATATGTTTCCATAATCTCGCCTCGCGATTTAATTCCTCTAAACAATTGTCTCGCCTACCACCATCAACGTAAAACATAATATCGTTATTGTGGGATATTACAGTTGGTAACATTGTTTTGGCTATGACGCGGTTTGATGATCTGTGAGAAATATGACTTGGGAGGTGTGCCACCTGCACGAGTGAATGTTAAAGTGTGAACAGTAAATAGTGGCGGCTATTTAACATTGGTGACGAATATGGGATTACAAACTGTTGAATCTGGTTAAGAACAAAAACAAGAATAGCAAGTATTCGAGTTTACAAACTTACTAAGTGCATCCCAAAATTGAAGACCTGAGACTTCAATCCCAAGGAAGGAGTGTACATTTGTACTCAAAATGTGTGAAGACGGAGAAACCACCACCATTGGCATCTTGAGGGAGTTTACTTTAAAAAATGACTGGTCTCTTTAAAAACCTAAAATGGAGAGTTTCATCGACTTAATCACATCAAGAGTGACACCAAGAGACAAGGCCTGTTTCTCAACGCATTGAATGAAGATACTTTTCAGTTAATGAATAACTTAAGTGTACCTAAAAAGCCTAAGGAGTTGAGATACGATGCACTCGTTGAGTTGTTTGACAAGTACTTTATGCCTGCAGAATCTGTTTTAAGTGCAAGATTTAAGTTTATCAATGCTAGTAAAGAACCTGGAGAGAACGTAAATGAGTGGCTGGCAAGAATACGGGAATCAGCGGTGAATTGTGAATTTAGACACCCATCTAGACTTTGCTCTAATAAATAAATTTGTTTTTGGAATGGGTTACGGTCTCATTCATGATAGGCTTTTTGAAGAAAAATCCACTAAGTTAACGATTGACAAAGCAGTAGAGCTAGATAGTGCTAAGCAAGCGTCTTCACTCCGATATAGGTTAACAAATATTAAGATTTAAAAAAAGAAGCCAGTTTGTCATATATCTACAAGGAATAGCCAAAATAGACAAATTAGTCAAATAAAACAACAGCCTGGTTCCACTAAAGGGGTTCATTGTGATGTTTGCGCAGGTTATAACCATGCCACAGAAAAGTGTAAGTATCGTGGTTACACATGCAATATTTGATCACAGATTGGATATTAATTAGAAAGGATATAGAGAAATAAGGGTAAATCGAATAAGCAGTCTTATTTTAAAGGAAAATTCAAGAAAATATATATTTTTAACTAAAGATATCAAAGATGATAGTGTGAACTTGTACATGAATAATGAGGTGGAAGAAGAGAGCCTGAATTATAATGTTGTTTTAAATATTAACAATGAAAGCATTAAATTTCAATTTGAAACCGGGTGCTTGAGCACAATAGTACCGTTGAAATTGTTTTGTGAAAAGTTCCCTAATTTAGTGCTAACTCCAACTTCCAAAATCTTTGTTTCATATTTCAAGGAAAAATTGATACCGTTAGGTACCAATACTGTCAAGGTCGAATATATTGGACATATTTTTCCGAACGTTCAATTTTTTGTGGTGGAGTCGGATGGCCCCCGCTGCTGGGAAGGGCGTGGTGTAGTGAATTGGGATTTTGCATTATAGACACCAACCGTAACAAGATGGTGCATCTGATTATCTTCTCAGAAGACGACACGCAGCATATGCTTCAAGGAATTTCTCGGCAATTTCCAGAGGTTCTCATAGACATTCTTGGTAAGTTTAACAAAGGGAATTGTGATTGTCTCTGTAGCAGGATGCTAAGCCCAAATTTATGAAGGATCGTCCAATCCCATTTGCTATTAAATAGGGGGCTACCACCGAAATTGACAGACTTTTGAAAGAAGGGATTCTAGAGCATGTGAAATACAGTCAATTTGGATCGCCTGTAGTTCCCATGATTAAAAAGTGTGGGGGTATTCGAATCTGTGGCGACTATAAATTGACGTTAAATCCATGTTTACAAGTGGCTCAGCACTGTTTTCCTAAGATGTCTTCCTAGGATTGAGGATCCGTTTCACAAAGTCCAGGGCATCAAGGTGTTTGTGAAGCTCGATTTGCCCAACTTTTATCAACAGTTTGCGTTAGAGGAGACATCTAAATTTCTCACACCAATAACCACTCCAAGAGGATTGTTTAAATATATCCGCTTGCCCTTTGGGGTCACATGTGCTTTCGCCAAGTTCCAAAAAGTAATGGACACTTTACTTGGTAGTCTAGAAGGTACCACTGCTCTAGTTTGTGACATTCTAATAGGGGCCGAAGACCTTGCACAACTCAAATTTCAACTCGCCAAAGTTTTGAAGATATTCAGAGATTGTGGGTTGACCTTATCAATAAAGAAATGCGAGGTAGGTAAATCTTCAGTGGAATATCTTGGCTTCAGGAATGACGCAAATGGCTTGAAATTTTAGAAGCTCCCAACCTGAAGATCGTGAAGGAGCTGCAGTCATACTTAAGATTTATAAATTATTTGTCCAAGTTTTTGCCTTATATAGCCACAATTTTGGATCCCCTGTACAAGTTGTTGCGTAAAGGCATGCCAAGGGAGTGGGATGAGCGTTTTGAACAGCAGATCAAAGAGGTAGTTCAAGCTACTCGATCGCTGGCTCATTTTAACCCACAGTATCCGGTTCATCTATCGGTTGATGAGTCAGACCTAGGACTCGGTGCAGTGATTTCACAAAGATATCCTAACGGTGAAAAGAAGCCGCTCGGTATCCAAAGCGGAAGAATCTTACAGCCAGTAGTTGCACAAGGAAGGAGCGGGGCTCATTTGTGGACTTTGGTGAACGATAATAAGGGGAAGATCAGGTCATTATGAAAACCATCAATTATTTAAAGTACGGGTGGCCACAAGCTGTTGAAGCTAATTTACAACCCTACTTCCAGCGCAAGGATAAACTCCTTGTCGAAAGAGATGTGTTGCTTTGGGGCTGTCGAATTGTGGTACCTTTAGCCCTAAGAGCAACCGTACTACAAGAACTACATGCAACTCATCTGGGCATCGTCAAGGCCAATGCTTTAGTACGCTCATACATTTGGTGGCCGAAACTGAACTAGTGACATTATGTCCAGCCTGCAACGCAACCAAGATTAACCCATCAAATACTGAATTGATACCGTGGGAATGGCCAACAGGATCATGGAAACGCCTGCAAATTGATTACCTAAGACCTTTTTTGGGTAAGTATTATCTGGTCATCATAGACACTCGCTATAAGTGAATGAAAGTGTTCTCAACAATGTCCATGTTAGCAGCCCCAACCATTCAGTTTTTGTAGCAGGTTTTGGCCCGATTCGGCCTACCGGTATATCTTATCTCGGACAACTATTCATCCTTTGAAAGAGAGAAATTCCAAACAATCCTAAAAAAAAAAAAAATGGAGTCGAATGGAAGCATGAAGACACATTTTGGCAACAAAAAAAAAGGTGCCTCAGAGAATACGGTAATGACCGTAAAGCACTGTTTCCAGACAGTACTGGAGGGAGTTCCTCCATCCCAACTTGACGTGGCCTTACAAAGGTTCCTACTCGATTATAGAAATGCTCCTCGTGCAACCACCGGGATTTCACCAGCTCAAGCTTTAAGGCAGTTGAGGAATCGTCTGGACCTACTTGACCCCCCTCCAACATCAAGTAGAGTGCAGCAAGCTCAAGATAACCAGAGGAAAGCCTATGATGGAGTTAGTCCCAACACTAGTCGTTATTCTGTGGGTGACCAAGTCTGGGTGAAGAATTATAGGAGAAATGAATTCAAGTGGGTCAGTGCAAAGGTGAAGCAAATACTTCAACCATGACGTGATGCTTCCAGTTGAGGTATTGGTAGTGGGATAACTAATGAATATCGAGATGATTCCACTCATGGGGTGGGAATTCTTATGAGACTAACTGATCCCGTAAACTGATTTAGGGCACTATCGCTAGGATCAGTTTTAAATGACGTCACAGAGGTATGCGCATTCGTGGATGTGGGGTCCATAGAAAAGGTGAAGTCTATGTAAAATTCCCCGTTACTGTTTTGTTAGCAATTTGTTGTTAATTTTAAAGAAGGAGTTAAGCTAGATTTTATAGATTTTACTTCTTATAATGGATTTAGCCACATTTCATTGGATTTGATATAGGAATTGATTAATTAACACTCCGCAATATAAAATACGTCGTGTTTCAAGTGGAACGTCCCGCTTCAAATCTTTTAGTTTTTGGCACCACTGGCAGATTCTACTCTTCCGCCGGTGATCGGTCTCCGACTTCACCGAACTATCATATTATGAGCTCAAAAGAAAATTGCTTTACCACTGAAATGCTGTACAACAAAATTGATTTAAACTCAAATAAAAAATAATATCACAAGAACTTGTAAACATAAAAAATTGCAAATTCACTTCAAATAACGTGTATCTGTTGTATAAACTCTGCAGCTGTTATTTATATGCGTAAATATATATACGTATATATGTTCACTGTCTTCACATGTTCACGGGAAATAGTAAAAAGATTTGTCCACATCACAACCACAAATCCAGCCTATTTTTTTTGTATACATATTTGGAATTGAGCTGCCTTTAGAAAACTTACCTTTGATTTTTCTTGGTTTCTGTTTGTTTTATACAAAATTCCGGTCATGACCTAGCAAATGATTTCAATTTCCTGTTTTAATCAAGAGTTCATCTTGATTTTGTTTCGTGTCGCTGTCCTATTCTGTTTTATTACGTTTGATGCTCTTAATAAGCACACTAGAATTAAGACCACGGTCGATGTTCCACGCTCTGATAACATCATTAGACACTACACAATCTATCTAAAAAACACACTGATTCTATTTGTGTTGCCAGCCCAACATGTTTTACACCAACTTTGTTTCTACTTATAGCACCTTACCTTTATAAATATCTGGTCAGTTTTACCATGCAGGTCGTACACTTCTAGTTACTACATATTTAGCACTAACATTCACTTCTGTAATTCTCTTACAGCTTCATTTCACTGGTTTCATTTCATAAGGTATACAATTTCAGTTACGAGGTTAAGAGTCACGATAGTGACTCGGTACTCAAACAATAAATCAGCCCTTTCTATGATGAACTAGATTGGCGCTTCTGTCAATTTGGAGAATCATAGTCGGGAAACAGTCTCACGATGTTGCACTCCCCGTACGAAACTTCTTGATGTCGGCTGCCTTCCTGGCTCGACGCCGTCCCACCTTTCAGCTGTTGCCCGACTCTGAATATCCATTTTGACAGAAACGCCAAGCTAGGTCATCAGAGAAAGGGCTGATTTTTTATGTTTGAGTACCGAGTCACTGTCGTGACTCATAACCTCGTGAATGAAATGTAATACCTATGAAATGAAACCAGTGAAATAAGGCTGTAAAGAATTACAGGTGTATTAGTACATAACACTTTGAGGTGAAATTGGTGATAGTGAGTGATTGTGTAGGGTCTCGGGTATGGGAGGATTTTCTTTTCTTGGGATTGGGGAGGGTGTGTTTAAGGTATGATGGTGGATTGTGGGTGAATTATGAGAGTCGTTTTCAGGTAAAGGGATAGGAAGGATTTAACTTTCCTTGCGATTTGGTTTGAAGGGTATGGATACATTTCCATTCCCCATCTGGGGCCGACAGCGGCGTCAGTATCATATTCTGACTCGTAAAATACCTATCCGGTTATCCCAGTGGCGTCCGGCCGTGACTAAGGTAGTAATGGTATGAAATGTGCGATTGTGTGAATGTCGGGTCTAAGGTTGGGGTGGTGGGTTGTCGGCGATTTCGCTGTCGTTCTGGCGAAGTTGATTGTCAATTATTTGTGAATTTCTATTCTACAAGGAGTGCTACATCTAGGTTTTTTTAAACCATTTTTTTCTTCTAGGATTATCAACTTGGGATTTTATAGTTCTTTTATTTTTTTAATGTTTTAGATTATTATATACATTTAGTTGGATAGTACAAGTGAGAGCTCAACTACGCCAACCTAGGTCGTTTGTAATGTCTTTGTTCAGCAGGGTCGTAGCGTCCTAAGTCCCTAACTATCTCATTGGAATGTGTCTCTGTCTGCTCGTACAGTCTCTTGTTGCGGTCTTTGTAGATTTCCTGGAGTTGCCTACAATTAGTCATCGTTTAAGTCTGTGGTTCTAGTGCGCCATGGCGCCCCAGTGATTGTTTTTAGTATCTTATTTTGTGTGGTTTGAAGTTTTTTTGTGTGTGTGAGTCTTAGGTTCGTAACTCTATGCTGGTCAGTTATATAATATTATTGGTTGGATCACGGATTTATATAGAATTGTTTTTGTGTGGACGGTTAGCTCCTTACCCTTTAGTAGTGGAAATAGTTGAACGTATCTGCCTGTTGCTTTCTGATTAATGTCTTCTATATGTTTCTTCCCATTTAATCTAGAATCAATTGTGATACCTAAATATTTAGTTTCCTTTTTTACGGGTATTTCCGTGACAAATAGGATGAGTGGGGCAGGTAGATGTTTGTTTCTACGACTTATGATTAAAGTTGCGGATTTGGCAGCGTTGACCTTAATCCACCAGTTTGTGAGCCAGTTTTGTATATTCAGTAGGTATCTTTGCATTACCAGACTGGCATAGTTAGTGTTTTTGTTGATGGTGTAGATCATAGCGTCGTCTGCAAAAACTATAACCTTGGTTTGCGCGTGGTTTGGAATTTCAGAGATGTATACCCCATTCACGGTAGGAATTACTCTCTGGAAGGTTTTTTTCCCTACCAATATCCTACTATATAGTAGATTTCTGGCAGGGAAAAAGGCCTTTCAGAAAACAATTCCTACGCTGAACAGACTTTATATGTTGTACAGGTGTGGTGAGAATTCAGATACCTGGGGCACCCCTGCCTTTATGTCGTGTATGTTAGATCTTGAGCCTTTTATCACTACCTGGAACCTTCTCCGCGCAATTAAACTGGCGACAGTATGTATGATCCAATGGGGGTAGCCAAGTTTTATTAAATTTTGTATTAGACCTATATGCCAAACTTTGTCGAAAGCATTTTCAACATCTAGGAATATTGATACTATTGTCTTTTTCTCTGAGAAAGCTTCTTTGATTAAATTTAGGACTGGTTGAATAGTGGAGTGTTTTTCCCTAAAACCGAATTGTAGATTTGGGATAATATTCCTGGTTTCGCTAAAGTTATTCAGCATTTAAAATATAATCTTTCGAACAATTTGCTAAGAGAAGTGAGGAGACTTATTGGCAGTTTGTTTTGAGGAATCATTGGGTCCTTTCCAGGTTTGGGGAGTATTATTACTCTCACCAGTTTGCATACTTCAGGGAAGTGACACAGTAAAAGTAGGGAATTGAATATGTGAAGTAACGTTAGTGTGGCTTTAGGTGGAAATTGTTTAATCGTCTCGTTTGACAGTCGGTCGTGGCCTAGCGATTTGTTTTTTTGGAGGTTTTTTATTGTGTAGTCTATTTCGTCTAATGTTATTGGATCTGCCTGTGATACCATAGGTCTGTTTAGATATGTCCTTACTGGTCTATTAGCGTCCCTAACAAAATCAGGATGTTTGGGGTTGTCATTAAGGATAAGTTGTTTCTCTAACGTCACGGCTATGGCTTCTGCTTTCTCCGAGCTTGTGTAGGCCATGCCGTTTTCGCCGTGAATAGATGGGACTGATTGTCATTTATTTGATTTTAATTGTTTGGTTATTTTCTAGATTTTGCTGGGGTCTAATGCGGCATCTGTGACGTACTTGTTCCAGTTAGTTCTTTTGATTTATTTTACTTTAAGTCTTACTCGTGCCCTAAGCCAGTTGTATGCCATCTTATGTTGTGGGGCCCTGTACCTCTGCCACTATCTCCTCGCCTCTCTTTTATGAGCTATAAAAAAGTCAAGGTCTGGGTGCTGGGGTCTTATGTCGTTTTTTATTGTCTCGGTAGTTGTGTTGGTTCTGTAAGCCTCCTGTGCTGTGTTTGTAAATATTTGCAGTGTTGCTTCGGCTTCCTCCGTTGTTGTGATGTCGATGTACTCGGGTAGTGTGTTATTAAGAGATTTTTTAAAACCCTCCCAGTCGCTCGTGGATCTGAGTTGTTTTAGCCCTTTTATTTCTATGTCTGTGTCTATAGCAATGTCGCACAACATAGGGTTTTGGTCAGTCCAGTTCCTTTAGAACTGTTAGCTCCTCCGACGTCAACCCCATGTTGGTCACGAGCACATCTATAACATCTGGTCATTGTAGTGGGTTTGAAGGGTAAAAAGTTGGTTCGCCAGGCCCTATTACTCTTTAATCATTACTGTCCGCGTGTCGTTGAGTGTCCTGCCGTTTCTTGTGGTTAAAAGGCTATGCCAGTTAAAATGTTTACGGTTTAAGTCCCTGCTAAACAAAAATGTGTTGGAGTCTATTATCGTGTCTAGGTCTTGTTGCAGTAAAGTCTTCGTCGGTGGCTTATATATGGCCGCGAATAGAATACTCCCGCTCTTTGTATTTACTTGAACTGCTGCTGCTTCTAGGTTTTGTAGATTATGGTAGTTGTGACGGTAGTGCAGTATATTATTTTTGATGAACACTGCAGTTCCCCCTCCCCTGCCATTGGGACGGTCGCTCCTGTATATATCATAACTGAAAAAGTATATGATTTATTTGGGTTTGGGTGGGTTTCATTGATTAAAGCTATATCTATACCGTAGGTTTTGAAAAGTTCTTCCAATTATTTTGCTTGCATGAGTATCCCGTTCACGTTCCATATAAAAACAAGTAGTATGTCTTTAGTCTGTTAGTCATCCTGGGTCATAAAGTATTCAGTGACACCTTCTATCAGTATGAACATTTTATCTGTGGTGCTAGTACATTGATTTAGTCTGGCAAGGTAAGGTTTGAAGTGTGTAATAATTTTGAAGATGTTGAGTTCCTTTAGCAGGCCTATTAACTCTTTAATATCTGAAATTGTTGAGGTCATCTATTGTTGGGGTGGTTGCGAGCGTGTCCGCTGTCCTTGTACTGCTGACGCGTAGCTTTGGTGAATGCTGGCCGCTGTAGTGTTATTTTTCTTATTGGGGGGTGGGTGGACACGCGCCTCCTCTGTGGTTGATTGATGGGACCTATTTTTCAACTGGGGAAAGCTATTAGACGAGGCCTGGTGTGCTGGAGGGTGTTGTCTTGTTTGTATGTTTTGTCTTGTGTGTAGCATGTTATCTTGCGTGGATTTTCTTTTGTCGAGTAATTCCACGTAGACGGGACACTTGGTGTAGTTAGCCGTGTGGCTTCCTCTACAATTTATACATCAAGCGGGGGTGGTGTTTTCTTTTTTCGGGCAGTCCTTTGTGTAATTTAGATTTGTGCACTTGATGCATCTGGGAATGTTTTGACAGGTTTTTTTTTGCGTGTCTGTATCTCTGGCATCTGTGGCACTGAGCAATGGTGTTTACGGGTGGAATGTATGGAACAATTTTTACTCTTGTGTGGTTTAAGTATTCTATCTTGTAGATGTTGGATAAGTCTGTGTTCTTGGCGATAGTGACTTGGAATGTTGGCAGTAGCGTGACCGTCTGTGTGGTGTTGTCTGCTTTTGCCTTTTTTGAGAATTGTCTTACGTCAGTGACGGAGTGTCCTAGCCCCATGAGCTCCTGTTGTATGTCCTCGGTGGCCATATTGGGAGGGAACCCCTTGATGACTACCTTGACTGGTTTGTCCCTAGGTAGTGTATATGTGTGAAATTCTTGTTTGAGGCCCTTGAGTAGGTGTTACATCAGTTCGTAGTCTTGTTTGTTGGTAGTGTGAATTTTAAGTCAATTTGCAATGTAGGTGATTTTAATGTCGTTTCCCAATTCTTTAGCTATTTTGCTGATGCGGTTGTAATTTTGAGTGCCTAGTGTGACTATCGGTGGGAAACGTATCTTGGGTGTGGTGATAGACGTTTGTGGTTGATCATGTTTAGTTTGTTACACTTGGTCGTCTTGTGTGGGTAGTTGGCTGTCGGCCCCTTCCAGGGCCTCCAACTTGTTTGTCATTGTCAGTGTAGTCTTTTTTGTTTGTAGTTGTTTGTGGGGTCAGAATTTTTGTCTGCGTCATAGTTTGTCTGCCAGTGTGACGGTTCCCTGCCCATATGTGTCAGCTTCCATGTCTGAGGCTTCCGTCGATGAGTATGTCATGTCAGTGTCCGTAAGTTTCTATTTTGGATGGTTGGGGGTGGCCATTTCGCGCAGCCCTGAAAAGGACAGGCTAGTGGCCAGTGTGAAAGGGCTAGTATGCCCTCCTCTGTGCAGTGTGGGTGGGATTTGTGTGTTGAGTGGTGTCCCGGAGGACGGACTCCAACTGCGAGGTATTGCTTCGCAGCCGGTCACGCTTTACGGCACGCTGTAGCTTCGTTGGCACCGTTAGGATCCACTACAGAAGACCACCGAAACGTCCGTCCCGAGTTCAGTTAATGTGTTAGTGACCTAGTTTAGGTTTCCCCAGAAGGTGTAAGACGTTTGTCTGACAGTTTGATGGGTAGCACCAGGTGAACTGGAACACGTAAGGGAGGCAGGAAGACACCTTGTTCGACGCCGGTAAAACAAGCAGTCCCCTTGGTCTAGGGCAGGTCGCACAGTGATCCAATCCTAACGCTCGACTTTTGCTCTTCGTTCCATTCTAGTCCTTGACTACCGAGTCAGTATCTAGCTTAAAGTGAACAGTTAGGTTTTTAATTTTTACATTTTTATGCCACACTTTTTTTTTATCATACTGATTTTATTCATTTACTACTTCAACATATTTATTATTTGATTGAGCCACTTTTACTGCAATCATGTCGATATACAAAGGTTCTTTCTCACTATCCTTATGATTTTGGTTTACGCTATGCACAAAACATCATAATCTTTTAACTTCAGGGCTCGGGCGGGAAATCACCTTCACTTAGCATATAAGGTAGGAAACTAGCTGCCGACCATATCTGAAGGGGTGGGTAGGTTTGGTTTCATACTGGAAGGCACTGACAGCCACGCGCCTGTTTACATGCCATTTCAAAAACATTACGTGCTATTACCTAAAACGAAAACATATTTTTCTTGAAACTGTTATGTGGTCGTGTGAGTGCGAATAATAACTTTTCAACTTAACTATAATTTATCAGTGGGAATGGACCGTTGGTTGAGCTGGGGGGCACATGTCTTCATGCCCTAGGCACAAGCCACCCCTCTAGTGGTATAAAATATCCATTACCAATGACGTTTTCTGAGTATAATTATGATAATAATATGATATTATTATTTTTATTAAAAAAATCTCGTGAAAAAATTTATATTATTTATTTCAAATTTGGGGTATTTTACTTGAAAATGGAGACTTTTTGCACAGCATTTAGAGATATTCAGCATGACTTAGCTGGCAACATTGGTCATATTAGTGAATATGTCTTGTAAACAATCATATATTTTTGTTTTTGATCTTTAAAATCATGTTATTTTAATTTAAGGGATGGTAAGTAAAGAAGATCATGTTTGTATCTAAACTTGCATTATTTCAGCCGCAATATTAGTTCGGGCAGTCCTACTCATTAAGGCCCTGACACAGGTTCCATATCGTAGGCACGTGGTCCGGAGTCAGTGGGTCATAAGAAATCGATGCCACACTATCAGATTGCTCTGGCCACTAATTCCTTATCCGCAAGTCCGTACTCCGTATTACAGCTGAGTAAATATGTGTATGCGCGTTGGGATCCATCTTAAACACCAAAATAAATTGTTTAAAATTAGATTTTATTCTGTGTTAAAGATCAAAACCCATATATAAATTACATAAAGGTAGCAGAAAATAATATTTAAAGGGTTTGCTTTGTTTACATTCATAATACTAGTACTAACATTTGTTGGATTAGTACAGCAATATTCTTACCTCTTAGCTATCCAGAGGAGTTATCCTCTTTTCAGGGTAATTTATCACTCATATTTTAAGGCAGAGGTCCTGGGATCAAATCCCCTGTTGAGGTGTCATTTTTCAATCTAAAGAATATGGTAGGGCCTATTTAGATGCTGCTATAACCATACTTAAAAGCCATAATAGCTTGGTTATTTGGAATGCTTCAAGATTTCCTGAATTGAAGCACGCGATTCTTGACAAATTATAACTTGACCCAGTTAAGTTTAGGAAGAGATTTTAAGAATGACTTACAAAATTATGTTGAAACAAGTGGCCCAACCGCCAGCTTTGATGAATTAATATACGTTGTCAAACAAAACAAAGGCATTCAGATACAATTATTGCATAAAGTGCAGGAATCCTTTGTAGTAGCTTATTAAATGATGATTCAGCAAATTCGTAATGTAAACATATATATAAAAAAAAAATCGGCCAATTGTAACAGAATTATATAGTATGTATTAATTGTTATTGTATTTAATAATTTTACTTATTTTTGGTTAAGTTTCTTTAAAATGTGTTCAGAAACTTAAAAGTAAGAGAGGACAATGTCATATATCCTGCAGCCTTTGGAAATCGAGAGCATGCAAGGATAATGTAACCCTGAGCAATTGTACTGTCAATTGTTCTATATCATCAGTTATGCATGTACATAAGGTCATGTTTTTAAAACAGATTGTTTTGCCTGTTATCACAACACACAGTGTATTGACATAAACAATAACTCAGGGGAAACACCCCTCTTCTAGTGACATAATATAACCGTGTGCTTTCCAAAAAGGAAGGGCTGAGAAGGAGGCCAATCGTTAAGGGGCCAATTTGAAGGGCTAAATAGATACTCAGCTACCAAATAACAGTAGCTTTAGAGGAGACTATCCTACAGCTTGAGACCCGGTTCAGCACAGAATAGGAAACCCCAAACCATATTGAAAGTCTGAGTTACAGAACAACCACGCTAAGCCGGGCATCCATGTGTTTGACACTACTATTGATTCACCCTAAACTGAGACCTGATGTAATTTAAAGCCACGTGGAAGTCTATGCCTGATTTGCTACTGAACGGATCCTCCTCTCACTAAATAGTCCCTCCTTTGTTTTGTATTAAACTTGTTTTAAAATAACATTAGAAGATTATTAAAACTAAAATTATCCTTTCATTTGATTTACAAATTATGCTTTGCAAGCACTATTTGAATACCAACAAACTCCTGACAGCAATGAGGGACTCCACTGTACAGTCCTTATCACATGTTAACGTCAAGTCAGCAACGGCCAGTTGATAGTTCATCTCGGCAGTGTTAATTGATGATTGTGAGTGTTAAGTGCGTCATGTGTATTTATGGCGTTAGCTGAGTCTGGCCCGAGCTTTGTTAAACATAATATAGGAAATTTAAAAGTATTATAAAATACAAACATTTGTAGTGACCTACTTTGTTATGATGCTGACTATACATGGTCGCACCTCTTTAAAATATTGCACTGATGTTCCACCAACCATGTATGTCCTTCGTGTAGTGATATGGGACTGTTTGTTTACTTCCGGTCTCAGGTTAGGATGAACCAATAATAGTTAAGAGTTACTACACCTAAGATGGGCCAGGACACAGAATTGCTGAGGAGGGACATTGATAGAACAAGGATTTTTCACTAAACTTTTTCAACCTGTTTTGAAATTTACATAACATTTATACACTCTTGATTACACAATGACTACCAAAACTAATGTTGAACTTATAAAAACATAAAAAAAAACCTTGGCTTTGAGCTTAGACACACACGAGATAGTTCCAGCCAGCTCATTGACAATGAAGGAGGGTTAGTCCTCTCTTCATTTTGACCTTGAAGCGCAGCAATTCCAGCAACCCTCTCCCTGACTTTGTTTTGCCATTCAGTCTATTACTAGGCAGTGCACTGCATGACCAGTACACTCCCAGCTTGTTATAAAATAGAACTCTGTAGGAATTGGTCATTTTTAAGTTTTTTTTACATACACGTACATTTAAATACAATTTAAGGTAAAATAAGTAAGAAGTTTTTGACGCTACAACCAAGTGGTAGTGATGCTAAAACAGAGGTTTTTATGATCTTAATAGATGACAGTTTGACCGGACTGGTGAAAAAAATTACACCATGCCCGAGTTGATGTAATAGCCGAGGCCATTATAACCAAGTTCGACTGTATATCTATTTTAACTACAAATTCATCAGAAAATATGCTAACCAAATAATTCAGTCATATATTCAAATCAAATATTATTAACACTTTTTTACCTACAAACGTCAACAACAAGAACTAAGTATTTCACATACAAATAAAACACAATATATTTATCACATGTGAGTTAAACAATACTAGTTTTTTTAAAAAATTCTAGTATATGTATTAAAAAAAAAGAACAATGGGAGGTTCTCCCATTTGGGTATAAGAGCATTGCCTTTCTAATAAAACTATCAGTGATTAATTTAATATTATTTTAAAATCTAAAGCATCAGCTAGAGCTAAAATATAATGAGACAACTTATAAGGGAAGATTAATTAATATAAGACTTCCTTTATTCATAATGATAACTACTCCACTGCTATTCATGTATATGCTCACTCAAATATAATAATGATAATAATAATTCTAATGATAACAATAATGATGATAATAATGATAATTTATAGTGACAACGATTCACCACTCATTCACTAAGTAACTCAACTTTATTTATTCCTCTTCATAATTTCAATTACTTTTCAAATTATTTAATTGTTTCAGCGTCTCATCGATGGGATGGGATGGGACCAATAATATAAAGAAATTAGAAATGAATGGTTTCCAGATAAAACTTGAAAATGAGCCGTGAGTGGGAGCTCATTTGTGAGATGATATTGAGGACTGTATGATAATTGAAACCTTCTGGTGTGTGTATGTATACGCTCATGTGTATGTGATAT
The DNA here is from genome assembly GCA_039000515.1 of Timema cristinae. Taxonomy (NCBI): domain Eukaryota; kingdom Metazoa; phylum Arthropoda; class Insecta; order Phasmatodea; family Timematidae; genus Timema; species Timema cristinae. The sequence goes on along the minus strand of JBCFYV010009882.1, from coordinate 72,923,015 downwards.
AATAATTTTGTCTAAGCTCAATATAACTCTTTCCACACAAACATTAACAACCAAGTTTCCATATTCATACTACATCTGTATATAGCTTTAGTTTTTCAATGTCATTATTTGTGTGTTTTTGGTATGTATTATTTGTTTAGTTTATATTTTAATTTTAACTTTTGGTTAAGGCTGAGCCTACCCATAAATGCATGGTTCTAAACAAAAATGTTTTAAAAAAATATTTAATAATTCAACATTGTTGTTTTTTATTTATTTTAGTAACATATCTGGGCAACTTTAATAATTCTTATGGAATTTTCAAACCATGCTAAAAATAGTTATTGAAATATTTTCATTAAAATTTTTCCATTTCAATGCATTTTAAATGGGAAAACAAAAATTATTAATCGATTTATTTTCTTTGTACAATCAAGCTAGAGTGTTTGTTTATAACATATTATTTAATGAATAATTTCTTTTTCTTTTTAGACATTTTTAAATTTGGGTTAGCTTCAATAATCATGATGATAATGAGCTCTTAACGACTCCCAAGTTGACACTCTAGTCAAAATACATAGTTTTAAATACAACTTTTCCTTCTACAAATAGTTATCTTAGTTGATAATAGGTGCCGTTAGTATGATCGTTACCCATTTACAAGCTAGTATCGTTTTGCAAGCATTGGCTAACCTGCTGTATCAGAATTCAGGCGGCAGGGGGGGGGGGGGGGTGAAGCTAATCTCTGTGACCTTCTTGAGTCAAAGAAACATTAATACCATGTGCATTGGGATAAGAAGGGCCAGTGTCCAATTATGAAGATTTGCTTAGTTAAATATAAACATCTTAATATATTAAGTAACTAAAATACTCACAAAGTCATAACTGCTGTGTGAATAAATATATTTGGTTCCTACTTACTTCAAGGAGAGTATTACTCTAGTGATACATTATTTTCAAAGAAAAAACCACATGCTTCTCCATACACAAAGTTTTATGACATTAGCCCTTATTTACCCAAGGCAGTAAAACATGTAAAATTCTTCACTCTTATCCTACATTCTTTCGCAGGTTTTCTCATTCTTGAGAATTACACGTTGTAATAATAAGTGTTAATATTCATATTATATGAAAACTACTGTACACTGAATTTTTAAGTCCACTATTATAATAAATAAAAATAAACATTTCTGCTCATATCAAACATAGTTATTTTAAATAAAATTTGGTCTAAATGTAATTTGGAGACATCCTCAGTATATTTTTATATACCATATTTATTTTACGATCTAGGATTTGACTCGCATTGAACTTTGGAATAAGTTATTTTTCAAAAAATTAATGAACAAAGTTTTTGGTAGTCAAAGTGTGAACATGTTCATTTTATTTTATTAGCTTGTTAAATGTGATTACTTTTACTTTGAATTGAATTTGTTGCATTCTCGCAGTTTGTGCGCTCGTTTCAAAAGAAATGGATTGAATCTCAAACAAAAAGTACCCATGGTGGTTACTTTTTATATAATTAATAAAATGTGACTTTTTTTGCTTTTGAACAAGATCCAATGGATTGTATAAATTTTGAGGTGGAGAAGTATTTACAAAATATTATTTTATATCCTTGTTAATAACAAGTTTGTGAAGCATGGGTCGATGGAAGAAAGGGCGCACAAAGAAACTCAAAGATATAATTGATTATTTAACTGCTTGTTGTAAAGGGTAAGTTTTTTAATGGTATGCATATTACTGGTTTTTAGGCTATCTGTATTTACTAATTTAAGTACAACGGATGAGTAGTGATACTATTTTATTTACTGTAGAAATAATATCAAAATTAAGATACATATAAATAATTCTATATAACAATGTAGCAATTAAGTAATTTCAACCTTACAGGGAATCGAACTAGCAAAGTTAATAGAGCTGATTAATCTACGCACTCAGTGATCAGTCATAGCGCTTTAGCAATATTGACCACAACATGGAGCTGATGATAAGTAAAATATATTTAAAACCATTAAAGTTAATGAACTTTGGTGTTCCCTATGCCACAAAGTAAGTAATTAGTTGATACTCGACCGCCTCTGTGGTATAGTGGTCAGATTTACTGGCTTCAAATCTCGAAGTCCCGGGTTCGACCCCCAGTGCTTACACATCTGTCTGTGAAGCAGTGAGTTTGAAACGGAACCAAAATCAACCTCGCGAGGACAAATGAGGAGCTACTTTAATGAATAACTAGCGCTTCATTCTATAAAACTGAGATAGAAGGCTGGAGGGCTCGTTGTGCTGACCACATGGCACCCTCAAACCGAAAATGTTAGCACTATCTTCGCCAACATACTGCAGCCTCTCGATTGGTATAGCCTGCTTGCAGGTTGACACCATAGAGATATTACTAAAGTTAAAATCTACCAATAGGATGAAAAATTATTCACAAAAACATTTATTTTTGGAAAATTGTGTAAATCCTACAGATGTTTGAAAACGGTAAATACCATATTAAATAACAGCTACCCACTTCAGTGGCCGAGTTATCTAAGGCGTCACTCCAGTGTTAAATTGGCCTGCTGATAGCGGAGTGCTTGGTGTTCAAATCCTGGTCGGGTCTACTGAGGTAGTTTTTCCTAAATTTTTTCCCCCATCTACTTGCATAAAAATGCTGGTAGATAACCTGTCAAATGATTCCTTCCTCATTACTACCCAATTAGATCATCATATATGCGTATAATATGAACAGGTAGTATGATGTAGGGATATCAGTTATAAAAATAACATATATTCATAGTCAAAATTGTTCTAGTCTTCAAAATGAAACTGCTTTTTAAATATTTTATTGCCTCTTTAGCCTTTAAAGTTTAAAAATTAATCAAAGCACAGTGGCTAAATTTAGCACATTAAATTTGAGTTATTTTTTATTTTACCTGCCTACTTATAAATTATACAAATAAATGGTACGACAAAATCGGAAGTTACATACTCTCTCGTGTAGGTTATAATAGTGACAAAATCTTCAAAAATGAGTTATCTCTAATTTTACCCTTAAATAATTTTTTCTCTAAAAAATAAGTATACAGTATTATTTATCACTAACCTCCCAGATATTCATTTGAAAAAAATATTTCAAGACTTTTTTAAAAAGGTGATTTATAAAGCAATGACCTAAGTTCGTTTCTACTCTGCTCAATAAATGACCCAGATGTTAGTCCTTGTATCTATGGCCCATAGATTTTATTGCGAGGGGGCCATCCTTAAATTACGTAAGTTTTTTTACATGATTTTAGATCCTCCCTCCCTCCCCTTGCGTAATCTCCCACCCACCTCTCTAGCTTACATAATTTTTAAAGATTTGGTAAGTCATGTTATTTTAATCGTTTAGTGGTTTTTAGACATGAGGAATGGTAATATCCCACTTTGGTGGCCACATGGTCTAATGCGTCACTATCGCAATAGACTAGTCTGCTGGATTGGTAATATCCCACTTTGGTGGTCGCAAGGTCTAAGGCGTCACTATCGCAATAGACTAGTCTGCCGATGATTGGGAGATTGTGACTCAATCATGATTGGGTGATATTTCCTAAATATTTTCCCACTCTCTCCACGCGAATGCGGGCATACTTCCTCTAAATTGAAACATATTCATCCCTAACCCACTGGCTTAATTAGTTCATACCTAAACAGGCAGAATTAACTAAAGAAATGTACCCACATTTGTGTGGGAAAGTAGAAGGAAACATTTGAATAAGATCTCCCCAAAATACCCTCATCAGGGATTTGAACCCCCAGAGAGAAGCGTCTAGCTGGCTGGATGGATCGGCTAATTTTTCTGCTCGAGAGTATGATTGTATCTTGAGATTTTATCTCCCAACGTTTAGTCCAACTTGGTCACCTACACACTTTACGGTCCTGCACTACACTTATTATCTCTATCAGTTCTAGGAAAAGTCTGCTTGCGGCCTCAGATGATTACCGGTCAGCCAGCCTCCCAAGTGTTTAAACAAACCAGTAATGCTGCCAATCTGATGGCTGGAATCTACCAGTTTATATAACGTTAGCAACGCCATCTATTTTGAGAGCTGAAAGCTCAACATACCGCCAGAGAGGGTAGGCAGAGCCTTAAGTGTAAGTAAAGGTATTAGCCTTAACTTCGCCATTAAAGTCCATCAATATCATCATCATCATTATTTATTCCCAATTAACCACTAGGGGCTATCATTAGCTATTGGATAATAACCGGGATATCTTATGCATAATTTAATTAACACCTTTATAGTAATTCCAAAAGACAGATTAACATTTTAATTGATATGTAAATTGATTATTTTTAATAGGCCTAGCCTATAAGATTAAGGAGATGAACTTAATTACAAACAATTAATTTATAGGGCATTTCCATAAGTAACAGACTGACAAAACACAACACTTTTTACAATGTAAAAATCATTATATTTCTAATGATATAATAAAACAATTAAAAAATACACCATTTAACAGAGTGTTAAAAAAAATTGTATAAATTTAACTATAGTATTTTTAAAAATATGTAAATTAAATTTAACGAACTGATAGTCTGTCATACACTAATTTCACAATACATACTTTGCACTCAAATTTCTTTAAACATATTTGTGAAAAAATATAAACTTATTTTAAAAATAGTAAAGTAGGTAATTAATTAAATGTAGTTGAGCCTCCCTTGAATTTAGCATGAGTCATAGTAAAATTTAATTATATGTCATTAACGGACTGACAATGAAAAGTAACGGACTGACATTTATGTTTTTAAAAACCAAATTAGGTTGGTATATTTGCATTTTCAAATAAGAAAAAATAGTATAACAATACCACAGTTATAATGTGTTTATTCTATCATACTTTTGAGTTTAGCAAATTTTTTTTCTGATATCAGGTATTTGGGGCACTGAAAATGGTCCAGTTCCAATAAGGTTAATAGGGCCAAAAAAAGTTAATTCTTTTTTCAACTTCATCAATATCAAGTGTTTTGGACAATGAAAGTTGTCACAAATGCCTTCTAAAAATTTCATTTTGACATGATTTCCATATTCATCTAATACTCTACCAATGTAGAATGACTTATCATAAAATGCAGCATGGTACAATTCTTTTTCAATCTTTATATTATGAATGTCATCTAGAACTGTAACGAGTTACATATAACAACTACAAACAAATGGGGTAACACTTACCTTCTGCCCCGTTGGACTCAAACTCTGGCATCGTGAGCACTAACCACGCTCTGCTACCACTTTTCTCTTGTAACCACCTTCTTTTCACAAAAAATAAAAGCCAGGCAGTTTTTAGAGAGTAACAATATATTTATTGGATATAAGAGATATAGTTTAAAAACAATAACAAAATATAAACAAATGAATATTGATCATAGCGTGTAAGGTTGGAGGCTTAGAAGTTTACACTCAAAAATTGACAACATTGGCAAAGTCGGAAAACACGATACCTCGTGAATATGAAGGTAGACTAGATTGCTTAAAGTCGATGACCTTAACATTAACATAACTCTCCATGAACAGCAAAATAGACTAGAAGGTTCAAGGTTTGAGACTTTAATATAAATATAATATTTCATGAATAACAATACTAGACTGTGCCATAAAAGTATGAAGCTTACACGATAGCCCCAAGCCAAGCAAATGGGTATTGAACAAGGATATTACATTACTAAATATATTTAGATAAAGACTCAACCGTCCTAAAATAAATACATCCATATCAAGTGGGCCTGCCTATAATGGCTCTAATTTTCAGGGCGCAATAATTACACACAGCAAAATTATGATAAATCCAGCTCGACTCTCGAGTTAATACCCCGTTCTCGAACATAATACAGGGTTCCTACGCTCTGGAAAGTCAGGGAAAGTCAGGGAAAGTCAGGGAAAAAAATAATAGTCAGGGAAAGTCAGGGAAGCTTTAAAAAGGTCAGGGAAAGTCAGGGAAATGACAATTCATGTCTTCATGTCACACTTAGAAAAAACAAAGAAAATATTTTTTCTATTTATTGCGTCATAAGCCACTGCCCTAATGAAGAAAGCTGAGGGGCACTTACCATGCTCAAACTTGCCCTAACACAAGTTTTGGTAGCATTTTATTTCAGAATGTGAACGCAGAGGTCTCCTAGCCTGCACATGACAATTCTTTTAACTTTAGTGATCACTTGTTTTTGTTCTTGTTCAAGGTTTGTCATCGTTATAGTTTGATACAGTGCACCAGGACTGATTAGACTACACCAGCAATGTCTAACAAAAAAACCGTTTTTAACCAGCTCTGGCTAAGCCCAGACCATTTTCCTGAATTCTCATACTGGATAAGTGGTGTTGAAAGTAATAAGCTGCAGGCATTTTGTAAAGTGTGCAAAAAAATTATAAACTTAAGTAATATGGGAAAGCAAGCATTAGCTTCCCATGCAAAAGGACCAACTCATATCAAAACTCTTGAAACTTTGACAAATCAACGCTCTCTGTTGACTTTTTTTTTCAAAAAAGTCAAGTGATTCAGGTTCGTCGAGCTCCCCAGTTTCAAGAGAATCTCTGGCACACAAAGACATTCTACCTAGTGATGATTCTGCTGGTTGCTCGAAGAGTTTTTCTGTTTCATCGAAAATCGTAACGTCGCAGAAGGAAGCTGTTGCTAAAAGTGAAATTAGTGTAGTGCCTCAAAGAAACCATAACACTTTTGTTATAAAAGATGATATAACTAAGGCGGAAGTCATTTGGGCTATGCAAGTTGTTGACAAAAAAATGTCTTTCAATTCGTGCAATAATTTAAGTACAATTTTTCAATTGATGTTTCCCGAGTGTTCCATTGCCAATGCCTTTACCCTTGGTGGAGACAAGGCTGCATACTTCATTGTGCATGGCTTGGCTCCATTCTTTCATAATAATTTACTGGACCGCCTAAAATCATGTAACAACTTTGTAATTTGTTTTGATGAGGCATTGAATAAAGTTATTCAAAGAGGACAGATGGACATTGTAATTAGATTCTGGGACAAGGAAAATCATAAAGTCATCAGTCGTTACTTAAACAGTGTGTTTTTCGATAGGAGCACTGCTGAAGAATTACTGAAGCATTTTCTGGATGGTATTTCTCCTCTTCCACTCTCTAAGTTGATACAAGTGTCAATGGATGGCCCAAATGTCAATTTAAAGTTTATAACACTTCTTCAGGAACACCTCAAATCTGTAACAGACAATGAAGTATGTAGTTTGCTAAATCTGGGAACATGTGGGCTTCATGTTGTTCATGGTTCCTTGAGAACAGGAGTAGAGTCTGTTGATTGGGATATAAGTAGCTTATTACGTCACATGTACTACCTGTTCACTGACTCTCCAGCTCGTCGAGCATTGTTCACCCAGTTGACAGGGTGTACAACTTTTCCATTGAAGTTCTGTGGTGTGCGTTGGTTAGAGAATGCGAAGTGCTTTCAAAGGGCATTACAAATTTGGGACCATGTTATTAAGTTTCTCAAAGAAGCAAAACTTCCTAAAACAAAACCTGTAGAGACACTGAAAAGAGCAGCCTGTGATCCATTCCTAAAGTGTAAACTAGCGTTCTGCAAGACAATTGCAGATGAATGTCAGCCTTTCCTGCAACGGTTCCAGACATCAAAACCAATGACTCCATATCTTTTTGAAGCTGTAGAGAAACTTCTAAGATACCTTATGAATCGTTGTGTGAAACCTGATCTTATGAAGTGCACGGGTCCAAAGTTACTGTCTATTGACACAAAAAAATCAGAAAATTTGATCCTTAGCAAAAATATTGATATAGGATTTGCAACAAAACGTTTGTTAGGAGAAACTGCGATCACAGTAACAGAAAGACAAAAATTAGAATTTATACATGAGTGCCTTAGTATGTTAACCACCATGATTGCAAAACTACAAGAAAAAAGTCCCTTAAAACAGAAAGCTGTGAGAGGTTTGTCTTCATTGGATCCTTGTGTTATTCAACATTCACCTCAACTGGCCCAGAAGAGATTTTCTTTTCTTTTGGAGGAACTCAACCATGCCAACATCATAAATGATGTTCTGGCTGAAAATGCCAAGAAAGAATACTTGCATTTTTGCAACCTCAAAAAATCTGAGCTTCAAGAAATATTTCGTCCTTGTGATCAGTTTAGTGATGAAGTAGGACTTGACACTATTTATGGTAGCTTTCTAATAGGAGAAGCAAACTACAAACATCTTTGGGAAGTAATAAAGATTTGCCTTGTCTTGTCGCATGGGAATGCAACTGTTGAAGGTGGTTTTTCAGTCAATAAATCTTTACTGGTTGAAAACATGCATGAAAAGACAGTCATTGCACAGCGTCACATTCATGATGAGATACAAGAAGCAGGAGGGATTAAAAATATACACATTAGCAAAAAGATGTTGGATTACGTGAGAGGTGCTCGGAAACGCTATCATGAATACTTAGAGATGAAGAAGCAAGAAAAAAGTGAAAAAGACAAGAAGAAGGCAGAAAAGAGGAAATTAGATATACAAGTTAAAGATTTAGAAGGAGAAAGAAAAAAATTAATGATGGCAACTGAAGAGAAACGAGAAGCAATAGACGTGGAGTTGCAAGAACTGAAGAAGAAGCAAGCTTCACTTTATTAAATATAACATAGTTTCTTATTGTATGACTATAGTGATAATTTTAATAAAAATAAAATTGACTTGAGACATGAATAATATGAAAGCAGACAGAGTTCCTGTTGTAAGCTATTCAGTTCAGGAAATGTACAGTTTAGGTAAAATAAAACTGTAATGATACCAAACTCTTTAGTATGTTCTTAGTGGCCTGTTATTTAATACGTATTTCTGCACATGATACCAAAGGGAATCAAGTTTGTTACAAATTTTTGATAGGGATTATTTTTCCATCATTTTCCCTCAACTGATTGGCAAGATGTCTGCTTTCTTATTCTTCCATGAGAGGTGAGGCAAGGTCGGCTGTAAGGGGGGAGGAGGCCGAAATAAATTTATTTAAATTAATATTTTCACGTGTATAGTACCGTAAAGTTATAATGGAAATTTTATGAGAAATTGGTCAGGGAACTTGGGAAAATAGTCAGGGAAAGTCAGGGAAAAGTCAGGGAGAATATTTTTACAAATACTGTAGGAACCCTGTAATAGAGAGGTGCGGTATAAAGTACAATACCAAGAGAATATCTTGCAACTAATACAAAGTTCGCGCACATTTTAAAGTAAATACAACTGCGTCCAATATAAGTGCCCCGCTTATCAATGAATTCCTACTACATAGAGTCATAAATAAATCACACAAATTAGTGTCGATCCACATCTCTTTGGACTGCTTAAGGTAACCAAGACAATCGACTATTACGTTATATGCATGATAATTCCCCGACATGTGAGAACACAGATTAAGATGTCATACCTACCTCAACCTACACGGCTCCTCGTCAAGAAGGAAACTGAAGAGATGCGTACCCTGAAGAGGTATATCTAGTGACATTTCCTTCCAAAGCTTCCTAAAAAAAAAGGTGCATTCATCCAGGTTTATTTCTGTCCACAAAACTGTGTTGTCTTTTCAAACAGAGACTTAGAAAGATGTCGCCATACCTTGCAACAACTTAATGCAAATAAATATTACTACCCGCTCTCATTTAAAATACCGTAATTTTGAATATAGATGTAAATAATAAATTATAAGGATGTATAATTACATATCATTACAATGCTTGATGGAGGAGTGGCATAAAATACTGGCACTTTTTTTTCAATAACTCTAAACACTCTTGAGCTGTACCTTCACATTCTTGTTTGCTTACTTCAGGCTTAGCTACCCATTGGCACTATTTACATATTTTGCCCATGAGCTCCTGCTCACAATTCTCATATACTTCAAATTTTGGACAATTTTTACATCTACTTAACATACAAGATACAAGGTTCCAACTCTAGTTCACTTGTAATTTGACCTATAAATTCATGAAACTGTGTTTTGATTTGTAGCCCAACTTCATTTATAATTTTGACTAAGAAATTCACATTTTCATGGATTTGGCAGCTGCAAACATTATGTGGAATATTCTTCTGGAGCAAAACTTGAGGTGGTATCATAGCTGCAAACTTAGAAAAACCAATCTAATTAGTTTCATTTTCTACCCAAAACATACTGTGAGCTTCTTTTAGTGTTGTAAGTAAACAACTAATGTTTTTGGATGCGAGTCTTCTTTTTTTCGTACAGTAACAAAGTTTTTTAAACCTGGAGTATGCCAAGATACAGCATCACTAACATAAAAATCCTTCACAGCTTTTTCACAATTAGGGTTTTATCATCAGGCATGTTTTTCTAGGGAGGAACTACCAAAGGTCCTTGTTTTACTGCAAACTCTTTAATGAGAGTCCTTTGTTTACGAGGGGAATGAGGCAAAGCATTTTGACTGTCTACTAGAAAAAACTAAATATTCTATGTTCTCAAGAGCGGTACTGGTAAATGCCTGCTGTATGTTTTAAATTTTCCTTCTTTGATCTATTTTATACTCCCTGTTTTTGTTTCTCAGTTCAATTTTCTTAGCTTTACTAAGCCCTCCCCTTTCAGATCTGTTCCTAAGTTTTTCCTTTTTCTTGTCATGGCCTTCTTTTTCTTTAAGTCTCTCTGTATTTTCTTTGTTTTTCTGCATTGGTTAATGGAGCCATCACATATAAATATTTTAAAAAGAAAATGCTCTGGAGTAATTAAACCATAGTAATTGTGGTTTTTGTTACTGCATCCAACTAATACATTTCTAAAATACCCTTATGACCTAATATAATTTATATAAATTAGCATTGTTGGTATAGACACACACAGGCCTAAACTAGTCTGGTAGGCCCATGATTAAGATTGTATTTAAAACATGTGGCCATTACAATATGTTTGGTTAATATTACCATACAAAATTATTAAAAGGATAGACCCAGTTACATTGTTTAATCAAAGTAGAACTATAGTGGGTTTATATACCTGCACAATAGAATGTTGATAGAGTTTTGAAATAAAGTAAATTCACTGAAAACAACTTATTTACTTGAATGTATTCACTGAACAGACTTACAAGGAAATAGAGGGAAACCAATCATGTTGATCTAACTTACAATGTTGCCACCCAAACTTCCAGTAGAATAAATTTTTATTTTCCTTGATAGTTACAGTAGTGTAGTCAGTCTGTTACTGTGATTGTCATTCCGTTACTATAAAAATTTCTTTCTCGCACATAAGCGAGCATTATAGCGGCCTATCTTCCCAGCGGCATCACTTTGAATTTTGAAAACCCACTTGAACTTATTTGTTTCGTCTTTTGGTACAACTAACCACGTTTGTTTTTTTCTCATCGGATTTGAGTTCTTCAATTGCTTCAATCCATTTTGAGCGTCAGGTCCACTCACAATTTCTTCAAATATTTCTGATGTTACATATTGTACTAAATTTACATCATATTTAGGTGGTGGCTGGATTTTACCTCGATCCCTTAAGAACTCTAATTTTTTGTTTTGTTGAGGAACTTTTTCACTTGGATCAACATCAATTTCATCTTCATCGTCAGTGGTTTCTAGTTTTTGTGCACTTGTTCCCAGCTGGCATTCTGGATGGCTTTTGACATGCTCTTCATTTTCTTGTTCATGGTGTGGGGCTTTAAGAAGACTTTCTAACCTATCTTTTTGTTGTTCTGTTGAGAATTTTCTCCCCATCTTTATGGACTTTGTATCACAATGAAATTTCTCATTAAACGTAACATCTCTTGAAATTAAGATGCACTTTGTGTTTGGATCATACACATTATAATTCGCTGATTCACCTTGGTAGCCGACAATTAACACTTTCTTCACCTTTGAACTGAGCTTTTGTCAAAATAGTTTTTGAGCATGCACGTATGCTACAGATCCAAAAACCCTTAAATGCTCAACAATAGACTTTTTCTTCATCCAAAACTCGTACGGTGTTGTCTCGGCATTTAGTTTTGTAGCTGTGCAGTTGAGTACATACACGACTGTATTTATGGCCTCAGCCCACAAAAACTTTGGAAGATCTTTTGCATGCACCATTGTTCTGGCGCTCTCGATTATTATCCTGTTGTCACATTCAGATCTACCATTTTGTTCTGGCATGTATGGTGCTGTGTTTTCCATGACTATGCCTCTCAATGCCGTGTATGATTTCATTTGCTTGGTTGCAGTACTCAGTACCCTTATCAGTGTGAAGAATCCTCATCATTTTTCCAAACTTTGTTGATATCATGTTTTCATATTCTTTGAACTTATCGAACACGTTCAACTTGTGTCTCAGAAAATACACATATCTATACCCTGACACATCATCTTTAAATATCAAGAAAAACTTTGCACCTCTGAGGGATTCCACCAACATTGGTCCACACACATTGGAATGAATAAATTCACTGAATTGTGTAGGTTCTTTTGGTATTTCTTTCTTGAATGTAAGTCTGTGTGATTTCCCAATTTGGCAAGATTCGCAGAAAAAATCTTCAACACTACTCAACTCGGCACCTTGCACAGTTTCTTTATCCACCATATATTTAAGTATATTTTTATTTACATGCCCAAAACGCTCATGCCACATTTGTAGAGTAGATGACACATTTGCTTCATCACCATATTTTATTGGCTTAACCTTGAAAAACATTCTTCAGATCTCATTGTTCTGTTTGATGCCTTGAGCAGCAATGTCACCATCACAGCTGATTATGACATACCTTCTTTGAAAAATAACATCACAATTTTTTTCTGTACAGACACCAATGGAAAATAAATTATTCCTCAACTTGGGCACGTATAAGGTGTTTTCAATTTGTGTTTGTTGCCACTTGCTATTCACCAAGTATTTCACTAGAACTATACCACACACTAGCACCTTACATTCACCATTATCGCCAAGCGAAACAGTTTCACCGTTTATAGGTTGGTATTCCACAAGCCAGCCCCCTCGATAACTTATGTGCTTAGATGCACCACTGTCAGCCAACCACACGCCCCCTATGTCTCTGTTTGTCAATTCTCTCTCTTGCTTGAAAGACGGTACTACACTGCCACCTGTTTATAACCTGCAAACTTTTATCCATGCACTTTTCACGACTTGTGCCATTTTCACGAGACATTGATACCACAAATGCTGACGTTACATTGCAATTGGATTTGTCGCCTTCTCTTTTCTCCTGGTCTTTCTTTTTCTTTCTAAAGTCTCACACAAAATGTCCTTTCCTTCCACCGTAGAAACACGTGACTTGGCTTTTTGATGTGTCCGACGTGTCCTGTACTCCTCTAGTGCCATTTGCATTTTTGTTCCTGCGCCAAGCCATAGCTGAAAACACCGTGGCCGTCCTCGGTCATTCTCGTCTCTTCCTTTATGAGTCGTTCGGTTAAATTTGCATTGATCAGCAATCGCCACACATTCCCATACCGTTTTTAGTGCATTATATTTTGAAGGTAGGCTAGCTAAAATCTTCAACATTATGGCCACACTTGAATTATTTTCTTCAAGGTCAATGAGCTGTTGAGCCATATTTTGTACCTTGGCTACATGTTGGACCACCGAATCACTCGGATTCATTCGATACTCGTGAAAAGTTGAGTTAAAATAAGTTTGTTAGATGCTGATCTTTGCTCATGTATTTCACTCAATTTCATCCACATCTCGTGGGCTGCGATACATGTAAGAAGACTCTCCATTTGTCTGAATTCCATGGATGATGAAATCAGAAATATTGCTCTCGCATTATTTTTATCCATGTCTTCAGTGCAGCTGCGTTACCTGCTGTTTCTTCAGGCTTCTGTTCAATCCCATTTACAATTCCAAGTAGTTCCTATGCAGTGAACACTGCATTCATTTTGAATTTACAAATTTGGACATTTTGTCCATCAAACTTTGTTACGTGTCAAGCTGATATTTCTTCAGCCATCTCGAATAAGCACACGTGACCTCTACTTTAAATGTACCGAGAAAAATGGTACCTGACGATTCAACAATCAACAAACTGTTTTAAACAATTTATACGCACAATTTCAGGGTGACTGGGCCCATAACCTATTGAATATTAAAATAGATATTCAGAATGTTAAATGCAATAATTAAGATGGTTTTATTGATTAACAAAAACTAACATATTTGAGACAACACATTATTATACATTGAACTACTCTTGTGAATAACCTTGAAGCGACTGACTAACTAGTAACTTGAAACTGTGCATGTACTACTAAAAACATGGTGTCCTTAGCGCATACGTACTTAAACAGCACATTCAAAAATACATCATGCCACATTTAAGCTATGCTCACATAAAATATTGTAAACCTAAATATCTCCATCAGTATGGTTTTTATTTGCTTACCATACAGGCAGAGAAAAAAAATATGGGCCATCACATTTTTTTTTCACAAAATAAAAAACTTTTTGCATAAATTTGGTAACAGACAGACAACATAACTACTAGTTTTCTTTAAAACAGCATATTTTCTGTTCAAATTAATATTTCGAAAGAAGTAACACACCACAATTAATATTTATATTGCTATTAAAAAAAATTATGTAGGCCAATTAATTTATCAACAACTTTTACACCTTCTAGATTAATTTGAAAATCCTCATAATTTATTCCAAACTTTACATCACAATAGATTTATGACCTTTGACTTGAGATAGTGCATTTCTTGCCTTTGTAAGAAGAAAATCTTTGTTTGATTCAAATACTACTTAAACAAATGAACAAATTGGCATTTTAAACTTTAATTCCAATGATTTTGAAAATTAGGTCATTGTGTTGTTTTATCTAGTTAAAACACTGAAAGTTATTGGGAATAATTTGATCTTTAAATTAAACTTAAACCACCAGAAAATCTGAGCATTTCTTATTATCTAAGCCTCGATAGAATATTGGCATTATTTGAAATTTTAAGATTCATACGATTAGTCCCTCCGAGCTATAGCAATAGAAATGGGAGATTAAAAAAAATAGGTCCTGGCATTATATGAAATAGACATTGGATAATTAGTGCTTATTATCCCTGAAGAAAGCATATCATTGTATATGTTAACAATTCTGTATGTTTAGGTGATGGCTGCTAAGCCCCTGAACTTTGAAAATTGCTGGACAGATGCGACCGAATGTCTCACCCTTGACTTTGGTCCATTTGAAACTATTCACCGATGGAAGCGTATGCTTGATTGCGACGAATTTGTTGGGGCAAGGTAGAGCAATTTATTGATAGCACAATCCCATATAATTGGTGTTTAACAACTAGTTGTCTTTTATTATTTCTAATTTAACTGAGTTTTCATCTTTAAACACAAATTTTAAAATTTTAGAGTTTTTGGGCAAAAGTAATATTACAATATTTTGTCACTTTTGACAACTTTTTAATTTTAAATTCTTTTATGAACAACTTTAAGGACCATACGCACTATGCTAAGTATGGTTAAAGTACAAGCAAATCATAAAACATGAGGATTTGCTTGTTAAGACAATCGAGCGGCTCAATTCCAAGAAATGACACAATAAAGCTAGTCACAAAGAGGTCACACAGAAGTCTGGTCCCGAGCAGGCTTTGGCTTTACTTGGCTCATACTTAGATAATATTCCTCAAGATTGCGCAGCGCCCATTGACTATCAAGACAACACATATCTTGATATGGCTTTATTTTGCATCAGAATCTGGTGGGCCTAGATTATCTAGATTTTGATATTCCAACAACTCAATATACATTGCTATAATATGACAGATTCAAACAAATGTCCTATGGAATTATATACTGATCAAACCACACTAAACTTTTGGAAACTACCAGTAGAGTTAAGATATTCCTGGTTTTTATTCCCACGCGCTTTTCTTAGTTTGGCTTTCATAGTCTCAACATCCAGTTTTTATATTTTCTTTAGTTGTATGATTCTTG